>JAJTTW010000004.1:3027107-3369083 GCA_036971245.1 Arthrobotrys sphaeroides
TTGCAGGTGGAGAAAATGAGAAGTCAGATATTGGCTGACGAGGCTGTTAGGGGGGAAACGAAGGATAAGTATTTGGATTTTGAAGAGGAGTTAGACGAGGGGAATGCGTTGAAGATGGTGGATTTGAAGAGGATCACGGGCGAGGTTAAACTCGCGGATATAGACAGGGTGGTGGATGCTATTCCTATCTGTGCACCGTGGTCTGCGCTACAGAGGTTTGAGTGGAAGGTTAAGTTACAGCCAGGAACGCAGAAGAAAGGGAAGGCAATCAGAGAGGTTGTAGAGAGATGGGGCAAGGAGGTTGTAGACAAGAGGAGGAAACCGCCGCAGGCTTCTTCTCATAAAGATGGTGCGGCGGGTGGGGACGCTCAGGTTAGTCAGTTGGCAGAGAAGGTTAGAAGGGAGAAAGAGTTGGTGAGAGCTTGGAAAGAGGCGGAATTGGTGCAGGGAGTGCCTGTCGGGAAGGTTAAAGTCATGATGCCGGGTATGCTGGAGGAGAAGGGGAAGAGTGGGAAGAGTGGTGGCGGGAAGTCCGGTGGTGGGAAGAAAGGGAAGAAGTAGTTTATAGAGTCTAGGTCAATTACCTCGTAAGAACTGCGGCGTGTCATGTGGCTTCGCCAACGATTTGATTGATTAAACGAACGTAAGGATTCTATATTCCATGAAATACTATGTGAAGCTTAAAAATACAAATGTGAGAAACCTAGGCTGTAGGACTGTCTACTCTTCGAGGAGCCCTGGTCCTTGGGTTCAAATGAATGACTAGAACATTAAGATTTGCCTTTCCATAAGGCGGTTGTTGGTGCCCATAAAATGGGTTTTGTTAGTTCGATCCAGCGCAATGCTTACCTAACCGATATTCGGATGCAGAATTTGCTTGATAAGATATTATTTGTGAACATCGAAAGCTTGGGACTCAAACTTTCAATACTCTTCCACCCTCTCATCCCCACCACGTCCACACGCCATCCTCAACCTCCTCCACCTCCCAACTCGTCCCCGTTCCCACTCGGGCCTTCCCGGCCCTTCGTCGTCATTCAGCTTCAGTGATAGGTACCTTGGAGTCATCCGCCTTGCATTCTTCAGTGACCACCCGGCTGCTGAGATACGATCCAAAGACTCTATTTTCAAGATCCTCCAGAGTATCCCCACGAGTAAAGCCCCTCTTCGCAGCTGCGCGTCTGAAGTAAACCCTCTTGGCCCACTTCCAAGATTCGATACCCAAGAAGAATAGAACACCCGCAACCAAGACGATACCCCATTCCCATGTGATCCCCTCGTGTTTGAACACCTTATGGTTGATGACCGGGATATACAACGTTGGGAAGATAGTCACGAATCCGGCGATGATAGCCCAGAACAGGAACTTGTTCCTCCAGACGTCGATGGCCCATTGGGTGAAATACCTGGTAGAACCCGGTTGCATTCTGAAAAAACTCCGACGCATGTCCACCATCTCCCAGGCGAGGAATAACGCGAACCAGGTCAAACACGCGAAACAGGTAGCTCGGGCGCGGAAGACGGTGTCGCATTTTTCTGAGTATTCGTTGTTACAGTTCTCGCCGAGATCACCGTTTCCGAAACCGAATAGGACGAGGATGAAGGAGCAAAGGCAGAGCGCGGCGACCCAGAGACCGTAGACTAACATATCCAGCATGACTTCCCAGGTGAAGACACCGTCCTTCAGACTTTGTGGTGGACGTTTTAGAATATCCGGCGTTGCGACCTCGAAGCCTAATCCCATATCTGGCATTCCGCTGGTGATCATGATGACCCACATGATTTCAACAGGGGCGAGCGGGAAAACGGAGATACCGGATGCATCTTTGAATACCAAACCGATGAGTAGAGTACAAGCCTGCGCGATGTTTTCGGCAAGAAGGTGAAGAATGAATTTCTGGATGTTGTCGAACATGCGACGGCCTTCTTCGACGGCGTTGAGGATCGATGCGAAGTTGTCGTCTGTTAGGACAATGTCTGAGGCGTCTTTGGCGACGTCAGAGCCGGATTGGCCCATTGCGATGCCGACGTCGGCGCGTTTGAGGGACGGGGAGTCGTTGACACCATCGCCGGTCTAATAATAACGGTCAATATACATCTTGAGTGGGCAATGGTGGATATTTGCTTACCATAGCTACGAACTTCTTCCTTCTGTGCAGGGCTTCAATCATTCTAACCTTAGTATCCGGAGCGCAACGAGCTATCACAAGGGGCAGCACAGGAAGCCTATCGATTTCGTCGTCCGTGAGCTTATCAAAAGTACTAGCGGTCATGACCATGGAATCCGCGACGTCCTTGCTGAACTGTTGCATTCTAGATGGTATAATTCCAACTTCCGCTGCAATCGCTTTGGCAGTCTCGGGGTGATCTCCCGTAAGCATGTGAACGTTGATACCGGCTCTGTGACATTGACGGACTGACGGGGCTGATTCCGGACGAGGTGGGTCGTAGAGGCCGATTAAGCCGCAGAAATGGAGATCATATTCTACGGTTGCGCGGTCGATTTCTGTGTCGCCTTTGATCGGTTCGTCAGTGTATTCCTTTGAGGCCAGAGCTAGTACTCGGAGTCCCATCCCGGCGAGGGATTCCATGTTGGCGAGAATGTCGTTTTTAATAAGTTCGGAGAGTTCGGTGGGTTCACGGTTCTCATGAAGACTGATAGTTGAACAGGAGTCGAGGATCCTTTCTACGGCACCCTTCGTGAAGACGTGGTTTTTGCCGGTTTGGGTATTATGAAAGATAACCGACATTTTTTTCACATCGGAGTCGAATGGGAATTCTGCAACTTGCTTCCAGAGTGGTGTTTCTCCCGTTGTAAGTTTCAAGCGGTTATGGTCGAATCTGGACGCGAAGACTTGGATTGCTATTTCGGTCGGATCTCCTCTGGCGCTCCATTCATGATCACCGTGTCCACTTCGTTGAACGGTGGCCAAGTTGGCAAGCGATGCTACGTTCAAAAATCTTTCCAAGGAAGTGTTTTCACCGCTGGGTAGGAGAGACTTGGTATCGAGCTTCTCCTTCGAAATAGCAGACTTGTTACGGGGTTCACCGGCGTCGAAGGTAATACTTCCAGCTTCCGGGTTGAACGGTTCCGAGGAGACGCCGACGGAGTATATCCCTTTTGCCGGGATCCAAGCCTTTTTGGCAACCATCTTGCCTTGTGTCAGCGTACCAGTTTTGTCCGAACAGATATCTGTGTTAGTCAAGGGTTAGCATCATACGAGAATCTGATAGATAAGTGATGTCCTAACCAGTAACCGCTCCCAATGCTTCTAGAGATTTCAGATTACGAACAATGACATGTCGTTCCACCATTCTCTTCGTCCCAGCCGCCATGGTAATCGTCAATACAACAATAAGAGAAGCCGGAATCATGGATAAACCAGTCGCGACGGCGTAGATGATAACCTCTCTATCAGACCGGAATTCATTCGCACCGAACACGATGATGGCGCAAACAATCGCGATCCCGAAAAGTAGGATGGCCAGCCTTGATAGTTTCTTTTGAAGCGGCGTGCCGACGTTGACACCAAGGAAACGACCGATAGCGTCAGATGCAGTAAGGGTCCAAGCTTGAGCGTATCGATGTGGCTTTGCAGTTCCATCTGGCTTGCGCTTTACCGGTCGGACACGGGATGCTTTCTTGCGGAGAGCAGCAGCGATAGAGCCGATTTCAGTGGACATTCCAGTTGCGAACACGATACCGCGAGCGCGGCCTTTGGTAACCGTGGAAGAGCTGTAGGCGACATTGAGACGGTCTCCTGGCCCCGTATCATCCGGGAAGGTGGCTTCTGCATCTTTGCGGACGGGAAGGGACTCGCCAGTGAGCAAGGCTTCATCGGTTTCAAAGTTGACGGATTCAATCAGACTTTCCATAGGTTAGCGGTAGTCGTTTCAATTGTTGGCACGGACGAGAATGCATACCGAACATCAGCAGGAATAGTATCTCCAGTCTTCATCTCAACCATGTCCCCGGGGACTACCTCAGCCGTGGGAACCGTGAGAATCTTCCCGTCTCTGACAGTGGTAGCAGTTGGAGAGCTAAGAGACCTAAGAGAATCCATAGTCTTCTCCGCTTGGAATTCTTGCATGAAGCCAACACCGATGTTGAGGACTATAACAGCGGCGACCACGCCGCCTTCGATCCAGGATTCGATCCCAAGGCTGACCGCCATAGCAAGAATGAGAACCTACATTTTCATGAAAACCAATAGATCAGCGGATCTTGTATTGAGCAAGAAAGAAAGCTACAAAGCATGTAATACGTGTGTAAGGAAATTTTATCGACGGACTAGAGTCATCGCATTGGCGACTTGGCGAATAAAAATCTTGACCGGTTGGACTCCTGGCCCATCGTCCAACTGATTGCTACCGTATTGTTGCAAACGCTCGGTGGCTTCCTGAGAAGTGAGTCCATCTTGGGTATCCGCATTGGTTTCTTTGATTACTTGGTCGTATGTCAGAGCATGCGCTGGACGAGAGAGCGATTGCAAGTTGACGGGCTGCCCCGGCGGTTGATTGTTCGGCGAGTTCGGCTTGGGCTTCTCTTCCATGACGGTAGTTACGAGGACTCGATTACTATCGACGGAGTTTCAATTACAGTTACTGTTATCAACGGTTGTATCAAGTTGCATTCGAATACGTGCACAGTTGACGAGCTGGTTGGACGTTGGTTGGATCAAAGCTCTGTCAGTTCTCACAGATGCGCGACCCGGAAAGCCTTATATACCAAGCACTCAGCAAGCCATCGGCCCCTGGACAAAGAAAACCAGAGAATTTCATCACAAGCCCTTGGCGGCTGGAAGGAAGACCTTGGCATTTGCCTTTGTTATCGGTCCCACGAAGAACCTTCGGGCGACTTCATTGGCAGATGTCGCTAGTAGGATTTATACTTCCCGCGTTACACGGGTTTGTTCTGATGCTGCTCTGAAGTTCACAGTGCGGGCAAAGCCGGCCAGTCGGACTGACCGATGACAGTTCAGACTTTTCCCAAAGACCGCGATATGTATGTATCGATCGCATCGATTCCATCCCGATCATGCCAACAGATGAAGTCTCTGCTCGGCCTTCGGAATCAAAGTTGGGTTGCCCAGATAGAACCTGTTGGCCAAGCTGCTTGGCGACGTCGGCCGTCCTGTGCCGTGACGAAACCCGGCAGGTATCGAACCTGTATTGATCACAATTGGCTGCTCCGTGACGATGGGCCGGAAACTAGTTCCAAAGCTTCGTGAGGGCCCAGGCCGATGGTGCGTAGGCCAGTCTCGCACGGTTCGCAATCTTGTGGACAGGCCGACGGATTTGTCAGGAGCCCTCAGCTTAGATCGGATTCGAATTCACATACCACACAATGTGTCCGCCTTGGTATCGCCACCAGAGGCTGAAAACAATTGCTTTCGTGGCGTTGGATTTGGCCCGACGCGGTTGTTCCGAACAAGCTCAAGCTCCTTCTCCAACTTAGCACAGTCGAACGCGTAGACTGGGAAGAGGCTTAACTCTCGAAGACCAGCGATTCAAACTCCACGAGGCCCTTCCCGACTCCTCGATGGCCAAACGAAGTCGACAGGCTCCATCATCGCCCTCAGACGACAATTCAGGCTTTTCCCAGGACTCAGACGGGGGCCCAGCCTTTGAGAACGTCTCCCAACCTGCAACGCAGTCTTTGTTGCAAAGCTCGCGTGTGCGAAAACCTCGGACTGCAGCCGTAGCCTCGACTGCCAAAAGACGAGCAGCTGAGGCGGACGACGACGATGGAAGCGAAAGCGAATTGGCCGTTAAGACGAAGAAGGCTAGGAGAAATACTATCATAGGGAAACTCGAGGACTTGGAATTTGAGGCCGACGAAAAAGAGATCACGGCCTCGGTCCGTAAGGTTAAGAAGTCTGAGAAAACCGTTGAAATTGATACTGTCAGCGTCAAGTCTACAAAGAGTACTGCAAAGGCCACACCGAAGCCCGGAAAGGATACGCCAAAGCGGAAGCGGAAAACGAAGGAAGAGAAGGCAGCAGAGAAAATGCCGTTGGCGGACCGGGCATTGAGCTGCGCCTTCAAGATCGGTGCCCATGTTAGCAGTGCCGCCGGCGTTGAAAACTCTGTCACGAACGCTGCGAGGATAGGTGCAAATGCATTCGCCCTATTCTTGAAATCACAAAGGAAATGGGAAAGCCCGCCTTACAAGCCGACGAACATAGCATCGTTCAAGAAGTTTACAAAAGTTAAGAACTACGATTCGAGAAAGTCTGTTGTTCCCGTCCGTCATTTTGGATGGCAAAATCTGGTAGCTGACGGAAGACAAGCTAAGACATATGCTACCGCATGGTTCGTATCTCGTGAACTTAGCCCAGAAGGATAAAGAAAAGGCAACCAAGGCATACACCAGCTTCATTGATGACTTGAAACGGGCAGAATCGCTTGATATTGGCCTCTTCAACTTTCAGTAAGCGATATAAGAAAAATTGTCCCCCGAGTACCCTCATCTAATATGAACTCCGTAACAGCCCGGGCTCGACACTCGGGGAGCCGCGAGACGAGGCGATTGAGAGAATTGCAACCGCTTTGAACAAAGCCCATGAGGAGACAAGTTTTGTTAAAACGGTACTCGAAACAATGGCAGGGCAAGGAAATGTGATTGGATGCCGGTTTGAAGACCTTCGCGATATCATCGCCCTAGTAAAGGACAAATCCCGAGTCGGCGTGTGCATTGATACTTGCCACAGCTTCGTAAGTAAAACACAAAAAGCCCGTGAACTTACCTTACAAACCTCGTCATTTACGAAGACCCTGTGGTGTGCTCATGATGCGTCAAACAGTCAGCCGGCTACGACCTCCGTTCTCCGGAAACATACCGCGCCGTCATGAAGGAATTCGATGATGTAATCGGTTTCAAATACCTGTCAGCTCTGCACTTAAATGACTCGAAAGCACCGTTCAACTCTCATCGGGATTTGCATCAAAACATAGGCCTAGGCTTCCTCGGATTGTCAGCGTTCAGAAACGTCATGAACACGAAGGAGTTCCATGATCTACCCATGGTCCTGGAGACACCACTAGCAGACGACGACGTAAGCGTTTGGGCGAACGAGATTAAGCTTTTGGAGAGTTTGATCGGGCTTGAAGCCGATGATCCGAAGTTCCTGGCCCTTGAGAAGGAGTATGCGGATAAAGGTGCTACAGAAAGGAAGGCGGTTTTGGATAAACTTGAGAAGAAACAGACAGAGAATGAGGAGAAGGAGGCAAAGAGGAGAGAAAAGGCAGAAAAGAAAGCAGCGAAGCAGAAGCTGAAAGAAGAAAACGCAAAAAAGAAAACCCCTAGGAAGACAACTGCTGCGAAGAGGGGCAAGGCGTCTAAGGATACTTCAGAATCCGATTCGAGTGAGCTCACTGAACTTGAATCCGAATCCGAATCTGACAGCGGTGCCAGCAGTTGCGGGGGCGAGCACTGAGCACCCCAAGAACTTATGGCACTTTGAAGCCCCCTCTCACGTCCATTCAACTGAGTCCATAAACTCATGTCAGTTCTGATTACACTAGCTAGGCACCGGCACGAACCTATGTATACAGGTAGACCAAATAGCGGCCAGGTGACAGTACAGGCCGATTTGGTGAAGTTTACCATATAATAAACAACAGTATACTATAATATCACGAATAGATTGGATCCCTAGCCTGAAAACTAGTTGCTCGTAGTCGGTTCGAACACGAACTTACAAGCCCTGAAATACCGGAATTTAATTTACCGGATCTTGCCATACACATCCTACTAGATGCCAATATATATCCATCGTTCTAGTAAAATCACACTCGTCTTATTTCTAGACCAAGTACTATATGATCATACTACAGATTTCGATATAGAAGTTTCAAGCATTGCTCTAGTTCAATGCACATACAAGAACATAGTACCGAAGAAAGTTCACAGCAGGGCCCTGGTCAGTTCTGCGGTTCAACTTTATACGCCCAAGTGATTAAGCCTCAAATTTCCGCTCTCATATGTTCATATGATCATATTACTCGTGTGCAACATTAACCCTCACCCCCCGAGATATACGATAAATTTGTACTCTACCCAGAAAACAAGCGGGCTGACTGTGGCTGCGAAAGGAACGTTAGATATGCATATCGCTGTGAGCTTCCATACAGAATTAAAGCGCCATCTCCTACCAGCTTGTAGTTAGCCCGTAGCCAGTTAGCCGCCGATAAAAGATATCGAGACGTCACACAATCCAGAAATTGCATCTTCCTCCCCACCCCGGTATAAGTTTAATATCGACCGCTTGGCAACAGTTTTACCACAACCACAACAACGACGAGCTTGCGTATGCCTGCCAGGGAGTATCTTGTAAAATGCAATTTAGCGGAACCGATACGGTTCGCTCATGGAGAGCGAGACGGGAGGCTACAACCCCAAATTCAAGCCACTTTCCGGAGTATTTAACTTTAATCCTGCAAGGGGCCCGGCTTAAACGCTCGGTTCCATCTATATCTCTCTGCAACAGCGCTCCCTGCGCTGTTTTATCTGATTACTTCTTCGATTGAAGGGAAATATGAGCCGGTCTGTCTTTTCCCAAGAACCTGTCCCCGCCTAAATCTCTTACTAGCGGAAAGCTTATTTCCTCGACAAAATATCTATTTTCCGACGAGCCGGAACTGCTTTGGCAGTGGCGCCGAATGCATACCGTTTTTAATTACGAGTCAGGAACATTTTCCCAAGATGGAGTATTGAGGCGTGCAAAGCTTACGTACACCAGCAAGGCAAGAAAGCTTAACCTGAAACGAGCGTGGTCCCGGTTTGTAGGCCCAATGGATAACTATTGTGATGTCTGTCGCAATTGATATTGCCACAGTACTGTCCTTTCGTCCAACGATGCACCATTGTCAAGACCAGCCTTTTAGGCTAAGGGTGCAAGGCATCGAAAGTGTAGTTTTCCCATGCATATCGCTATTGCCTTGGCTTCGGATGCGGGCCTAGATTTTAAAACCAGGCTTTATACATGAATGCATTCCTCGCCCTGACTTCTTATCCTGGCTCGACGAGTCGATGAACAGCCTGGCTTTTCGCTCCACCATAGTACCCCATTTTAAAACATATTCATTTATAAATTTATTGTTGTGGGGCTTGATATCACAATAGTTACGGAAGATGCCGTGATTCCTCCTTATCGGAGATTTTGGAGTTTGTTCCGATGCAGTGACGGGAAGTAGAATCGCGACATCGAAACAGTTGACAGCGCTGCTCCGGAGAGCGAACGACATCCCGGAAATCACTTCATCCAGTTCGTAGTATCATGGCAGCGAATCTAATGTGATTCGTGGAAATTTTGACAAAGGAGATGGATATTGAATTCGGCCAAACGGAAAGGTGTGATGGTTCACATCCCTCTGGTGAATTTTACCACTACGGTTCTCTTTATCTCCGGAATCTGAGAAACTTTGAGCTATCCCTATCTATAAATACGCCCTTCCTCGTACTCAATTATCTCACAATCACCAACTCAGACCACCAAGCCAATTGATTGCGATACAATCCTTTCGAAGGCCTTCTTTCAATATATATATCCTCTGAATCTCAGCAATTGAGCGTTCACTCAATCATATTTGCAACTACACAAGTTTCAGTACCAAATATCCAAATATTTAAAATGCAGCTTACTACAATCTTCACCGTCCTTGCTGCGGCTTTGAGCGTCTCCGCCGCTCCCCAATACACTGGGCGTCCTTCTGGCATCCCAAGTGGCATCCCAAGTGGCATCCCAAGCGGCAGCTTCACTCGTCCAGCTCCACCGACCCGTACTCCTCCATCCCCTCCAACTGGTACTCCCCCAGTCTCTATCCCCACCCAGCGCCCGACTTTCACTCGTCCATCCGGCGGGCCCCCAACTGACCGTCCATCATTCACGCTTCCACCGGTCTCAATTCCAACTGGCCGCCCATCATTCAGCCCCATCACCTTCCCAACTGGACGTCCAACCCTACCACCAGTCTCTATTCCTACCGTACGACCAACCGTCTCCATTCCTACTGGTGGCCCACCAGTCACTCGCACCGCTCGACCAACCCCACCGGCTCCAAGCGCTTAAGCATGGGAGCCGTACATGTGCCACTGCTAGGATTGCAGCGCCAATAACACCACTCCGTGGTTGGCGAACCTTCGGTTCATCAGGTACAGCAATGGGCCATTACGCATCTCGAGAAATGACAAATGGTCTCGGGACAAAGGCGGAATCATACTTACTACTACGCTCAGTGTAGTATCACAAAGGTTTAGAGTAGTATACGGTCGTTTTGTTCAATTCTCACAGGGTAATTTTTGTTTGGATTCTATGGATCTCGACGTCGTTGAGCCTCTGAGCAGTTCAATCCAAATCCCTGCCAAAATTACCATTTATTCTGATGTTTATATTATGTGATTTTTTTTGGATTTTGAAAATGTATATAGTTCGTTACAATATAACACCGCTGCCCAAGGCCAGCGGATAACCTGCGAGATTCCTTAATCCCCGTCAGCTACGACGCGTATGTATTACGTCCCCAAGTCCGAAATGCAAGATTCAAGGCCGCGGAAACCGTGTTGTCGGTTCAAAATACCACAAGGCCGTGTAACAAGTTCCAACGCAAGAATTACAACATGCGACGGAAAAAGCGAGGATTTTGTTGCAATTTTGGACATCAGACGTACGCCTGTATCGATATATCCGAGTGGGGAATTATCACACCGGGTAGTTTACTTCAGCTCGCTTAGATTTCCGTATATCGGGGAGTATTTCGGAGTGTTATCCATTTAAGGTGGCGTATGGCGTGTGCATCTTCGAAGCTTCGGCCAGTAGGCAGGACTTAGCCCTGGGTTTCACCGGACTTACTTTGCCACCTGAATATACATATATCGATATGTTGATTTACTATTCCGAGATAAAGCTAGGTTCGGGGATGTTGCGAGGGTCCGAATCTCCGGAGCCGTTGTGGTGACTCCTGCTTGATTGTGGTCTGACTGCCAGATGTGCCATGCAGACTAGTAGAGGCTTGTCCTCCACGCGGATCCTGATGGTAGGTAATACTGCACATTATGAATGACAATAGTGACAATACCCTGTTAACTTTTGATAACAAACATTAATGCTTTATTCGGGGTATCTACAAAGGGCATGATCTAACTATTCGTACAAAAGAATCGAAAACATCGCAAAGGAAAATATAAAAATTCATCGTTACAGCATAGCCAAGAAAGTAAGTGGCTCACTTTTCTGCAGTTCAATCCAGGTTGTCATAAACCCATCCTTGGACGACGGCGCCCCCAACGTATAACAATCTACCCAGCTCGTTCCGTTGTTATTCTCCCCGTAGTTCTGTTTTATAACCTCCCCTCTGAACCTTGGACCCTCCGTGTCCCTCCTCGCTGTATCTTTCTCCCCGAACCCATCGACGACGGTGATATCCTTCGGTCGTGATTCCTGATACGCATGTAGTGGAACTGATACAAGCGTGAAGATCAAAATTGAAAGAAGGATGAACACCGATGCGTCCTTTCGGACCGGTGCCCTTGGCTTTTCGCGCTTGAGGGAGCCAACGAAGTATAGCTCCTCGGAGTTGGCTTCTTGCTCTCTAGCCTTCTTGCGTTCCGCCTCTTCTCGATAATTTAAGATGTATTCGATAAGATCTCTAGCCGCACCGATCAGTCGGAAGCCGGATATGGTGATATAGGCGCCGAGTAAAACGGCGAGAACTGCGATAGCAAGTTCGGAGGGTGATGTGAATGTGATTGATAATGCGAGATTATCCACATTTCGAACCGTGGCACCCCAAAAGGTGGCCTTCTGCTCGTTCGTCAACGTATCAAAGTTCTCGGGGCATCCGACGATGGCGGGTTGTAGCGGACACTTCCAAACTACTACGGGGCAGGTACCACCGGAGAGTCCGTAGTATCCGTATTGGAATGATCCCTTCACGAACGGTAATACGAAAGTCATTATTACCGATGCGAAAGTAATCCAGGCATTTAGTTGTGCCACTCTCTTGACTACAGCTCCGTAGAATCGACCGGAGAGTAATCCGCAGTCCAGGGCGCTTGAAAGAGCTGAGATGAATAGCGCGGCGATGGCAGAGGCTGGCGGATAGCGATTCGGTTCCGGTAGGAAAGTTTTAATCGCGAGAATAAATGTCGCTATCGATCGGACCGTTGTTAAAAGCAGTACTGCGATTGTGATTTTTGCTCGTACGCCTTCTCCTCCTGCTTCGTTTCGTTGTTTTAGTGTCGAATAGTAGCCCCATGATGCTACTAGGAATGATAAAGCAAAACTGAACAGAAGCCACGGCCAGGGAACTAAGATTGTCGACCGGTCGTACACAAGGGAAACCATTGAGGTGTGATTTGACTGAAAGAATCCCGGTTTGAGACCGCTATGTCCAAACGGCCAGCCGACTTCGGTTGGGTCGATTGCGCGGCGGACGACGTCCATGTTGTTTTAATTTTTTATCGCCGTCCAGAATCCCTTTTTTCCTTTATGCAGCAGCGTCTCCGTTCAAGTCACACCTAATCACACTTTGCACTCTCGATTTGGAGAGAAACGATATCGGTTGGGCGACCAGTAAGAAAGAATCGTAGATCATAAACTCATGCTGGAGGTGTGACCGGTGCGGTGCAGCAGTCCTGGTATATATTCGAGGGAGAACAGCCGGAATAGGGCTCCGCGTCAGGACCCATAATCCACGCCGCCCAGGAAGACCTGGGATAGTGGCCCCTCCGCAGAATTTTAAATCGCGGATGAAATCTGGGTTTATCGACATGGCACACCCACACTTCCAAGAGCTTCTGGTGTTCGTATTGCTCGCCCATAACACCAGCATGACCCGACTGATTCGGCTGTATGCAGGAAAGGACCGGGGTCTGTGCGGTGGAGGCGTTAGAAAGCTCGCTCAACGCAGAGACGTTTGGCTTGGAGCACGGTTAAATCGTGAAACCACGGCTGTAAGTTCATGAGAACTAGCCAATAGGACGGACTGTGGACTTGGATCCGGAGTGCCCCAGAGTGGGGCGCTGGAGAAACCTTGGGGAAGGAAGTCCTCTTTTCCAGGAAGTGGATTTCAAGTTGAAGGATAGCTTGCGCCAGCTGCCATGTGGGTTCCATTAGCCTCGCATTGTTGGACATTGTTTGGCCCGAACGAAAGGTATGTCAATGCAACGGCGGGGTTTAGTCCGGCACAGAGAAGGCACAGACTCCGATCACCATTTACCCGGCACGAAGTTTTCGACGGTTCGAGGTTTTCTAGCGAACGTCTAGAAGGAATTCGAATCCCGCGGATTCTGGAGGTTGGTACTTGGATTTCTTCGGATTTTCCAAACTCCGGATGGGTGTGAAGGTCCTGTCAAAAAAGTGGCCCTTGCCCGTCTGCAGCGAACAAACCATGAAATGCAATGGCCTATAACACCGAGTAATATTAATACGCACAAGGTTTAAAAATGCTCATGCGTCTCTCGCGCCCGTGCGTCGTCTGGCCTTGAGGCCTAAGAATTTCAATTTAGACCCCTCCCGATCTGGCAGTTCGGTTTTGTACGTGGTTTCGTCTGGTCTTTTCCGCTGGCGATGTTGAAAGGCTTCGCTTCGTGGTAGATATATATGATCAAGGAGCATATACTCACAGTATTTGAAAGAATAATAGTAAGGTCAACTAATATTCAGGGTGCGAGTGTAACGGAACTACTAGGGATACGGGATCACGGATACCGGAACTTGAGGGCTATTTTTGCAGGTGGTTCGAAATGAAAGGGTCTAGCGCATCGGCCAATATCGACGGCCCCGCGCGAAATATATTGCTGTGATGACCAGGTAGTAAAACGCCCCCCGCGGTCTTGCGTCTTTAGCATGCCCATGACAAGGATAGTGATTGTCGAAGCACGCACTCCTAAAAATTGCAAGTGCATCAGCTGAAATCACTGAGCCTGCGATACATTCTAATCCATACGTCGGCCTGGGCTCGAGCTCGAACGTATGCTGCCGTGTCGAGGAATATGCATGCTACCGCCACTATACTCCACATCAAATAAATAAATTGGTCGCTCTCTGGCTTGCTCTGTTCATCAGGAATTGTATATTATCAAGCAGGAATCAGAGCGTTTGCCATCTCATTGCATTGAAGCCCGGACCTTGCCGTTTCAACATCTACTGCAATATCTTGTGCAGCGCTACAATTGATTTTCACACTTCTATACATCAGATAATACGTTTAGGTGGTTACGAGGAGAGGTTTGGGTATAGTATAGTACAGTCCTATAGCCTAGTATAGTCAGAGCGGGGCTTGCACGTTGACCAAGTAGCTCTCAAAAACGAGCCGCTTGGCGCAGAGAACTTATGGAAGGATCCTAGGCTAATTAGATACCGCGGGAGACACAAAAACTTCTAGAATTATCTTAACAAGCCCTGATATAAAAGAGGCTTATAGATCTGTATTGATGCTAAATCAAAATTTGGGCTTCGCGGTCAGATAAGAGCTTTTAATAGAGAGTTGGGTACGAGACCAATAGAGATACTTTTTTCGAATAGATCTTTCACAGAGGCCTACAGGGCCTAAGCTGTGTTCCAAGCCTGTACAAGGGAATCAAAGAATTTGACATAAAATAATGATTGTAAACCCGTATACATCATCCGAAGTACCCGCCACGTCATCGTTCATAGAGACAGTACGTTTCAAAGACCAGAACTCAATACGGGACGCCAGGCGTTCATTTCTCTCGTTATACCCTATTTCCCGTGTCCCCTCGAATAACGAGACGAACGGACGGGTACATGCGAGGTGGGCATGTGGGGTATCTGTATCTCGTATCTGTGCCACATAGGCGCGTCGAGGTAAAGATCGAGACAGATACCTCGTATTCGCGGTTAGCCAAGTGCCTAATCCCTATATTACGCTCGAGCAACGATAGTATTCTCGTATTCCTGCCGGAACAGGCCGGTCTCTGATACAAGTGTGTGGTCCGTAGATGGGGTCAACGTGAATATCTCGGTTCCAACATCGATGCATCTAGCTGAAAGTTCGGTAGGTCTTGGAAGGGTTGGGCCACGGGGTCGTCATGATTTCCTCGACTGACCTTAATATCAAGATCTTAAGATAGCGTAATAAGATATCCCCACCGCTTCTTGCTAGTCATGCTTTTCCGCTACGGCGACTCACACCAGCCTGCATATCGATGTACCGTATAACTTCTCAGCCTTTGGAATTGTATCAGCTTGTGATAAAACCAAAGATCGTGAAAAGGGTCTCGGGAAATCCACACGGTCTCGGGTCCCCCACCTTGTAGATAGCACTGGCTTAGTCACCCAAGTGGCCACACCCGTCATAGAATCTGTAATATACCCGCTCGACACCGACTTGGGAAGGATGCAAAATGCAACAAAGCGTGCGTTGTCGCAGAAGTTCCGCCGAAATCGCGCATTCGATGGTCAGTCCGTGCCGAAGCATCGACTCCAACAGAGACCGCTGGAACGACACCGAACCGGGAACCCGCCTGACGCCGAGATTGCAAGCGGCTTCCGAATGCGAGCCTCTGCATTCTGGCGCAATCTTCGCAATGCCGTTACCGAGTCTCCGGCAGTGCTGCGAACCAGGAAATGTCGCCTGCCAAGGCGAGGTACCAACAGCCCAAGGCGTCTTAGACGGACTCGACCCCTGCCTCCTTAACTGCTTCTGGCGACGTGTCTAAAGCTCCCTTCGTCGAATCCAACCGATGTTATCCTGTCTGTTGCGATTGTCGACACCGTATGCCTCTTTCGCAGGTTGAATTTGGACTCGAAGGTTTAAGGACGGCATCGTGGTAGTCGAATCGGTGGTTTGAAAGCTGGAGAAGGAACCAATTGGCCTGTTTAAGCCCTCAGCCTGCCGCCAACAACCTGCTCAAAGCTCACCGCTAGAACCTAACATCACCAACGTCACCACCGCACCATTTCGGCCAGGGACACGGCTTCTGGACACTTCTATATTTATATATAAGGCCTACGCTTTGTACATATCGGCCGCTTTCCACGGAATACCATTTCAATTCAACTGTATACTACTATCTACACCGACGACGCGGCAATTTCGATACCAAGGATATATTCGCTGCCTTGTTCGCTCATCTCTTCAGTTTCGATATCACACGAGCAATACGAATACCACAATACGTTCCTGAGAGATCTTTTGTATAGCCATCTCGGGAACCGGCTTTGCCGTTGGATAGGGTTAGAACGGGCAGGCTGGCTGTTGACAGGATAGGGGTCGACTGGCATCGACACCCTCATCCCTTCGCTGTCTCACGATGACAAGACCTCGCTCTGTCTCGCTGGGTTCGCGAATCCAGATCGTACGGCTACCTTTTTCTCTCGATTTGAATGTCTGGTGATGCGACGGTTGCTGACGGACTCATAATAGCCTCCTCTGAAAACTCTTGCCACTCGAACAGCCACCGAAGTCGCGCTAGACCTTCAGACAAGCCTTTCGCACGGCATCCTCTCGACGGCAGAGGTACACCTTCGACAATCAATCCACGGACCCAATGAACTCCCCCAATCTGAGCCAGAGCCCGTCTGGCTCAAGTTCGCCAAACAGTTCGTCGAATCGAGGCTTATCCTCCTATTACTAGCTTCCGCCGCGATATCCTTCTTCATGCATAACTACGACGACGGAGTATCCATCACGATCGCGGTATTCATCGTTGTCACCGTCGGATTCGTACAGGAATATAGGTCCGAAAAGGAGCTAGAGGCTCTGAATAAGCTAGTTCCGCATCATGCACACCTCATCCGTGGAAATGCGCCAGGAAGCAGGAGCCTAAGCGCCGAGGATGAAGCGAAGCTGTTAGGACTACCGCCAACTTCGACGACCGTCAGTGCGAGCCTATTAGTGCCAGGAGATTTGGTTACGTTTACCACAGGAGATAGGATACCAGCCGACATCCGAATTACGTCAGCGATAGACTTAGAAATCGACCAGAGCAATCTTACCGGGGAGACGGAGCCTGTCAGGAAACAAAGTGAACCCGTGGAGATTACTGGGACGGACGAGTCGCCGTTTTATTCCGGGGCAAGGTCCGACCCTTCGATCGCAGAGATGCACTGTATCGCGTTTCAGGGTACACTGGTTCGGAACGGCCATGGACAGGGTATCGTAGTTTCTATAGGTTCCCATACGGAATTCGGAAAGATCAACGCCATGCTATCGGAAATAGAAAGCCCGAGGACCCCGCTACAGGTCTCCATGGACAAACTCGGACACGACTTGTCTATGGCCAGTTTTGGAATCATTGGGTTGATTGTGTTTTTCGGATTCTTACAGGGCCGTGAGTGGCTAGAGCTCTTCCAAGTAGCGGTCAGTTTGGCCGTTGCGGCTATTCCCGAAGGCTTGCCCATCATTGTTACAGTCACTTTGGCATTGGGGGTCATTAGAATGGTGAATCGAGGAGCTATTGTCCGGAAAATGCCGTCTGTCGAGACTCTCGGTTGTGTGAACGTCGTCTGCAGTGACAAAACTGGAACTCTAACGATGAACCACATGACGGTCACGATGCTTTGGACGTGCGATCTTCCCGAACCAGTTACTAAGGCATCTCTGCAATCCTCGACTTCGACGCTCGATGTACCGACTCGAACCCTGCTCCGCATCGGAAATTTATGTAACAACGGCCGACTGGCAGCCCATCATACCGCCGAAGCCATTTCTGCATTCTCAGCCCACTCACCACATACTACACAATCTCGATTTGTTGGACAACCCACAGATGTCGCACTATTAGACCTGTTAGACGCATTCGGTGAAGAGGATCTTCGGCCCCGTGTTGTACGTTCCGCTGAAGTACCCTTCTCATCGCGGGAGAAGTGGATGGGAGTCGTCATCGACGGTGCCGGCTCTTCACAGGATACTGCATACATCAAAGGCGCCCTTGAAAAGATTCTTGCGCGTTGCGATACCTATCTTACTCGTGACGGACGACCGGTAGTTCTAGACGAAGCGCGGAAGAACAAAGCCTTATCTGCCGCCGAAAAGATGGCGGAAGAAGGTCTGAGAGTTTTGGCGTTTGCGAGTGGACAAGTTTCGAAGTTTGAGAGAAAGGGCGCAGGGACAGATTCCAAAGACGTTTTCAAAGATCTTACGTTTGCCGGTATCGTTGGGATGTTCGATCCTCCAAGGAAAGGAGTCGACAGGGCTATTCGAAGATTGATGCTCGGTGGTGTTAAAGTTATCATGATCACTGGTGACGCCGAAACAACCGCAGTAAGTATTGCGAAGAAGCTCGGAATGCAAGTATTACCGCCTTCACCGATCGAAGGCAGAGTTAGTCCATCCGCCGGAATGAACGGGAAGGCAATTATCGGACATCATTCAAGATCCGTCATCCGAGGAGACGAATTGGACCAAATGACAGACGAAGAACTGGCACAAGCGATCCAAACAACCACTATATTCGCACGAACATCACCGGAGCATAAACTCAAGATCATCAAGGCCTTACAAGCACCGCCGAATGAAGCCGTCGTCGCAATGACCGGTGACGGGGTCAACGATGCGCCTGCGCTCAAGATGGCCGATATCGGTATCAGTATGGGCATCATGGGGACGGATGTAGCGAAGGAAGCGGCGGATATGATTCTCAGCGATGACAATTTTTCGACTATTTTGCGAGCAATCGAGGAGGGTAAGGGGATTTATTACAATATTCAAAATTTTCTGACGTTTCAGTTGAGTACGAGCGTGGCGGCTTTGGGTTTGGTATTGTTGAGCACTTTGTTCGGGAAGGAAAACCCGTTGAACCCGATGCAAATCCTTTGGATAAGTGAGTTATACCGTGAAACTCTGATATACTGCAGAGCGTCTACTGACGGAATCTTAGATATCTTAATGGACGGCCCACCTGCACAATCACTTGGCGTAGAACCAGTTGACAAAGGCGTCATGGCCGCGAAACCACGATCACGACACGACAGGATCCTAACACGCACACTTCTCCAACGAGTCTTTACCTCCGCATTCCTAATCCTCGGCGGCACAATGCTCATCTACATCCGTGAAATGTCCGCGGACGGTATGATCACCAAACGAGACACAACAATGACATTCACCTGCTTCGTCCTCTTCGACATGTTCAACGCACTCACCTGTCGCAGCGAAGGGAAATCGTATTTAAGAGGGGAGATTAAACTTACCAGCAACAAGTTCTTTGTTGGAGCCGTCGGTGCGAGTTTACTAGGACAGCTTGGTGTGGTGTATTTACCCTTTTTGCAGTGGATTTTCCAGACTGAGGCACTAGCGGCGAGTGATTGGGTACTATTGATCTGTGTGGCGAGTACGGTGCTCTGGGTGGATGAAGCTAGGAAGTGGCATATTTGGAGGAAAGGGAGAAGGGGGTTTGCAGGGTACAGTTCGCGGGTTTAGAACGCTGGTAGGTGGTGTGCTGTTTCGAAGACGGATTAGACTACAAAAAAGTATTATATTTTTTTTACCATATCAGCGATAATTGAGTGGGTTAACGTTGAAACCCGCTTTTGTATAAAAATGAATGGAGATGATCGGATCTATTATTTTGCTGCTCTATCTAGTGTGCTCGGTGGAAAATATCGTTGATGACAAGACCATCTAAAACATCATAGTAGAACCTACCCTATAGATATAAGAAGGTTGTGGGGGTCCTCTAGCTGGCCAGAAACAGTGAAACCTCCGGGTCAGAATAACGGCTACCTTGCCCAACCGTATGCCTCGTGAGTGTCGAGACCAGCCGGTCACAATTGCACAATCAGTCGTCGAGGCTACGGAAATATTAGTGCTGAGACGGCGGAAATATTTTATGTTCAGGCCTCAGGACCAAAAAACAACATCAACACAAATTCTATGCAACCGTGCATGCAACAATTCATTATTTTGGGTGCGAGACTGGTTAATTTTTTGGTTTCACAAACGTTAAACATTCTGTTCTCTAGTACCAAATCCCTCAAGGCAACCCTTTGAACCCTAGGCTCGGCATTATAAACGGGATGGATACTTTGAAGCCACCTTACTAACGACGAGCAAGTAGAGTTCTTCACACGGATTTACTACGATGTGCATGTGGAGTAAAGGCTGGTTCACAAATACTCGGGCAAAGGCTGCATGTACATACTTAAATATATTTACAGGAACATGTTAGCCTTGAACCCAGTGCAATAGAACTCTATACCTATAGGAGCCAAACTACTTGAGTACTAGCTTTCTCAAGATCTTTCCAGTCGGCAGGCAATTCAACGAGGGGTGAACCCTATGAATATTACATCGCCATCTCCGGTTCCGAGCACTAGAGTACTTCCGTAGATAGCAAGCTGTCTCATCCCGCTCCCTTTCGACGAGTCCACGTATATATAATCCTGAAGTCGGTATTTATGAGGCAACCACAAACTTTTCTTGTTATCGAGAGTTATCCACGCGCCATCGTGGGTAATATTTAATTCGCAGAAATTCTTCTCTGGGGAAGGGATGCTGGTGTGACAGTGTTGAATGTCTAGCACACCCATGCTTGTTTTCAGCTGCGGGCCAGTTTCCGAGAAAGATAAGTACTCGATCGCCAACTTGTGTGGGATTACTTGCAATATCTCTCCATTCTTCAAGCTCCGGACGGTAATTCTCGTCTGAGTCTTTGATGCGACCAAGGTATTGTCCGGAGAGAGTGCGATCTGAGAAATGTAGTCGTCGTCTTCGAATTCCTTGAGCAGTTGTAGCGTCCCAGTGAACCAAACTTTCGCCCGCCGATGTAACCTGAAGGCCGTCGCTATGAGTTTACCATCGGCACTGAAATTCATTATAGATTCGGGACACTCGAAATTATCATGATCAACATAGCTCACGTGTTTTGATAGCCCTGTATCGAGGTCCCAGCGCTCGACTGCATACTTGTAAGGTTCCCTTGCATTAGAAGCTCGAATTGCACCTGCCGCGGCAAAGAACTTGCCATCCGGAGAGAAACCAACAGCACAAGCCAGGCTCTTAGGTTTAAACGTCCATACCTTTGCCGCTGTGTCTGTGTCCCAGATCCGCACATGGTTTTCTGTCACCAATGCAAGTAGTTTGCCGGTGGGGGAAAACGTCAGGAAACGAAGGAGTGGGCGGGAGGAGCGGTACCACGGTGATTCACGTTCTAATCGTTGAGTTTGTTGGACATTTCCCCCGTTTCGAGATCCCATACTCTAGCGCCAAATCCTTCATTAGCCGCGATGAACTTCCCATGTATGGCGGGCCAGATGTTAAGAGGGTCATTATCGCCAGGAATCTTAACTTCGAGGTTTCGAAGGGTATCACTACGTTCATTCTTGAAATCGAGCATATTCTTTTTTGGGATGGGTCAGAAAGTGGAATGGTGGACCCAAAGCCGCTATTCAGAGGCTATACGGCCTAGGGCTTTATCATGTGTTCCCTTGGTGGTCCTGTCTCTCATGTCCTCGCAGATTATATAGCACAGGAATCTTTACCGCAGGCAATGAGATCTGAGGCATAGAAGGGATTAGGATCAGAACGCGGGGAGATCAGTTTATATGATACTGTTTCTAACTCATCGAAGACGAGCGACTTCATTTCTAACCCCGTGTATACGTAGGCTCAACATTCGTAACTTTGGTCTAGCCTAACTTGAAAGGCAAGTCTCTCGTATTACGCAGCTTCCTAAGTCCTTTGAGTATATTGTATATACGTATCTGATATTATGAAAGCGCATCCTTAGTTATTTGCCACGGAAGCAAGCGGTAGGTCTATCCTTGTACGAGGTAGAGCTTTTACCCGGTCTATTAATTGTTACGTCTCTCAGGAAAGATCTACTTGCGGTCAAATGTACGTTCATGTGGGGAAATTACATATTTCACACGCTGTCTTGCAATTTTACACGTTTTCGGGTCCGATGAATCCGCCATCGTGAATAATATTTCCAGTTTTTCCGGATATCAGATCGCTGGACTTCGTTGGTGGACCTAACAAATAGTTACCGGGGGCGTTTTTTGGAGTTTGTCGTGGATACCGTGAACCTCCTGGCATGTGTTATATTGCATGAGCGAAAAACCGTGGGTATTTGAATTTAATATTTGTAAGAAGGAATTCTTTGATTGACTGATAGAGAGGAAGGGGAAGGCCCACAGGATCACCAGGTCATTGGGTTAAGTGACCGGCCAGGGAGTTTCCTCGAATTTCCCGGGTATACTGAAAGACGGGGTAGACGGAAGACATCGATGCCTACCTACCCAGGTACTTACCCAGGTAGGTACCTAGGACCTCGTACGAAAGTACAAGTAATCGTTCAAACCAAGAGACCGAACTTAATATTTGCAGCCCACGGCTCGAGGATCTGATAAACCAGCCAACACGGGCTTGGCTGGTCAAGCTACACTAAGGGCGGAAGTCTGGGATAGGCGGAAATGGACCAACTGAAAATTGTTTCTCGGTACGATCGGTATCGACTTTCTATTATATAAACGCATTCTTTTACCTCAACCGTTTTCTAGTCTCGCATTAAACGACGCTTCGTTGACCGTTTTCAGCGTTGGCGAACTGTTTGTTTACTTCGTGCTTATGTAATATATTAATATACCTCCGGGCATTCATCGTAACTTACCGTCGTGCGCCACTCACCTCTCTACGGTACTGTATTGTTTTGTCGGCCATAACTGTGCCCCACTTAGTACTGTATGTACGCTTGCCTTTAAAAAGTTTACGTACAAGACCCTCTCGTAGTATTAAGTCCTTGGTAAGTAAATCACCTGATGAGTTCTCTCTTCGTCAAGTTGTATCCATCACAGCAAAGGGGCGGGGTGGATGAGTGCTGACCGGGTGCCTTTAAGAGTGTTTCGATGTACTAACCACCCCCGGGCCCCCGGACTCCGAAATAAGTAAGTCGGGTTTGGGTCTTGGATTCATCGATGCATCCGCTTTCCTCCTTCTGACTCTGCCCAAAGCTGACAATGTCCCACCTACGAGACCAGCCCTACGCGAGACCAGACGAGCCCTACCGGAAGACAACTTGGTCTCGCCATGGCGCCAACAGCAGATATTCGACATCGAAACATCACCAGGCATCCTGTAACCCCAATTTAATTGGTATGTTGTGTTTTTTCCTTCGTCATAGAATTCACTAAACTCACGATTCGCTCTGACTTGGCTTGGGGCTGCCTGACTCACTTTACGCAAGTAACTAAGTGCACAGCTGGTTTACGAGCGGAAATTGAATCAATTCACATAAATTTTGCTAAAAAAAAAAGAAGAAGAAGAAGAAGAAGAAGAATGAAAAATAAAAATAAAATAAAAATAAAAATAAAGAAGAAAGAGAAGAAAGAGAAAAACAGGAAGAAGAGGAAGAGGAAGAAGAAAAGGAAAAAGAAGAGGAAGAAACGAAAAAGGAAGAAGAAGAAAAGAAAGAAAAGAAACAGGAAGAAGAGAACTGAACTAGGATGTGGGGGTTCTTAACTTTCGACGAGCCCCCTCTCGCCGGCTGGGGCCATAGGATCCCCCAGCTGATCCCTTTGGTACTGCCTAAGCATCCAGAGTTGATGGACCGGCTTCGATGCCACCAGAAACGTAGACAGTCGTCTGATACGTTTGGTGGATAATCGTCGTCGGTGTCGTCGTCGGTGTCGTCGTCGCCGCCTCCAGAAGCTTGTCCAGCCCCCAGAAGGTCCACCCTATAGCAAGAGTTGCAAACCCGACCCAACCAAACTCCATGGCACCGAAAACCCATGGCACCAGTGAGATGACGAGCCCTATGACCCCAACGGCCAGGATGGTGTATCGCCTTCCATCTTCGGTCACTAGGAGCTCTGGTCGGGAGATCCCGATTGCCAATACTATAATACTCAATAAAATGAGTATTATAGTATTGGCAATCGCAGCTCGCCAGATCCCAGTCTCTTGCTTCTTAGTGGCTGCTTCCTGGGCCGCTGCTTGATCTCTGAATGTCCTTGCGATGTCGCGGACCTCGCTGGCTGTCCTTGCGATCTCATCGATTTTGGCTTGGATTTCACGGACGGCTGCTTCACGGTCGGCTGCTTGTTTGGCAGTTCCGAGCAGGCTGGCTGAGGCTGCTTCTTCTCGTTGAACGGCGGCTGCTACTTCTCGTCGAATGACGGCTTTCCAAGCGGCTTCGGCTTCGGCTTCCCGGGTGGCTTTGGCTTCGGCTTCCTCTTCTTCCCGAGCATCTTTAGATCCTCGAGCAGCTTTAGCCTCCGGAGCAGCTTCTTCTTCCTGAGCGGCTTCTTTTTCTCGAGTGCCTTCCCGTTTAGCGGCTGCTTGTCGTCGGAGGAGTGCTCTTTCAGCGGTTGCAAGTCCACTGGCTGGTCCGCTGGCCGGCTGGTTGACTGGTCTGCTGGCTGATCTGCTGGCTGGCTGGCTGGCTGGCTGGCTGGCCGGTTGGATGGCCCGCTGGCTAGCTGGCTGGATGGTCCGCTGGCTAGCTGGCTGGCTGGCTGGCTGGTGTACTGGTGGTTGGCTTTCTCTTCGACTGGCTGGTCGCTGGTCGCTGGCTGCTCGTTGCCGGTGGCCATGACCTGGATTATTGCTAGCTGCTCGGCGGCGACTAGCAGCTTGCTGGTGAGCGATTCGCTGGCGGCGATGGGATGGAGGCGATGTGAGGTGGAGGTGATGTGGGGTGGAGGCGATGGGGGATGGAGGTGATGAGATGGAATTCAGTCCTTCAAAATCATTCTATAGGCTACTGTGCCGGTAAACGGGGTAATTTCACTACGATAAGGATCTAAAATGGCCTTCTAATACCGTCATAATTCGGTTTTATTACGCTATTAAACCTTCAATTCGTATTAGAATAATAAATATCATAATAATACGGCATTACAACAGCATTAAATGACGGATTTTGATTCTGAAGATAGTGAAATCATCCCGTTTGTCGGCACTGTATCTGTAAGGCATAGGCTAGCCTAGGACGTTGGCCTAGTCTTCACGTCGCCCAGTTTCACAACCAGACAATTTTCCGGTTTACGAGATCAGGCTCGTCTGGCACCCTCTTCTTTACATACCAAGTAAGGAGTCTCCAATCCCGCATCTACAGTAACAGAAGACCTGCTTCGTGCCTAATCAATAGGCTTGTGGTAATTCCGAGATAGCATAGGTTGTTTCTTTGTGGACTAACTTTTGTATGCGTGCGTGCATATCTATATATATATGCTGTGTAATGGCCATGGCCAGCCATCCTGTTTACTTGATTATAAAGTTATAAAGCTATATATAAAGTCGGAAATTCATGTTCTTAAAATTATTATAAGAGAAAAGATAAAAATCGATAAGATTCAATAGCCTCTGTTTACCTTATTAACATTACGCAGAAGGGCCAATCTTAAAAAGCGTGAATGCATGTATATATTCAGAAAAATCTATAAACAAAGTGGGTATAGACAACCTATTAAGAATAGTATGTCATATTGATTTGATCTCGCAAGTGATAAATTAATGAATGACAAAACGTGGACGTTCGGAATACATCGAGAGAGTGTGTTATCACAACGAAATACCACAAAGATGATGAGACCACGCGAGGCCACGTGAGATGCTGTCTGGCGGTCGTGCCAAGCACTGTGCCAAGCACAATACACTAAGTACTCGTGCTACCGGTCTAACCGTCTACCGCCAAAGTCGACACCTGCTGTAGTGTCATGATCAGCCTGCAATCCTTTCAGTCGGGCATATAGCCTTACGCGGACAGATATCTGACCCCTCCTTCCTTCTGTATCATCGTCATCGCCACCTTCTTTACTACATCACAGTACCAGCTAAAGTCTATCCAATCTATCGCATCATCGTCATCGTCGTTGTTCAACCATTAATATTAACCATTAGTAATCCGTTGAGCTTGCTCCGGATCATATGATGCCAAGGCGAAAATCGAAACCGCAGGGTGCAGTCGCAGAGCGATGATTGTTCATATACAAATCCGCTCAAAACAACGGATTATTAGCTGGTCGCCCACAGTATTCAGTTCACGTGAGCACGTCTGAATAAAAAAGTTAATTTATACGACGATATTAATATGCGCACTGTAGATGAACCTTCATCAGTACATCACACTACATCGACCTGCGAATATTTTTCTTATCGTCCGTACGCAGGGTCCCATATAGAGGTCGAACTGAGATATGGTCGGTGACACCACACACAACCCTATACCTCATAGAATAATTTTGAAGCAAGTACACACCACCGGTCAGCTTCATTCCTCATCACCGTGGCCTTCATACTGAGGCCTCGAGGGTTTTAATTCAGTCGCGTACTATCCTCGAACATCATTTACGATGGGTATTTTAATAAGGTAAGTCAGTTATCGTGAGGCTCGAGAGTGCAGCAGAGATTAGTCTCGTATTATACGACGCTTCGGCAAACGGTGAGCAGAGATATCGAAAGCAGCATCTCGGATACTATTCATTAATTACTCTAATGACTGAAAGTATAATATATTTTTTGGTTATGGATATATTCTAACATATACTCGTAAACAGGCTTCACGAAGTGCGCGACTGGCTCCTCGGTCAACGAGCAGCTCGTCAACAAGCAGTCGACCAGCTACCAGCAGATGCAGCCTGGCAACGAGCAGATGCAGCCTGGCAAGAAGCAGATACAGCCTGGCAACGAGCAGATGCAGCCTGGCAACGAGCAGATACAGCCTGGCAAGAAGCAGATGCAGCCTGGCAAGAAGCAGATGCAGCCTGGCAAGAAGCAGAAGCAGCCTGGCAAGAAGCAGATGCAGCTCGGCAAGAAGCAGATGCAGCCCGACAAAAAGCAGCTGCAGCTCGGCAAAAAGCAGCTGCAGTCAGTAAACAAGAAGCTGCAGCTTGGCAAGGAGTAGCTGCAGCTTGGCAAGGAGCAGCTGCAGTTTGGCAACAAGAAGCTGTAGCTTGCGAACGAGAAGCTGCAGTTTGGCAACAAGCAGCTGTAGGTAGCGAACGAGTAGCTGCAGCCAGCGAACGAACAGCTGCAGCTTGGCAACGAGCAGCTGCAGCCAGCGAACGAACAGCTGCAGCTTGGCAACGAGCAGTTGCAGCTTGGCAAGAAGCAGTTGCAGAAGCAGATGCAGCCAGCAAATGAATAGCTGCAGTCAGCGAACGAATAGTCTGCGAACAAGCAGTCGACCAGCAAGTGGTTGGTCAGCAAGTGACTACCTAGGTACCGTAGGGGGTTTTGGGTTGTCTTTCGAGGTGTTTTAAGAAAAAATTAAGCTATCTTGAAAATCTTAAGATGTTTTGACTTCCGTAATTATTTTATGTTTATTTAAATAGTAAGTTATATATTGATCTATAATATTTTAAGCAGTCGAAGCACATAATTATTAAAACATTTAAAAATAAGGACGGTCTGATGTCTCAAGACGCTGTGAAGTCAAGACGCCTAATAAAATTACAAAACACCTGCAAACTGGGACGTTTTAAATAATTAAAACAGCCTTCAAGACGTCGAGGCCACATGCACGTGCACAGACCAGGCCACACAGGCCATGTAGATCATGCACAGACAGGCCACATAGACGTCAACAGGCCACATAGGCCTAAGCACGACGTCAACATCACCACCACCACCAGTACCACCACGACATCGACACTACCACACATAGCCTACCTAGCTTGCTGTCTACACGCGGGTGAACTTTTGTCAAATCAACAGAATTTCATGTTTTTAGACACATAGCATTGATAGTTCACAGGCTGTTAAGGCTTTATGATTAAATATTTAATAATTCAACTAAATATCATTGTCTATTATCACATTAGATCAAGACAAATGTGAAATCAAGACGCGTGTGTATAATCAAGACACATTTGTATAAATCAAGACGCATGTGTGCAATCAAGACGCTTTTGTGTAATCAAGACGTTTTAATATATATAAATGTTTTTAAATTAATCATGACATATTTTGTTTTTATGTTGCATTATTGTTAAAACGTTACAAAAATAAAGACATAATTCAATTTAAGACATAATATTATATTAAAACACTATTGTTTTTGAACGTTTTAACAATACAACATTGTTACACTGTTAAATCGGCTTGTTCAAGTAGGACATTGTATTTGCATACAAGACGCCTCGGAAAACCCCCAAAACCCCTACGGGCGAGTGGCTGTCGTCAAGTAGTGAGCGGCTTCGGTTCATCTGCTAGCAGTTGCAATTAACCAACTAGCAGCTATAGTCAGCCATCTAGCAGTTCTAGCTACTAGTATGTAGCAGTCAACCAGCGAGCAGCCAACCAGCTAGCAGCAAGCACAGAGTTAACGGACCCATTATTCTACTCGGAGAGCCTTTAAGGTTCAGGTTGACCTTCTGGGTATGCCCATAACACCAAATCGGGTTTTAAAATGTCGGTTCTCCAGCCTCGAGGTGAAAAGACTTTGTTGAAGGCATCCCTGTCTTCTTTCTTATGCGTAGGACTAAACTCCATACAGCAATAAAGCGTTTCGGATAGAGCTGGGGTGTTTCCTTTGCTGGTCTCGTAAACCAGACTCCCGCGGGCCGAACAATCTTTGCAATGAAGGCTTTTGTCCTCTCACTGCTGTATTATATCAGTTTAGCTCTTCTGTTGGAGAGTTATTTGTTGATACCGCTTAACATTCTTTGTGGAGTCTGGTTTACAAGACCAATACCGCTTCAAATTCGAACAAGAATGGTCTTCGAGACTAGGTTTAACCACCGGGAACATTATCACAGTGCAGTCTCGTAACCAGACCGCTGTGTTTGCCCGGAGGAAAAATCTACACAAATACAATTCTTACGCATTTATTCCCTAAGACCAATATATCCCCGGCAAACGATTCTTAAATCAGCAACACCGTAACATATATATAACGGCAAGCAATCTGTTTCCGATGGTTTTGTATTTCCGAGATCACCTATTGCCTGCCCATCCCTAAACCGGACCTTAGCCACAGTCAACTCTAGTCTCATAGTATACAACTCTTCAGCCTGAAAGTCGACTCAGAGTTTTAATATCCACGACACTAACTAAATACCTACTTACCTAGCTAATAAATAAAACAATACAACCAGCCCCTCCAGCCCCGCAAATCTACGACCTCGAATCAACTTTACCTAGAACTTAATTTCCCCGCCCATGGTATCGATTTAGTAACCCTGATACCAATATACACAATCCTCCCGGCACCCCAACGGATATTCACTATATTAGACAAGCTAGATGGAATCATTTGATTCGAAATGCTCGTAGACGCAGCCTATATGACTGTCTACTACGAACTCAAAACCACAGACCTCATATCCTTCTCCAGATAGCTCACCATTGCGCAGAAATTTCCCTGCAATATCCTGGTCGGAACAGACAGACAATATCTACGCCGAGAACATATCTACGGATATTAACAGACAGGGGTTGACTATGACATTCCGTCTTGTCACGAGAATATATTGGAACTCACGGTACGTAAGGAGAACAGACATACATCTATGTCTACTATTTATATTTATAGGCTGTGTAATATGGCAGCAAACATCGAAACTAAGATGGTATCAAAACTTAAAAACGATGTTGCATCACCAGTTGGCTAAATAAAGTATTATCCAACGGTCAGTATTGATTATTAACCTGTTTGGTCAATAAACGGATATCACTGTCCATATGTGATCGTCGATGTCCAGAGAGCAAAGAGCAATCGCATCATTGAAAATGAATGAATGGCCTCAAGGCCACATCAATCACATCATAATCGCCCTTGAAGTGGGCTACGACGTCACGAGGAACTGAGTGCTAGTGTACAACGTCTCAAAGAAAGCTTCGAGGCTTCATGTGAGGCCCCACCAGGTCAAAACCCCACCGATCGCAAGGCTCAAAAAGCTGATGATGGCTGATGCTATCTTGACAGCCAGGTAATCCTTCTTGATCAAGATACTCCCCATTACAAAGATAATGGAGGCAAATAGGGCAGAGTATCCCCTAAGCCATGGCCTTCCAGCCATGTTTACCTCGAGATGGCGGATGTTGTTGGCGACGCGGGCCTGCTGCAGATAGAAGGTAGCCCTTGGTTGTAGCGGGATCGGTATCTCCGCGGGTGATCCCCACCGGCGCCTTTCCAATTCATTACTGTTAGCTAGTCGTTCTTCTATACAATAGGCGTACTTAAAAAAACTAAGAGGGAACTGCAACATGTAAAGTTCCAGATTGAGGAAGAGCTGGGTTAACTTACAATCACACTTAATACTGTTACGTTTCCTGGAGTAACAGCCTCATGACCCAAATCTACGGTCGCAAATAGATCCGTCTCGTCTCGTCGTCGTCTCGTGTTCCATCGTAGAAGCTCAACCTCCTTTTCCAGGTGGGACAGTCGGATGTATACTCCAACACGGCGACAGTTCCTAGCTTCGATGAGCGGTACAAGAACAGGAAGAGCCAGCAGAAGAGGGCAACAAAGATGTTCAAAGTTGCTATTCAAACAACGTAAAATTAGTCAGCTATATTCTTTTGTCTGCCTCGATAGCTCGATGCTACAATGATTTGACTGCTTACCTTTGACTCTTCGGGAGAATCTGAGGAAAGGGGACAAGCAAGTCTCTACCCGTTTCATCCATTTCGTTAATTAGGGATGCTGGCTGTGTATGTCGGCTGGTGGAAGTATAGCAGCAAGCTGACAGTTCTCATTTCCCCTCGGGAAGGTTGACGTTAAAGGTTGGCCGGTTTTAATGCCATTAGGGGCGACTTCGCCCACTTTGTAGCACGTTTGGGAGGCATTTTTGGTTTGCTGGAACGGTAGAATCGTGTGGGCTCATAAACTGGTGGAGTTGATGAGCTCGAGAATTCGAACCTGCTAGCGGCTCTCAATCTCCCACCACTGATCTCTCGATGTGGTGATTTAGGGCTCCATTACGAGAGTCGTACAGCGAAACAACATGACCTTCCGCAGAAGCAAGAATAGCACTGTCTGGTGAGAAAACCACAGCTTCGGATTTTGTAGAAGATGAACAGTCAAGCTCCTGTAGCACACTGCTCCAATTGGGCTCCATTCTTGGCCATAGAGTGATCCACCTGGCGCCTTGGTCTCTAAATAATCTTTTGATAATTGAATTCTCGGGTGAAAACATAAGAGCTGATGAGTACAGTTGCAGCGGCGCGGCATCGATCACTGAGCCGTAGGCTAATGTAAAGCGCTTCGCATCGTGGATAAACCCGAGTGCTTCCACGCTTTCAGGGGCCTAGATAAGCGGGAAGATTAGGATGAGTCTCACATCATCAACGAGCCAAGAATAACCCTAGATATTCTTCAAATGCAGGGATTGGGAGAAAGGACTTACGACAAGCGACTGCAAGCTATGAATCCAGAGTATGATTTCATATGATTTTCCCATAATACTCAGAGCTTCAAACCAGTGAAGAAAGTGCACAAACAAAAACTTTTGGACTTCGCTCTGGTCTTCGATGCGACTACCGCTCTGCTCCAAATGGTAGACCCAATAGCTACAAGCATACTGGATGTCCTGCGGGAGACATTTATCTATTGTATCGCTAGTAATTGTCGACCGTAGCTCCCCAGGGCCCTTTAAGTCGCAGATGTTTTGGCGGAGATGGCTAGACAACAGGTTTAGGCATGCAGACAGGATGGCCTTGTTCCTTTCCTTTTCGTCTACCCAAAACGGTGACTTTCCGCGTCTTTTTGGGTTGGTGAGGAACTCTCGGAATGAAAGATGCCAGAGTCGTACAGGTGAATCGGGACTTTGGGGTATGCTAAGGACAGAATGTAGAGAGTTTAGCATATAATCCACTTCACTTCGAGAAATATCAAGAAGGCTCGCGAAGGAAGCTATGGGGAGTGGCGAGGCGAGGATGACGATGGAGCCGACGATTTTTTGGAACTCTCTTGACCTCCTATCTTTGTCTGAACTGGTAATATCGTCCAGAAGATAGTCCAGGGCGTTGGCGTAGGTCTTGTCGATGTTTGATTCTTCGACTATTGTAGCATGAGACTCGAGCAGACCCGAAAGCCGCTTCTTGGGATCCCACCTCCAATCTCCAAGAAGACGGCACATCGTAGCTGCTACAATGAATAGGGGAGTTGCCATGTTGGCCAGATCTTGGATAGCATTTTCTCCGGGCCAATCAGCGGGTAATCTAACTTTGTCAACGTAGCTATTATGTTTTTGCGTCACACTTTTAAGTTGATCCTTCAAATAGGTGTATATGTCCTCTTTAATGATATCGTGAGGTATTGCGTGGAGAACCAGCTCCCGATGGGTGTTCGTTGATGTGTTCCTAAATCCGGAGCGAATTGGTGGTTCCGGTCTGCTCGTTATAAGTATTTTAATACCCCGTAAAAGGCTGGTCTGGGAGAGGAGGTATATGACGGTTCTGATATCCCTCTCGTCGTTGCATTCGTCTAAAGCATCCACCACTATAGCAAGCTTGAGGGCTGGCCGAGATTCTTGTATCAGCTGAGACAGAGTTTGGAATATAAGATGCTCAAACTGCTCATTCAGTGGCTTTTCCGAGATATTTGGGTTGGATTCAATGGCTTTCGTGATCGAGGGTGCCAAGTCAGGGACCATAATTATCATTTGAGCAGCGATAGTCGTGAAAAATTTCCTCGCATTGGAGCGGTCGCTTTCGCCCCTCTTGAAAAAGAAACTAGCACCAAGTTGACCTTCATCCGCGAGAGACTGGGCAATAGTTCGAGCAAGTGTAGATTTGCCAGTCCCGGCCACGCTGTTTAGCCAGAGAATAGTTGGCCCCTCCGAGTCTTGGAACCATTGCATAATTTCACGGCGCACTTCGGTCCTTGTATCCGGGTGGCATCTTGATCTGGCATCTCCTATATCAGAATCGAAAGCAGCCCGTTCAACAGAAGGGAGTTTAGCGAGCTTAATGTTTTGGTCAATTTTTTGAACAACTTCCCCAATGGCCGTGCTATCATCAAACTACTGATTAGCTGATTGCAGCAATGTATATCTGGTAAATAGGTACGGAGAAATCAGAATTTGATTACAGCTTACGTTTGATCGCGCACTACCGTGTGGGTGTAATTATGGTCAGCAAGTCATTCTGAGGAACAGCAAGATATTTAGTTGTGCTACATGTAAGGGGGAGAGGCGTCTAACCCGTCTTCAGAGTGATGAGTACATCAACCACGGCCGGTACCCGGGTTACCTCTTTGGCTGGGATAACACCGAGGATCTCTTTCGCATATGCAGCCGCTGTCGCAGCCGCATACTTTTGCCAACGCTTATTCTTGTGAGAATCGGAATAATCACAAATCCCTCGTATCACGAGACACGGGAAATTGTCCATCAGCCCAGCCGCCTCCATCTCGAAACATATCACCCCAAGTTCTCTCCCAAGCCGATCTCTTGTAATAGCGTGTTTGATCACCTGATTACCGGACCCAATATTGCCGTAGTGGATGGATGGATCGGTTGTCTCGCGGTCTGGTCGACGGATTATTTTGCTATGGTCGCAGATTTCGCAGGCGCCATTTTCTTCGATGTCGTTGTGTTCGTAGTCCGCTTGATATAGGTTATCTTCCGCTATTCCCTGGTAAGAATATTCCGCCTGCATCTTCTTGTATTTTGCCAGCTTTTCGAGTAGTATCTGAGGCACCTTGCTATCTTCCAGCTCATGTTCCGCTTGAAGATTGGCGATAGCGTTGAGTAACACTGGCGGAGGTTTACTCAACGACCCGGTGCGTAAAACCTCGCCTGTCCCCACAGTTTTCCCGAAGTCGTACTGTATAACCCCTCCAGACGTGCCGCTAGGCTTGCTAACAACAATATCCCCCGATCGGATATCATACTCCCTGCTCGGGATCCCACCACCTATGCCTACCATGAGTCCGAATCGTAGTGACTCGAAGCTAGAAAGCATTTGGGAGGCAACAGTGGCCGCCGAAGTTGTACCGTATACCCCCGCGGGAAGACAAGCGATCACAACATTGCGGTCCCCTATGTTTCCCAAGTGGTAGATATTGTTGTCCGAATGGTGTTGTTCTTGTGGTTTTCCGTGGCTTCGGTCAAGCATCAGGCGGGCCGCGGCCATTTCCAATGGAAGCGCACAGATCCATCCGATTGTATACTCCCTGTTCTGAAGAGACGACATTTTCGTATTTGAGTCGCGATATATCGCATTTCGATGATCTCGACTTGAGAAACACTTATGAGGAACGGAATATAAAATCCTAAATGAGGGGTAAATTACATCTCCAGAGTATCTATAGGGATCCAATCAGTCTTCCTGCAATGCAATGTTTGCCCCATATTTGTGCACGATAGGGCATACAAATTTCGAACCGTCGCGTCGACGCGTCCTGTTCTCACAATTCTGAGAATTAGACGACGCAAAACTAGTGAGAAATATTCCGGTTAGAGAGAAAGAATTTCCCCCAGAGTGAGGATAGAATTAGTCTAGAAATAAGGGATAGAATCTATGGGGGGTGCTCGGGATGGAAGCCGGTTACACGTACATACCAATCCTTGTCCCACCCCATTAAAGGTGTTGAAAATGTTGCAATATTCAACACCGAATCCTGTGTAACATGTGGCCTGGGGCGGGGCTCAACAGGCCTACCACGTCACTATAACTTATAGACGGGTTCGAGGCAGAAGCATAGCATGGAAGTAAGGACTGTAGGCGTGGCGTCTACATGTGTATTGATGATGGTTGATGATTAAGGATAGTGTGGTCTCGTAAGGATAGTGTACACTGTGTCTCTCTCTATATAACAACAACACGGTTGTCATATTGAGCTCAACTCACGGTCAGCAGCCTCGAATCCAGCAGAGACGATATGATTACGCCAATGCATGCAAGAGCGATCGATTAAGAGTACTAGTAGAACCACTACCTACTTAAGTAAGTAGGTCTTATTGAAAGAAATATCCCTAAAGATATACAAAGGCAATCTTGCCACTTTACGAGCTTCTATCGATTGATCCTATATTGTACATTATCAAATTAAGGAATGCATATGTAAGTAGGTGCCTCCCCAAATCGATCGAGGAGGTTATACAAGTTGTCAGCTGCAAACTACCTAATAGCTAAATCTCGATATATGCATTTATATATGACAGCCCCGGCACAAACAAAGGTGCGAGATAATGGAGGTATGAAAGCCCAATCATGGGATCAATGAACCATTCCAATTCTTGTCATTAGATAAGCCTATCAACACCCAGAAAGTAGAAACCGAAACCTGATTACCAAATATGGTACTCGCACCCCCAAAACATATGGCCGAACAAAGTGAAAGCTCCATTCATTCAGAGAGCAGTTCATCTCTAAAGACAGTCCCAGCCATCGGGGGAGGGATTGCAACCGTTGATGCATTCGCTGAGGGGTCGTCCTAGCATTGACCCGGCGAAATTGGAAGTGAGGCCTTGGAGAGCAGTCAGCGCCCCCGGCGCGGTTACCAACCCGCATTCATGGTCGACCATGAGAAATCGGATGTTGAGAGCAGTTCCGCTAGTATCCTGAGCCTGGAAACATTTGCCACAGGTCGACCCGGTACCACCACACTGGCCGAACGCGTCACCAGCGAGCCAAACGTTGGCTTTTAGGAAATTATTGGCTGCGGCGTAAAGTTGGGTGCCAGTGGTATAACCAAACTTCGTAGTAATGGTCTGACATTCGCCGGTTCTTCGCGTATTTGGAGCTTGTTTTGATGCCCGCGATAGCCCTTGGTTGGAGAGCTTGAGGACCCGGGGCAGCTGAGACCGCGTGAGGTGCAGCAAGAAGGAGGGTGTAGGTAATCAGTTGAGAAAGCATCTTGCTTGGTTTTAGGGAGTCTTAAGAAGAACAGATGTAACGGTGACGTCTTTAAGCTGTGGATATGCGATTCCGAACGGTGTGAGGATGTGGGCTGATGATCGTGAAAAAGGTTATTCCCTTCGACGTGGAATGGACTGCTATTTATACTTGGGACTGGGTGCTGTCCGTACTCCATGTCCAAGCTTTTTCAGAGAGAATTTTATGGGATCGAGACGCCGAGGAAATGTGCCGACGATTACTTTGTTTTTCCATTCCTAATAGAAGGTATTAGGAGGGAACTGCTGCTTGGTCGTTATTAATTTGGGTAGCTATCCGTTATTGTATTAGAATCCCCACTCTGGCGCATAATGTAGACAAGCCGCACCGTATTTGATGCGTAAGAAGATATGTTGGTATGTGCAGCATGCACCCGTATAGAGCTTGACAATTTGCACCGATTGCCATAACGCACTGCACACTTATGCCCTGATATCGAAAATTGCACGGTTCAATCGTAAATGACATTTTGCTGTTATTCGACCAGGAAGAATTCCTCACAACATTTAATATACTGCGACAAATCCAATTATAATCTTTGTGTATCTATACGCTACAATCCTGGAAAATCCATGTCGTCATCTTAGGGGATCGCTGGTGGGAGCCAGCCGCGGACCCTGAATCAAAAGGAAAAAAGTAAGAAGATAAGAAATCTAAAAAAACCCTCTAAAGAGAGGGAGATAAGAGTCAAGAGCCTAAACTGAAATATATCGTGGGCAACGGTAATAATATCAATTGATCAACTGTGGTCTTTCCACCGGTCACCAGCTTGGTCCGTGGTCTCACAACATATTTTATTCATGCACGTGTGTACATACATGTACGCAGGGTCCTCCAAGGAATTAATGTTCTCTGATTATATTATTCATGGTGTGTTCCTCTCCTTCATCCCCGGCGAGCCAACAGTGCTTCCAACCCCGAATTTTAAAAGCAATGTCTTTCAATAATACCTAGCTTCGGTCAAGAGCGATTGCAGCCCCATGCCAACTAGACTAGTATGTCAGTTTGAAGAATATGCGGAGATGTAAGCTAGCTAGTGGCTTCAGTGGCTTCAGTGGCTTCAGTGGCTTCAAAATTTCAACCGAACTTTCACTCCATAGCTGCCAAGTTGGTCACTGTTGCATCTTGTCCTGCGGAACCAGGTCGACCGACCATCCGGATTGATGGACCACCACGGATTCGATTAATTAAGCTAGCCCAAAGTCTGTAGCTCTGCAATGATATCTGGAATCTGTGCAATGAACAGATCATGGAATCATCAAATCCCTATTTACCATTTAGAAAGTTATACCGTATCAACTTAAGAAATTCCGGAAATATATCCTGGCTATCCTATTCGTTAACAATCGTTTAGATGTGTTTTGTACGGTTGGAGCTTGAGATGAGACCTGCATTGACTACTCCACCTCACGATTAGACGAGGTAAGGGAGTACAACCACACTTATGCATCGTGATCTCTGCGCATACGCCACTAATCTGATATCTCTTAAGCACCGCTCATGCTGCGGAACGGCGACCCCACTGTGGCTATATATGACGGGGAAATATGAATAGATCTCATCCGAGACCCTGGTGAAAAACACACTGCTTTCCACGCTATGAACGAATCGCCTAAATCAATCGGGTAAAAATTTTGCAAGATCATAACGAGCTCTTGCTCTGTGTTACGAAGCGATCACGAATTCGGGCTATGATGGGTATAATGCTAAGCGATTATGCAGTGCCGCGACCGTTCCACAGCAGAGAGCACATATACTCCCGTCAAGTTGCGTAAATCCGGATTCAGGGTCCAAGTAGCCCCAGCGCTGCTCAAGGTCCTCCACGCAGTGGGTATCATGAAAGTATCTGGTTAAACAGAGTCCGCTATGGACATCGAGGTCTATAGATCCGTAGTGGGCTTTTATAGCTACCAAGTAGATCTGGAGATCGATCGTAGGGGCCAGTTCAACAATGAAACAGACTTATCACAACGACGGTGCAGTATCCAACATGAATTCAGTGTTGTGCGCTGAAGCATGAAGCCATCCTTAATTAATTCGGTCCTCGTCGAACAATTTTAGTTTTAATTCTAAATTTAAAAGTTTATGACTTGATACGAGTTGTAAAAGAGTTCCAAGAGTGGGTGGAGGAGCACTGTGTAACACTGCCCGCGCCATCCGCATTTTGATTGACCTCGTGTGAGCTGTTGGGCCGCTGTGGGCCGCCGGCGTAAGTCGGGAAACCCGTCGAGCGGGCTAACCTGTCTAGTAAGGCTTGTGCTACACATCATGCACTGGTTGCTGTCGGCCCGAGCCAACTGCTCCACAAACTTGCGCAAAGACTTGCGGGCTGCTCTCGTGCGGTCGGACGCACGCGCACGCTTTGAGGTTGAGAATCTTCATTTGCTACCGTCGTCAAAGCCACTCGTTTGAAGACCCTTGCTACAGAAGGATCAAATAGCCACATTTTCCAAAACTAGCTAGGAGACTCTCTGCGAAGCTCATGACTGGGTTGTGATAGAGCTATATCTCCGCTGTGGCCGGTGGCATGAATTCGACTGCATTGACGTTCAACGTTGAGATACTTTCTGACATGTCCAGATTTCTTTCCTTTCATAGCTTAGCCAGACTATCTCCTTTCGTGATCCTGCATGGCTCTTTAGAAGTAACTGCAGGTTTGGTTTGCTGGCAGTCAATTTGTGGATATCCGTTCCTGTCGGGTTCATATGTGGTTAATAGGTATGCTCGAGGAGCTCCAGTTCAGTGGCGTTTGGAAAATGCAGAACAGCTCGAAAGGCGGGGTATCCAGAGCGTTAGGGACTTCTAAGAGATCCTTTAGTGTATGTCAATATGCAGCTACTGTGATATATCTATCCCTCCCCTCCTCCTCCTTCCTTTTCTCCCTGTCTAGTAGCCATCGATAGAGACGTGTCAATATATAACCGGTCCCAAACTTATAAACCGGTCGCCCAACCTGAGACTCTGAGATACTGGTATCCAATTACAAGCATCCTTTCTCGATTATTCGAGAACTCTGATCATCTAAACTCTCCGGATCCCCTCCGACAACAGTGTTCCCAGGATCAGGAACTCAGTCCAGGGATTAGCCCTGCACGAGCAAACTCAGTTCAGGCAACTCGAGCACATTGCCGTCCCTCCTTCCCGTCCTCACGCCATTGCATGGCCTGGACCGGTTCTATTTTTCTCGTAATTTTTCTTCGTTTTTTCTCACCGAAAAGTCTGACCGCGCTAATGCCTAATCCCTTGTATTCCGAGCCCTTTGGCAAAATGGGAGGTGTGAAGCGCGATTACGCAAAGCCGGCCGGCGAGCGATTGTAACGTTATCCGTGTAAGCTTGTCCAATTGCCTGATGTTGATGTTATAGCTCCTTCAAGATATTTTGAGAGATATTTTGAAGTTTCAACACCCGGTACCCCGGGGAATTAGGGTAGGTATCGAGATCGATATATCAGGCGGGATATACCCAGTGCAGTGGAGCTTGCGGGCTGGTTCACGAGGCAGTCCGTATGCATATACCCGAGTGACACGTCCGCCCTGAAGGTGCAACGTAGATGCAAAATTTCGAATTCAACGATAACTATTCTGTGCTTGTTCACGAGACCAGTTTGCCCTCTGCATATTGGGGTCTATAGATATCTGCGTTGGTTCGATGTTAAAGTTATCAGACCACCAGTGCACATATATGCTAAGATCCGTCGATGCATCAAATCGATCACGAGTGAGGCAAATATTAAATATCGTCCGATCGATACCATACCATGGGGAATCATTGCCAAACCTCTAATTGAAGTACACATCTACACTGCATATTGTTCCCTGTATGAACAACGTTGACTCGCATGCATACCGCGTGGGAGCCGAGTTCGCGTCCTTCGAACCAATATGTTAGTTCCCAGTCGGAATATGCAATTGAACGGCTGTCTCCGGATTCCGCTTCCTGAAACCGCCTCCATGAACTGCTCATATAACTCCGTCCTCAATTCATTGTCCAAGTCATTTAACTCCGAGTGAACCGTGAATCGGATTAAGATAGAGGGATGGCCCACGAGGCCGGTATTTACCATACAACAGTGCATATATCAATTCTGCAACATCGATATTGCACCGGAAGATATATGCTATATTAGAGCCCTAGAACTTAATAATCAAAGAGATGAGAATCAAATATCGATGATCATAATAGAGCCGTGACATTCATAACGAAGTTAATCACAGAAGAGATAACTTGCGTTATCATGAAGTTAAGGAGGCCTCGTAAACCAGGCGGCAGGATACAACGGGAGATAAGAGACTGTGATTTACACGGAATCATTCCCGGAACAGTGGGATCAAGCAAGCAAGCTTTGTGATTGATCGCGATCTAAAATCCCGTTCTGAGCCGGCGGTGGAAATGCCGTTCCCGCTGCGGGCGCTGTCGCCTAGATTTCCATGCAATGCATGTAAATATGTAAATTTCGATAGACGAGCCCAGCACTCGAACTGTCCGCCGCGAAAAACAAAGGAAAACCTTCCAAGTTCGAACATCACGAGCGTTTTAGCTCGTAATATCAAGGCTGCGATTGCGATGCAAAAAAAAAACCGAGGCGGAAATAAGAGAAAAAGGTGATCGTTCCGGCAGTGTCGGTGATCATGATTACGGTGGGTCTTGGAGGCGTCGGCGGCGCCGTAGACTCCGTTGCGTATTTCGGATGTATTAACTTCCTCCCATGCCGACGTATCCTGTACGAGATAGCAAGATTTTATCAATCGCGATGTTTTTTTAATCGGAAGCGGAGTTTCGAAACATCAAATAAATTGCAGCCTTCTCGAATGGCTATAGCACGGTCATATTATGACCAAGCCGTGAATCGAGAAGGTTATAGCTATGGAAATGAGCCTCCCAAGCCGCCTCGTCCGTCTGGCTCCGTATTACGAAAGCACGGACTATCCACCGACGGCCCAGATTACAAAACCTATCACGCTGAGGCAAATTCGCAATTGCGCTGTTAATCTCGCCTACCGCAATGAAACCAGCCCAAAAGCGCCAGAAGGTGTCACAGAAGAAAGAAAAAAGAAGTCATCCACAGGATTTAAGCGAGCGGTGTTTCGGGATGGAAGCTTTGCTGCTTTGGGATTGTTTCGGACCCTGAAATCAAACTTCGAATTGGAGATTGCGAGTGGATGCGGTGAGATTGTCGACAGAAAGAGCCCGGAGCGGTCTACATTGGAATGGGGCAGTTACGTTACCAGAGACATGGCCCGAGATGGGTCGGAGATGCCGTTTTTCTTTGGTCTCCATTGTTTTCCTTTTTCCCAAAGTGTCTCGGAGACACTACTCGTTCTTCACATGGCAAGCCGTTAAGCGTGCCGTCGAACGGGAAGGGAACCAAAAAAAAAAAAAAAAGAGGTGTCAGGAATGCAAAAAAATGAACTTACATATATGTATAGTGGAGCGGAAGCTGCAGATTTGTGAGGCATATATTATAATGTGACCGGATGTAGGGCTTTGATAGGGAAAGTAATCCCGAAGTCAGGGTCCGTCGGAAGGCTTCAGGGCAGACCGACAGGATAGCGCACCCAAACGATGAGGTGCATTGCATGGGAAGCAAGGGCTCTCGCGACTTCAGGTCAGCCTGGCTGCTACGGTGTTTGCGAAGATGATTGGTCGGAGGGTATTTCCCCGCTTGGGGGAGAATTCTCGATGGGATGATTGGTGTATTCTGGACCAAGTCGTTTGAATCCAATTCCAACAGCATTGGGGATATCACACGACAGGATTAAAAAAGCTGTCCGGTTTCAAGACGGAGCACCTAGATTGTGAAGGGCTCGCACGTAAGCCACCGGCCAACTAGGCATCTCGACATTCCGCGCTGTTGTCAACATGTTACCGTAGTATCAATGTATCCCGATAACTAGTTCAAAGGTTGCAGAGCAGAGGCCGTGTGCACATACCGACGCACATAGATTACAGATGAATGTGCAAGCTGCAAGCCACCATCTCAGACTGATTATTTGCAAAGGGTACCCCGCCAGGGTCAGTTGGTGCCCAATTACCCAATATCTGGTTGCGGGTTTTGGCCATCCCACCAACCAACCGTCCGGCTGCACATGTAAGTATATGCACGTCGATGCAATGGAAGCCATGCAATAGTGAGTGTTTGCTAAAGGACCATTCGCATCTGAGATATCTTTGACGATCTAGGAATCGCAACCGGGGGCCTAGAAGGGTCCACGACGGCAAGGACATGACAGGATGACTCGGGAAATGGGACTGCCTTAAAATGTCTGCCCATGCCGTGCGATTCCCTGCCGTGCCATGCCCTTGCCATGACTGGTACCGTGCTAGCAGGTACTAAATTTGAATCTCGCGGAGGAGAGTATCAGATATCTCGCGTCGTGCAAAGCTAAGGGCGTTCGACGACGCGCGAAGGACCAGGAAGTGGCCTGACAGGGGAAGCCCGTACGAAGAAACAGTTCAATTTGCAATTCTCGAGAGAGTGAGAGATCCGTTCATTCGTTCATTCGGCTTCCAATTGGCCGACGAGGATGGGATTCCTGCTGGCTGCGCATGTCCGCTTGCTTGCATGCAACAGGCCGGGCAAAGCTGAAGAGAGTCAAGTAGACAACCTCTGGTGTCCCTGGGGGAAGACAACCGGCTGCCTGGAAGCCTCGTCGGGTCGTAATATCCCCAGGCCAGGCGTTAAGTTTCGGTTGTGAGTGTCGTGAAATTAATGATTATGCTTAACACCGTCTCCGCTAACAGTGAAGCATATTATGTGCCTGAAAGAGGGTAGTTAGTACAACAGGTGAGGCGTCTGTTGGTTATAATAATTAGCGTCATCGTCACCGTCATCATCACCATCACCGCCATCATCGGAAGCAGAGTGTCGTGGTTGATGCATTTCGAAGGGAGGAAACCAAGAAAAATCAACTTCTTAACAGCAACAACGCAAACAAATCTCTCCATCTCGAAACCTCATCCTTCTTCCTCTCTTCATCATCTTCCCTCTTCTTCCTCTTCTCATCCTCCTTCTCATCCTCATCACCATCACCACCATCACTGTTTCTTCCTTTCTCTTCCTCTCCTTCACTAACACTAACTGTACCGTCGCCGGCATCCTCGCCAGGAATCCTTCTCTTAAACCCCCCCACCATCGCTTGGTATTACTCATTGTCAAGGCAAGGTTATATTAGCACCGCTCACCTGCAGCTAATATATATATATATATATATATATTCACTTGAGTGTACGGTGCCTCAGTGTCTATATATATCTGCATCTCTGCACAGCTCCCGTGGAGCTCTCGGCTTCGTCCTTCTCGCCTTGACCTTCACCATTGCCCGGTTACTGCTATGGTCCCGGCCTGGTGAACTAGCCCGTCGAACTAGCACCAGCTAGCTAGCTATCTGAAACGGCGTAGTTAGCGTAGTCCCAACCTGAACCCCACGACGGTTGGGTTGCATCTCGACAGAAAAACTCAAAAGTTAAAAGGCCCGGGAGAACCAAAAGGCCAAAAGCCAAAAAAACCCAGTGCGAGCGAGAGCTCTAATTAGTTCGGACTAGTTCAGACTCATCTTCCATCGTCCGTTTTTTTCGCCTTTTCACCCTGGTTAGCGGTAAGTTTATACTCCGTGCCTTCTTCCTTGGTGCGATTAGTATTCCTTTAGCCCTGTTTCAATATTGCTTATAAACTCGTGTCGATGGCACTAACCAGCTGCCTCTCGTCCTAGCTCACTCGCAAAAAGGAAGGGACCGTCCCTATCTAAGCTTTCTTCTGCTCCCAGTTACCATTGTTCGACGTTTCCGCTACCTTAGTCGTCCTTGGTCCTTGTGCTTGTTCTTCTCCTACCCGGGTAGTGCTGCGGATTTCTTCTGCTTCCTTCGCCGTGTGTGTGCATACCTCGCCCGACTTTTCCATTCCATCGTTATCGCCATTCCAGTTTAGCCTAAGCAGAATACCATTCAGTCTCCCCTGCAACGTTCCCAATCCGTTTTTTCCGGGCAGTCTTTTGCGTCTAGAAGGTGGTGGAAGGTGAGCGGTAGAGGCAGGGCCGGGGAGTTCCAGCCAGTCATTCGCTGTCCCACCTTTTTAACTTCTTTCGATACAATTTATCCCTCCCACGGGACACACAAAAAAAATCGTCCCGCCAAACCCAGGTACTTGTGTGCAGGTACTCCGTGCTCGTGGTCGTGCTTGGGTCCTTGACCTGAACTCTGCTCAGGTGGGAATCCCCTTTGGAACCTGGACGCCCGCTTGTCCCGATAAAACGCTCCTTCAAAAAATTTCTTCTTATCAGGGAGCGTATTTTTTTCCCAGGTCGTATAACTATATCGGCCGGGCCACTTTTGGATCCTTCTTTTTTTTTTTTTGCCGTTTTGCTTGGATCTCTTTTCGCACATAATCTTTTTCATTCAAGAGGGGATTTCAGGCAGTTGGAACACTTGGAAGGGACTTTGGAGAGCTATCTGGAGCTTGACCTTTGAGCTGTCTGTTCTGGTTCGCACCCCTCCTACCCACCTAGTTTGCTCATTGCGAGCCCCACGTCTGCGGCCCCATTTGGATTCATTGTTCAGACCCCGCCTGGACAGACCACTTCCACTTCCTCGAACTCTTGTTCACTCTCCACTCTTCCATCTTCATCAATCAGCAATTGCAATGACCTCGCCAAGTGAACCTGCCTCTCCACCAGCCATGTCGACCTCAAGAATCACATTCCCTCACCGAATACCCAAGACAGAAGTTGTCTCCATAAACCCTTCGGATATCAAATTTGAACTGTCCACCGATCCTTCAGTTCATCCGTACGAGAACCCCTCGTTCACCACCTCATCTTCGTCTCAGACCGGCAAGGCGATCCTCCTAGCCGCTGAACGGCTCAGATCAAGCGACGTCCCCGTCGCGTTCCCCACCGAAACCGTGTACGGCCTTGGAGCAGATGCCACCCGCGACGAGCCAGTCAGGAACATCTTCACAATCAAGGGCCGGCCGGCCGATAACCCTCTGATTGTCCACGTAGGCTCCCTCAGACAGGCACGAGAACTCCTAAGGCCGAAGAACGCAGCTCCCACGGATACCTTTGAAATCCCACCAATCTACAAACCGCTGATTGACAAGTTCTGGCCGGGCCCGTTGACCATTCTTCTGCCACTACCACCCAATTCAAAGCTCTCGCCAAATGTATATGCCACGCAGACCACTGTCGGCGTGCGCATGCCAGCTCACCCCGTCGCACTAGCTCTCGCATTAGCTTCGAACCTTCCCATCGCCGCCCCGTCAGCTAACAAATCGGGTCTCCCGTCGCCTACGACCGCAAAACACGTCGCCGTCGACCTGTACAAGCGTGTAGAGCTTATTCTGGACGGCGGTGGTTGCAACGTCGGACTTGAGAGTACGGTCGTTGACGGGCTTTCGAATCCCCCGGCAATTTTACGACCCGGAGGAGTCAGCCTGGAACAGATCAAGGCTTGCGAAGGATGGGAGGGAGTCATCGTCCATAAGGAGGACGGTGGGGGGAATGGTGGGGGCGGGGCTAACGGCGCTGCAGGCGGGGCGGCGCCGAGAGCGCCGGGGATGAAGTACAAACACTACTCACCGACATGTGGGGTCCGACTGTACCTCCCGAATACGGACCCACCGACGGTCGAGGTGCTGAAATCCACGGCATTTGGGAGCGATTCGAGGGTTGCTCGGATGGGTATCCTGAGGACGAGACAGTGGCAGGAATTGGAGGATAAGGATGTTGAGTGGCTGAGAGAGAGGAACGTGGAAGTCGTTGAGGATAGCCTGGGAACTAGCGGGGAGGAGATCTCGAGGAAGTTATTCGGGGCGCTGAGGAGGATGGACGACGAAGGAGTTGTCGTGGTTCACATTGAAGGGATCGAGGAGGACATGGAGGGATTGGCTGTGATGAACCGGTTGAAGAAGGCCGCCAGCGTTGTCATCCGACGCCGGGATGTTTAAATTTTCAAGGGACGAGAGCATGGACGGATTACGGTGCACCTCTCGGCCACGAACGACATGGAGAGAAAGAGACGGAACGGAGGGCGGTTTATTTTTGTGAGTTTTGGTTTCTTATGGGATATACAATTTTCTAGTGCTTTGCGTGCATGGGCGTGGCGTTCAAGACTTCTTCGACTTGCTGGTTCTTTATCGTATTACCACGAATCGCACATATTTCCTTCTCTCCTCCGACTACCACTGTTATTATTCTTATCACGCTGCTCAAACTTAGATAGTATACTACTTGCTGGTGTTTTTGGACTCTACAAAAAGCTGGCGGGGTCCTTTTCATTTTTTCCTCTTTTCATTTTTTCCTCTTTCGTCTTTCGACTGTTCATTATCATTATAGATGGCTAAGGATTTCCCTTTTCTCTTTCTTATTCTTGCATACTCTGACTCTTTCCCTTCTTCAACTTTGCTTCTTCTGACTCTACACTCCGACTACGGGATTGTTACGGGGTTCTTAATAATACAATGCAGCGGGTCTTCTTTCTTTTTCTTCCTTTCGCTGTTAACGTTTTCTTTAAATGTCGCTGGTGCCACGAGTGCCGGATATATATACCCCAGACCGCGTCCACCAATCCGCGCCTGTACCTGTAAGTAGGGATATAATAATAGACACGGGCTTTACGAGTCCGTATTTCGAGGCGGTGCCTTCTATTCGTCCGAGCTGTTCGCTTAGGGATTGGTAGGAAGATAATATATAGACATTACAACCAGTGTATTAGAGGTATCTGAGTAGATGTGACAGAAAAGAGGGTATTCTTTGCGGTTTGTTAGTGCTTTTATAAACCTTCCCGCAGCTTGTTGGCGATGATTTTGCTGCCGATGTTCCATGCATTGTAGCTGTACACTGTTAGTGTCTGATTCAGACAAAAAGGTATAGAGATAGGGGGTACGTACAGTCCCTGCTCGCTGAAATCCAGCTTCTGAGGATTCAACTCATGCGCCGGCGGTTTGCTGACCCTCGCAGCCACAGCGCTGGGGTCAGTTTCGAGTACTATCCCATCATCCACGATCTCATCGATGGCCAAGCTGACTAGATCGTAGTTTTCGATTATTGTCCTCTTGTCCGTTGTGTTTTTGAGTAAGATGGAAAGGGAGTCTCTCAGGGCCAGGACGACGTTGTAGAGTAAGATGGGGTTTTCGGAGAGCGAACCGATGACGTAGAGGGTTATGTCGGACTCGGGCTTGTAGACTACGATGCGGTTGTCGTAGAGGATTATGTCGGAGGATTGTTTGAAGGTTTTCTGGTGGAGGCCTTTTTCGAAGGTCTTTCTCTCACATATACTCATCAGCTTTGATCTTAGATTATGGATAGAGGTGTGGATAAGGGGGTAGGAGGAGTATGAGGGTACCTGCTGGTCCTTGACAGTGGGATAGGGATTCGAGCCGGGCTCGCCGGGAGCGGTAGGGTGCGGGGCGGAGTAGTACTTCGCGAGGACGCGGTTGCCGTCCTGGTCGATGATCAGGATGGCGTTGATGGTGAAGAGGGAGAGGTTGCCGGACATCTTTGCGTCTTCTCTGCTGTCTCTGCCTGAGCACCGGCGTCAATTGGGTCTACGGAGTCGGAGATGAAGCTGCGGAGGGGGTGTCGAGGAAGGTGATGAGGGTCTGTGGAGGGGGTGTCGAGGAGGTCGAAAGAACAGCTAAACAAGAAGTTCGGCTGTTTTGGGCGGCTGCCAAGAAATCTTTCGGTCGAAAACGACAAAGCTTTTTTCTGCCAACGCGGATTTTGCTTTCTCTTCAACTTCACTTCGACTTTGACTTCGACGGCTTGATATTGATATTGAGTAGGAGGATTGGTAGATTGGAAGATTGGTTAGAGCAAACCGGATGTCGGTTCTACCGTCTGCCACCCGCCCGTTGACAAGGCTCTCATCCTCATCCAATGCCCTCCAAAGCCTATGCTACCGCTGCCAGGCCCTTGCTATCAGCAGGAAACAATTCTCCCCGACACTTCAACAGCAGAAAAGATATTTAAATATCCAATGGGGTTCGAAGCAGCACGTTCCCAATGTGAGGGTCAGGAAGGGGAAGCGTCAGAGGTTGATTGAGGCCGGGAAGAAGGATCCTACGGGTGCTGCTGGTGCTGCGCCGCAGTTGACGACCGATGAGCTGAAGGAGACTTATGCGCCGGAGGTATGTTCAATATCTATACATCGATATATGACCTCTACGATAGAGTAGTATGCTAATGTGGATTGATAGTTGTTCGTCTTCCGCTCCGATGTCGCATCTGGCAACCTTCCCGCCGCGATGCAATCCCTCTCCAACCTCATCGAGCTCGATATCCTTCGCAGCTCAGACTCCTTCAACCTTGCACAGGCCATCCACGAGGCCTACCGCTCTAAGGCCCTCCCGAAAGCTGCGGCCATATCGTACCTCTCCACAGTGATCGAGCTCATCCAGTCCGGTCAGCTCCCCAAGCACTATCTCGCCACCGTGCACATCCTATCAACTCTCAAGGAAGCCCAGGAGTGGGCTGTTGGAAACGAATTCTGGAATTGGCTTAAGACCCAGAATCTGGACTACCTCGACGCCCGTGTCGTCGGTGCTGTTATAGAATTCTTAGCATATCAGGGTGCTCCCTTGCAAGAACTGGAGGGGATCTACTCCCTCGCTCTCGAGAAGTTTTCAAAGGCTGAAGATGCAGGCGGTGGCATGCAACATAAAGCTACAAGCCTCACCCTGGTGCAGGGTATCATCACCGCCAGAACGTTGAATCACGATTGGAAAGGTGCCTACGAAGCGTTTGATATAGCGGCCAGGTTACACCCTACCCAGGTACCTACCAGGATCTACGAGATGTTCATACTCAACAGGCCTGTCAGGGAGGCCTACTTGGTCTTCCTGATGGCGTGCAGAGCCGGGACGAAGATTAATTCTAAAACCCTGGTGCACACGATGGCCGGCTGGTGGAAGTCTACGATGAACGCGAAAGGCATGCTGCAGCTGGTTCTCGCCCATCTAGCGATCGGTGCGAGACCAGCGGTGACCGTGCTGAATAAGCTTATCTTCGGGCTGCTAGGTAGGTTACCAGAGGCCCCCGAGCCCCCGGCGCCGCTTGGGAGCCTGGTGCAGAGTGAGCTGGAGAAAGTTGATGAGCGGACGGTGGAGGAGAAGGAGAAGGAGCTGAAGGAGTGGGAGGAGTGGAATGCGAAGATGGAGGATTATCAGAGCGCGGTTAATCCCATGTTCGGAGCTATCAAGCGGACCATCGAGCTATTCGACGGTGTCAACGTTGAGCCGGATACGTCCACATATTGCAATATAATCAGTCAAGCTGGTAGGCGGCATCTCAGGCAGATTGTGGCGGCGGCGAAGAGGGAGATCGAGGCGATGGTCAGGAGCGGGAAGGGGGAGCTAGGAGAGGTTTCGTTTCGGGTGCTTTTGGCCGCTGCAGGGAATTTGGCGGACCAGGAAGGGGTCAAGGCTGCCTGGGAGGGGCTGATAAAATTCAGGATAGGGTATTTGCAGGCTACTATGAGGAAGAAATATAGGGACGGGCTGGTTTGGACCGGGGCGGTTAAGGACGGAGCAAGGGATCATGAGCTGATGTCGTGGAAGGCTTTGATCAGAGCTGGGTTCGAAGCCGGGATGAAGCCGTACATCCTGGAGCAGCTCAACAAGTACCAAGGACAGTTCGGGAGGAGGTTGACATCCGAGATCCGTCTGGAGTTACTCCGACGGGAAGGGAGTTTACAGAAGAGTTTGAAGGATGAGGCGGAAATGCTCGCCACGGCTGCAAGGACCGGACAGGATTCGATCGATACGACTTCAAACCCCGCCACGATTGCGCAGAAACCGCGAGCGATCATAGCTTCCGGTGTGCCCGACACCGACTACGCGGACCTCAGAGCCGAGGTGGAGGAGTACGAGCGGATACTCGATGTGATGGAGAAAGTGATACGCAGCACAGTGGCATATGATTTTTCCACGCTGCAGTTGGATCTTGATATGCTGGGGATACCGGAGATGACAGAGGATGATATCAGGCAGTTGAAGGATATTTATGAGCACTTTCAGGTTAATATGCCGCGCAGTCCGTGGTTTACGGCGACGCACGATCCGAAGACCGATCTGGCGGGGCTGGAGAAGATGGAAAATGAGAAGCGGCAGCAAAGGGAGCAGCAGGAAGAGGAACAGACGGACGAGGAACAGGAATCACAGGAAGGGAAGGGTTCTACGAAAGAGACACGGATAGCGGCGGGAGATGGTGCTTGGGGAGGTGGCAGGAGCGTGACAGGGTACTCTATCAACCAGCTGAGGTTCGAGAACTGGATCTCGATCAACAGAATGTTGTTCCTGGCGGAGAAGGGGCCGGACTGGAGGGAGAAGAAGGATGGAGCGGGGGTCAAGGGAGTCACGAGCGGGTACCAGAGGCGCGAGGCTGCCATCAAGGGCGCGGTCAAGAAGGTGGAGGGGCTGGAGGGAAGGCAGTGGGAGGAGGAGGTGTTCAGTCTACGGAGCAGTCTTATCGGGGTCGGCGACCGCGGGCAGCCCGAGTCCGATGTCGACTAGTACATACTATGCATGAATAAAGTGTAATTGTAGAAGAAGAGTGTACATATCCGCCCCCGCCTGTACCATAGAACCATCGCCAGTCATTTCAATCAATCGCGTCGACATGTTCCTTTGAGGTTGCGAATAGTCGAAGAAACGTTGGAATTTGGCGGAGGATCCGAAAAATGGCGTGTTGTTTTCTGCGCCTTTGGAAATTTAAAGCTGCGTCACAAAACGGGCATTCTCTCTTCTTCTTCTCCCTTCTTCCCTCTCCCTACTTAAGCACTCATCATCACCATCAGCATCGTCTCCGACTTGTCACTCGTATTGTTTCCTGTAGAAAAATACTCTTCATAGCCTTTCGCAGCTCGACTGTTTCCTCAAGATGTTAATCAAGTACGCCCTTCGCTCTTTCGTGTGATCATGACCTATGGTAGCTTGGAAGCTAGGCTGACTAATGTGGCAGAGTCCGAACCCTCACCGGCAAAGAAATCGAACTGGACATCGAGCCAGACTACAAAGTACGGAGTCATCCCTCCTATCACCCTCTTCTGCGGATATCATGGATCCATTTTATGTCCGACCGATATCGTTTATTCGGTTTTCGGCCCAGGTCACACGCGGTGGTTGGCATACGTCGTTCGCGTGGGACCGGACACGACAAACCCCGCCCCCGCCCCCGCTATGGCTCATCGGACGGACGGGAGGAGCTGCAACGACGCCGGCTTGGGGCTTATGGAAGTTTTTCATGGGAGTCTGAGTCGCTGACTGGATGTTATATAGGTTCATAAGATCAAGGAGCGTGTCGAGGAGAAGGAGGGCATTCCGCCAGCTCAGCAGCGGTTGATTTTTGGCGGGAAACAAATGTACCACTTCTTCTCTCCATCTAGACTCAGTAATGTTTTGATTGCTAATATTTCGGTTTTAAAACTCTGCAGGGCCGACGACAAAGCTGCTTCGGAGTACAACCTTGAGGGAGGGGCAACATTGCACTTGGTGCTCGCCCTGAGAGGGGGTCGGTGAATTCTGGGTCACCATTTTTTATGGGGGTGAGGGGGCCTAGTAAGGGATATTGGGAAAGCCTGGGGTTTTTATTGATATCTCGTAGACTTTTCCTGGGGGTTTTTCTGGGGACGCTGTTATTTCTGTTAGTACGTTTGAAGCTATTAAGAATACAGTGCCTTTTTTCCTTGGTGGATGGAATGGATCGCAGTATATGGATGTCCTTACACTCCCTGCTTGGCTTATTAGATTGTATGCTTTGTGGAGCTTGGTCGTTTATACATTAGCCCGTCTATTCAAGCGGTAAACTACCTACTATAACTCATAAACTAGACTGTAGAATGTCGAATGTAGAACTACCCGATGAACCGGCAGACGGGCAGCCAGTACTTCTCCAGGTCCCAGTATTTCCTCCTAACTCCCTTCCACTCGCCGTCCCCCTCCATTTTCTTACTATCCACCGGCACCTCCACCCACTCCGTCTCCAGTCCTGCCTCCAAAAGATCTATATCCACCACTTTTTTGTAAACATCATAGGCTACCTGCCTATCCGCGCCTAGACCATTAAAGAAACTAAACCTGCCCTCGGGATTCAGTAAGGCAATAACATGTTCCGTAAAAAATAGTTTGAGTTGCGAGTAATCTTCTGCGAAGGTGTCGAAGTATATAACGTCGAACGTGTGCTCCCCATCGTTTATTAGTGTGGGCAGAACATCTTGCCATCTGCCTGCGTGGATCGTAACGCCCGGAGCGGCGGATATCGGTGAGGTTTTGAGGTGTTCGAGGATTTGTGGATGGGCTTCGATGATATGGTGTGATGAGGGTGGTGGGGTGGCGGATTGAAAGTGTGAGTCTATTATACCCATCCCGTAGCCTATGTTGAGGACTTTTGGGCCGATTTCTTTGGGGGGTTGGGGGAGGAGGGATTGGACTGTTAGGGACATTATGTGGGATTCCCAGGACATCATTACGCCGTTTCTAAGAATATTCTTACTTAATAAACGAATTGGAGGGGGTATGTATGTAGGGACCTACTTGTCTTCATCCAGGATTTTGTCCTGGTCGATGGAGAGGGTCGAGGTGAGGTATGTGTCGCTTGTGACGGGGATTGCTTCTTCTGTAGCCTTTTCGAGTGCTGTCTGGGGGGTTGAGACGAGTGACGGTGCTTCCTCCGGTTCTAGCTCTTCTTCTACTTTATTTGAATTGTCGACGGAGATATCTATAACCTCTGCATCCTCCTCTTCATCTTCGTCGTCGTCGTCAAGCTCCATATACCCGTCCAACCGTCCAAAAAGTAGTTCAGCACGAACACCAGCGTCAACCATTACCTCGTACAGATCTGTAAGTCCTAAACGGTATGCGATGCACCCGGGCGTTTCGTTGTTGACGTCTAAGGAATTCCATATCGCTCCGTTTTGGAGGAGGAGTTGCAGTGTTTTTGTTGCCTTTTGGATGGGTGGGAGGTTTAATTCCTCCGATATGTTATTACTATCGCCGTTGGTGTGGCCGTTTGTATGGTTGTCGTTTGGGAGGGGTTTATTCTCGAGCGAGGCGATTGCGACGTGGAGGGGTGTGCGGAGGGTAGTGGGGTCTTGGACGTTTGGGGTTTGGGATCTGAGGAGGGAGCGGAGGGTGGGGAGGTTGTGGTCTGCGGCGGCGAGGAGGAGGGATTGGGCTTCTGGGGAGGCCATTTTTTGGTTTTATTCTTTGTGGGGATCTGTAGATGTCTACTATAGACGCCTGGAGGTTTTGAAGTTTAGTTAACGGTTTGAGATTTTAGAGTTGGAGGGGATTTAAATTTTTTGAGCCGCAACTTTTTTTTTTTAGCGAAGCAGTCTGTACTTTTTGTTCTGTCAAATGCAATGGGTGATTCGATTGATGACCCAATATATCAAACCGAGTACGACCTGGCGGTCATGATCTAGTTCGATGCAACATTATATCGGCACTGGAATCAATCAATTGAGATACAAGCTTCTAATTATTTCTAGGGAGTATAAGGATCAAATATCCCGCATGATATCAAGATACCTACTGTAAATACTCGTGAGCGATGTATTGGCCCACAAACTGAAATGGAAATCTTGGGTGAACTTTGAATACGCACGCCAATGACCTTTCGCCAGGAATATTGATCTTCCTCCAAAATTTAGTGAATTTTACGCTTCATGAATTCAAAATGATATGACGTTGCGCGTGTGCCGACTGTTGATATTCCACATTGAAGACGAAGATAACTTACCCGCTAAACTCAATCAAGCTCCACAGATCTAGACTTGAATAAAATCCAACGCAACGCGAAGGCTATGAACGATCGGATTGGAGGAGCCAGATAGCAGCGGCGAAACGGCTCGGGATAAAAAATCAGGTAGGGGAACGTTTCTTTATTAGACAGCGTCTATACGGTCCGCTAATCCCACCCCGGTACCGTCGTCTAGCATATATAAGTGCTTACCGAATATAATATTGATGCATAGACTTGGCTCGGGTTGATGTACTCCCACCTGCATGTGCTTTCATAAATCCAATGACCTGCATCATAAAATCACGTTGTTTGTTGGATCGACCCCGTAGGGCGATCTTTTACCTTTCGATCGCCATATGGGTTTCACTGTGCCACATGCATAATATTTTGTAATTTATATTTTATCACTATATTGTCTGCGACACTGGTTGGTAGGTGAATCAGTTGCTGTGTTAATCTTTTGTACTTTAAAATCGTTCATAATACATATTCTGTACGACCGGCGGGGTGAGACAGCGTGTGTGAATAATAACATATATATCCTTTTGATGCGTCGCTCGTATGTGTAACGGCCACCAGCCCGTAACGCGGACGACGGATACCACTGCATCTGAGTGTGAGTTCAGTATGATAGTAGCACGTTATAGTAAGCTACTATAGCCCTGCCCTAGTCACGAAGATTTACTGGACTTTAAGAATTTCATAACCATATACACCCGGGTATGTAAGAGCTAACGATGATGCTGCTGCATTTCCCCTGCACCTCATTTTCGCGTATTTTGGCTCGTGCTCCGGTTTTTGGAGTGACAGGTGGTTTCTTACGGTGAGTTAATGTCACAATTGGATGGGCCCGCCGCCTCGGGGCCATGGCGGGGAGTTTGAACTTGTGAGTGGTCGAAACTGTAGGGCCTTGGTCACGAGACCGGCACAGAATGGTGTTGTTTTTGTTGGAGTCCGCGCGTTGTTCTGAGCCGTGGCTCCAAGCTGAATTCGATTCTAGCCTCGAATCCAGGCCGTGAATTCATCGACCCAGCCTCCCCGCGCGATATGTACCCGGACTGAGGTAGCTGGAACATGTTGCTTCTATGTTTCTATTGAACCTCGCTTCGGTGGGGCACAATGACATACTGGCTAGTCACGGCTGGATCGGTTAAGCATAATAACAGTCAATTCAAAACTTACGGTCATATGGGACTAGCTACTAGTGTCGGCAGACCAGCTACGATCAATTATTGGTGGTGGGAGTTGCTATTGGATCCATGGGACACCTACAGTGGGAGCCAATATATAGAAGTACTTAAGTACTTATTTGCTTCTATCGAATAGCCATACACACACTTAGCAAGGCCTTGCAAATGTTACTGGATCCCCGAGTTCGGGGCTGGATGGCAAAAGGATAATGGAGAGCCAAGGTAGGGCTGAATCGAATCACCAGCCGGTGTAGCCAATACTCGTTACATACCCGAGCACTTATCCAGAAGGGCCGTTCAGCCTTTTTCGTTGAATGTACGACTCCTATGTAGATCGAGCCATGTTGGAAGGAGTCGATTGAGATACCCAGTACTGCTGTCGAATCTAGGTAGATCGCGGGGAATGGTACCTACTCGAAGCTCCGGCTCCCAAGGATGCACGCTTGCAGCCACTAACTGGTAATTATTTTTTCTGCCGGCATACGCGGGAACGTTAGGTTTAGTGATCCTTAGCCGTTTTGTTTTTTTTTTTTGGGCACGAGCTAGATTTCCGAAGGAGTTAACTTAAGACCGGGGATTCGGGATGTTGAAGATGCAAGCCATTCATAGCTTCGACTTAGTTAACCCTTATGCATCTCAAGCTGGTATTATTGCCATCTACCGTTATGGTCTTCACGGTGGTGGGCCTCTTACTGGCTCGATCTGATGCAATAAAAGTTTATCGCCGGATATATTCCTTTTTTTTATCATCTCGTTCGAACTTCGCGATTATCAATCCATGTTACACAGAACAGTCATACGAAATGCATGGGTCTGGGAGATATGTACAGCATCTAAGGGCCACGGCGAATCCATGGCATCGCCGTGGCATCGCCGTTGTGTACCCGCCACAGTCTGAGACTGGTCGTATCTACCGGACCGTTGGAAAATTCTTGTGGGTAAAAAGATTTTTCTTTCTTTCATGGTTCCACAACATGATTGCATGAGGAAACATGTGATGGAACGATAAATTTACGGTTGGCCGGACCTCAGAGCATCCCGAACTAACGATATGTTCCAGTACGAGACATCGATATGATATTTCGTTGATTGTCGATTTGATTAATTCTAATTCGTTGGGTGACGGGAGTTCCCACTTCCTTCGCTGAATTTCAAGTTTTCGATTGATTGGGGTACTATAACATCTAGGAAGTGCCTGGTAAAAGGTCAATGCAACCTTTTTGAACAATTCGACGAACGCAACTGCCGAAGGAATAGGATATAGTAACTGCGACGGGAAAAGCCTTTCATGCAGTCATGACTAGGCGATTTGCTGTTCGAAGTCTTGGCTGGATGGCGCTTTTATAATTTATTTCGATCTATGGGCTGGGAAGTGTGGGGTCTACTAGTGAATGTCGAAAATAAAAACCAATTGAATTGATACTTATTGGTCTCCTTTTCGTAACACAGGAAAGAATATAATTCTAATCCTCGTCCAATGTGATAAAAATATTCCGCATCTTATTATATACCTGGTTTTTTGAAGTATTTGGAAGATATCTCCGCGATCGCGGGCCAGCTTTGAAGATTCAATGCGTGGGGGGCTTGCTCCTTCCAATTCTTTACATTCTGTATGTGTTCTAGGTCAAGGCTATGCCGTAGGGCTGAGAAAGAACAACCCGGGGCTCTTTTTTTGGTTTCCCTTCGCCAAACAGGCCGGACGAATGTATTCCTGGAAGACAGTGACAGAAAAGCTTAACAGCACCCAAGTTTTCTCATCCTTCGTGCCAATAAATCTTGTCGCTTGGGCTTTCCTTCGTAACGATCACCGTACCTTTCGTTCTGTTTGTTCGCATCTGTATTCCTGATTGTTTAGTCTTCCGGCCTGCATAATCTTTGATGTCAGCCTCCCGGTATTTTTTCTTTGAGCATTCATTGCATTTCTTTTTTTTTGACACATGTGTGCCCAACTGAATGATATCAATCCTTTCTTGGCATGGGTGGATGGGTTCCTTGGCGCTTATTTAGACGCCCTGGAAGTTGGTGTAATTGTGATCCTCTGCACGATTTTGCAGGTTTTCTCGATGAAGACATTCTACAGGAAGAACGGAAGGTACCTGATTTCAATCTGAGGCGTAAGCACATGGGTACGTAGCTCGTACCCATGCAGGTATGCACAGGAAGATTTCGAAGGGACCCTCATTTCTCCGATTTCAACATGGCACAAGGCCCGAGGATACACATGTTGCAAGCTGTTGGGTGGCGAAGGGGGGGGTGGACAGTAAAAGGAATACGAGAAAGGACCCCTTGGATTGCGGACTCGTCCCGAGCCTGTAGATCCTGTGGGACGCTCCCACGTTCCGTTTCTTTGTTTGGAACTTAGTCTGAGATTCTGGTGAGAAAATGCGAACGGGCTTTTGGGTTACTCAAGAGAATTCGATTAGGTCTGTTAATTTAACGTGATTGCCCACTGATAGCGAGGCTTTAGCTGAAGAATGTGGATGCTCACGATCAGCCCTGGAGCTCGGGAACTCTGCATGGCTGGGTGGGGAATTCAAGTCAAAGATACCTTGGAGATACGTATCATCTGCTTCGAAGAATTCGGGCTATCAGTTTCCGGATGGAGGCTAATTTTAAAAGCAGGAAGAACATCCTTTTTGTATTCTATCGAGTCACCCGCTGTCGTCATAGTTTTGTGGAGTTTTCTTCAGCGGTCGTTTCAAACGGTTGTTGAGCTCGTGAACTTATTGGACATGTGAAGCAAAGGGCAAGCATAGCCTCAACGTTCAACCCTACGTTTTGGAAAACTGAGTACCACAAAACGATGATGTCGAAGGTCATGAAAAGGGTCGGGGAGCAAAGGGCCAGGACAAGGGTCATGACGCGCTCGGTCGATTGTAATTCCGACGCCACGATGTTCCTTTTTCTTACCTCTCTCATCCTGTGCATATTTGCGAATGAGAGGTCGACGACGGGTGTGGGTCGAGTTATCATTGACATGGATGAGTACCCTCCATCCGGCATATCGACTTACTCTTCGCTTGTAGGCAGGCAAAGGAGGCTGGATGCAGGTTGCAAGGCTGTACCGGCTTGGTCAGGGAATTAAGTATTTCCCATAAAAATGTAAATCTGATAACTTGTTCCAGGCTAGACCCGGGCGAACAAGGGGGGGTTACAGGTGTTAAAGTGCGCCGGCTTGTGGGCACGCTGTTGTGTACATGTTTCCATTTGTTGGTTTTGAAGGCATGTAGGTGAGCATTACATCTAAGTTAGCTTAGGGGGGTTAACGATGTCAGGTCTCAAACACGGTGATGCATGCACGCACGCACCATGAACAAAGGGTTCCCCGATGGGAGGTTGCTTTGGGGGTGGATATAAGAAGGAGGGGTTAAGGATATATTTCCTGAAGTGCCATGTGCTCACCCTTACCTACCTTTTTATATTTTACTATTATAATGATCTCCGAGGAAGCTTTATAATCAATCCCACAAGGTCACATTTTTTCGATCTCCCTTTCACTTTTCTTATCTGGGTTCCGGTCTGTTCCTAAGAACCCGCAGGTTTTTTTCGACCGCGAGTCAGCTTGTTCGAGCGAGTATTCGAGAACAGGCAGGGTGCTGGTTTGGGAAAGCAATTCAGTTTGCTCGGATTTTTAGTTATTTGCTTCTTGGATCGATTCCGAACGAGCGAGAGATAACAATAATTATAAATCCTTCGCTCTCTTCGCTTTCTATTTGGCCAGCCTTGGTCTCTTACCTTTTTCCCTACCTCTCCCTCCCATAATTTTCTTGCCAAAGATATCCAGACGTAAGTTGGAAGTTCTGTCTTTTTGAGATCTGGTCGGTGTCGCTGACGTTAATTAGGTAAACTCCAGCGAGCCAGTTTGGTTACATTGATCGTCGCGGACACGCAACACAGCGGCAACACAGACGAGGCTCCAACATTGCACACGGCTTAGCTTCGACGTAAAGACTCTCGATATCTATTCTCGACCTCAGGATATCAATACCATCTACAATTAATAAGGAAAAAGAATAAGGATCTAAGGTAAAGATCTAAAACGACTTCGGACGGAAACAAAACCCATACGATGACCTCAACCGAACTCCTCTCCACGGCCACAGGCCTCAAATCCATCAAATCCGCTTTCCGCAGCCGCAGCCGAAGAAAATCCACCGGCTCCAAAGCGAGCATGGGCTCTAGCGGTTCAGGGTCCCCCCCGAAAATGATGCCATTGGACTCCGCTGCCGTCGCTGCGACGTCGAGTCTGGCTTCAAAAAATTATCCACACGTTCACATCAAAGAGATGGTCTACGAGGCCTGCACGAGGGTACCGAAGCATAGCTATGAGGAGAGCACGAGTGATTGTACTTGTGGGAAGAGGGTTGTGGAGAGGTATAGAGAAATGTGTGGGTTGAAGGACGCAGAGTGTCCTGGGTGCAAGTTTGGATTTGAGGAGGATCGCGAGGAGAGTGATGATGAGTACTGCTATTAGGACTCTGACTTAGCAGCCTACTTCGACATCACGACACCTCTTCGAAAGGAAAATTGTCTTCTTTTCTTTTCCCCATCTCTCCAACATTTCCTTCATGATGTTATGATGTTATGATGTTATGATGTTTTCGGACCCTTCCAAATTGGGCCTTTTGCTCTTACACATATGTTTCTTGTAATATTGTTCCTTTAGCTCGACTTCCTTGGAGTTCTTTTTTTGTTTGTTCCAGTTTTCTTGTTCACATGGGAATTACTTGCATACGGGCTTTAACTACGATTAGAAGAGTGGGGACATCCAGCGAATGGTTTTTTGCTATCCTTTGAATTCAGCGTATTCCATGCATGCATGTTTGTTTCGTTATATATCCTTTCTTTGCCAATTTGGTCTTTTGAAAAGGCTGTTGTTTCTGCTTCACTCTGCTCTCTATAGAATGGAAGTTTGGGATGCCAAAAAAAAAAGTCAAGAACGATATGGCTAGTCGCGGTAGTTAGCAAGATACTTTGTTCCTGGGTTGAAATTCAAACGTCATTATCAGGGAAGAAGTGCAACTTAGTCGGGCAGTGGGGTGATTCTGAGAGCTTGCTTGCTCCGAGCTATCCGAGGAATTAAAAGAGGGTCGAGCAGGTGACCATGCGAACCGGTTTTGGGGCTAGTGATACGTACGCCACGAGCTAGAGTAGAGGATAACTGAAGAGGACAGTTAGTCTGGGACAGTTGGGTTTCTTTATGCATGCTTATTATGCATCAACTATGGGAGATGCAGACGAATGTCACAAATGACAGGGTATAATTGGCTACCCGTCGACACCATTGACTTGCTCAAGTATCCATTCTTATAGCCGTTTAGGTGGCCGAGTACTTCCATATGTGGTGTATTACGTATACGCGTGTATCAAGCCATCGGGCGGTTGCACTAGGTAGCGGCTACCCAGGTACCTGTGTCCGAGTTTGATACCGGTCTCCCTCACACTACGGTGTATCTTGGAGAGCAACGAAAGACGTAGTTAGCTGGCAACCCTGTCCATATAGCAACGTCTCCGCGTTTGTCGTGCGTTGCGATGAGGTCGATGCGTTGTCTGCTGCCAAACAAACCTTCCCGATCGGGCGGTCATGCCACCAACTCGTTTCTCGTTTCGGAGAGTCGCCCAGGCCAATTGCAGACAGCCCAACCCATCATCATTTCATCCCTCTCCAACCAACCACCACCCATCACGACGTCGTCCGCTGCATACTTTGCTGCTTTGGCCCTCTCTTTGCTGTGCGAATTGGATCGCAATAGCTACCTCCGGATCGCTGAGGTATAATTTTACTTCTGCCCTTCCTTTGCTCCTGTTTTGCCGCCTGGAACTGCCCCAATCGACGTGTCAGCACTTGTTTCCTGTTGTTGGTGGCGGTGACAGCATAGCGGGTCCATCTACTTTCTCCAACCACCCACCTCCTCCCAAAAGACGTCGCTAACATTTCTTACGTTCGGTCTGTCTAGTTTCACGCCGTAGCACCCTTCGACGAGGCACCGTCGACATATCACTCGGTCCTAATCCTAATCATAATCATAATAAAACCAAACCTAGTTCAACTTGCAGGTTGTATGCCAGGAATGCTGGTGCAGCCACCCAATCGCGATCATATCTGGTCGTAAACTTTCCACTCGAACGACACAATCTTTCCGAACGGACTGCCCGTAATCGGGGCAGCAGCTGTCCGGCAAGATGTCTTCGAACACGCGGTCGAAAAAGGCGGAACGAACCACCCGTACATCCGAGCGGAATCGAAAATCATTAGGTGCCAGTGGTTCCGAAAAGGCACCGTCTAGGAGTTCTGGGAGGAGGAAAGAGCACACACCGGACAAAGTATCGTCGGACTCGAGAGATGAATCGGGGATCGAACTGGTCGAGTCTTTGCTAGGAGACGATGCTGCCAATACGTCCGTCGACGCTCAAACGCTCGGCCAGAAGCTATTCGAGCAGCTGTCCAAGGCTATGAAAAAACCTCACACCCCTGCTCCGGAACCTGAAGATACCTCGGCGAGCGAGTCGACACCCAAACTCAAGATCGAGGACGATTCGGGCCTCTCCGAAGCCGGCCTACCCACGCCGAAGCCTGTAGACGACAAGGTCCGAGCCGAGGACTTGGAGGCGGCGAGGGATTTGGTTCATTTTTTCGAAGCTCCACGATATGTTTCCGAGAAACCGGATGGTAGGCGGCCCTGAATTCTGGCACTGTGGTCGACTGGGAATGTGAACTTTTTCCCGCTAATTTCATACTAGGGGACGCACCAGCAGCGGCGAATGGGGAGTCTGGTAAGAATGGACGGCTGACGGGTGTTTCTGAGGCGCGAGGGCGAATAACTAACCATCTTGTGCTAGCCGTTGTGACAACCTCCATCGAGGTCACAACACAGGACGCGAGCGAACTGGACGCCTCAATACCCATGAAAGTGACCGCTACTATCACGGCAGCGAATTCGGCCCCGGAGACAATAACTGAGACAACATTATCGAATTCATCGCTTCTACCCGATATGCAGTTCACGATATCCACAATTGCGTCGCAGGAGCCCGGGCAACCGATCACGAAACGAGCAAGCGTCTCGAAACTGACCGCGCGAAGCCCGAAGCTCACGCCACCTGTTCACGTCGCAGAAGTTGGGCTTGAGAATGAGATCTCGTCCGTCGAGACACCGAAAAATTCAGCGGCAACGGCCACAATCGACGTTACAAAGCTTGAAAAGCAGACGACTCCACGAAACACGATGGCTTCCGATATGAATGTCCCAATGGCTCTGGATGAGATGGAAGTCGCTAAGTCGAGTGCAATGGATGATTTGTTAACGCCGGTTACATCCTCAATGGGTATCGATTCCATCACAGATACAGCGTTTGCTTCACACGACGGGTCCAGCGGTTTCCTTGACATGGGTAGTAAGGCTACAGATTTGTTCAACTCGGATTTACCGCTCCTGTCTGGTGGAATCAACCCACTGGATATCTCGCTCAGCATGGATGTGGAGGATGTAACGATGGCGGACGCTCCCAAGTCGAATTCTTCGAGTTCAAAGAAAGGGCAGGATTCGATTGAGGACGAGGACACTCCAATCGATTGTTGTGCCTCTTGTCGGAGAGCCGTTCCGTTGGTCCGGACGGGGCCAAGGTCGCATATTGTGCCGACGCTATGGATTCAATGCGACGGGTGCAAGAAATGGTATCACAACGTCTGTGTCGGCGTTTCCGAGAAGGAGGTCAACGATTTAGACAAATATCACTGTTTGACCTGTGTTCCGCAGTTGGGTCCTTCGACCTGTAAGTTGCGATGCTTATATAAGCCACCATCAAATTGCTAATATCTCTCTAGACCGTCGGAAATCCTCACGCGCACATACGGCCATTGACTATGTCTCGCTGAATGAAGGCTCACGCGCACCTTTCAAAGCTTCAGGGGATTCCACTCAGCATCCGTTCGTCGAGCCGATTAGTCAAATGCAATTTGCACCCGATGATTTTCCTCGTATGATTCCAGAGCTACTCGATGTTGACTTCTTTGAACAAGGCCAAGGCTTTGTCCAGCCAATCGTTATCCCGGCTTCTAATAATCCGAGACCGCATTGCTTGCGAGAGATACATCTTTTAACCAATGGAATGAGGGAGGATGGTTCGATCGATGTAGAGAAGGTTTCCAAGGTTGAGAAATTCCCAGCGCTATTCAAGAAAGATAAGAAGGACGCCACACCGAAATCTCGTAGTGCGATCCGGGTTGCGACCTCTGATCAGGTTACGGTAGCTCGTCGGCCGACCGACGATGCCGATGCTTTGGGAATGGTGATGCCTGCCGATCTTACAGTCCGACGAGTCGCTGAGATAATTGGGACCGAGGAAAAGGTTGAGGTTCTGGATGTTCTATCACAGTCACTGGACAAAAGGACATGGAACTTTGCGGATTGGGTGGAATATTTCGAATCTCCTCAAAAGGACCGGGTCAAGAATGTCATCAGCCAAGAGTTCTCGCATACAAAGTTGGCAGAGGCCGTTGTCAGACCAGCGATTGTGGAAGCGCTAGATCTGGCAGACCAAGTTTGGCCGGATGACATGCGGAGTACATTTCCTAAGGTCCAGCTCTACTGCCTAATGGGAGTTTCAGGGTCTTATACGGATTTCCACATCGACTTCGGCGGTTCCTCAGTTTTCTACCACGTTATTTCCGGGAAAAAAACGTTCTTTTTCGTTCCGCCGACAAAACACAACCTGGCGAAGTATGAGGCGTGGAGTCAGATGCACGATCAGAATTCGACATGGTACCCAAGTTTACTAACGAACGATAATGGGAACGGAGAGGATATGGTACGACGAGTTGATCTCCAGGCCGGTGATACGATGCTTATCCCCTCCGGATGGATACACGCGGTTCTTACGCCGGAGGACGCTCTGGTTATCGGCGGAAACTTCTTGACGAGACTCTCACTCGACCAGCAGATCAGGATCGCCGAAATTGAGAAGAACACTGATGTGCCGGCGAAGTTCAGGTACCCACAGTTCCAGAAGGTTATGTGGTTCACAGCGTTGGATTACCTGCAGAAGGACCCACTACCCGAGGAATTGTTCGATGACGACGACTGGGACCTTCTGATTACCACCGAAGAAGTACAAATGCAGCGAACTTATGTGGCGTACTCACAGTACGAATTGGACGGGCTTCCAGTTCTTGGAGACTACTTGCTCAGAACGGCGCTGATCGTGATGAATTATATCACCGAAGGGATTACCCAGGAACGAAGGAAGCGCGTGCAGAACAGCATTCCTAAACACGTTCAGGATCCTTTGAGCACCGTTCAGCTATTCGGAAGGTGGATGGCTTGGAAGCGCGGTGACATTGTCGTCCCGTACTGGGCGAGGAGGAGCTGGAACCCTGGTGAAGGGTTTACAGGGCTCGGCAGCACCGACAAGAAATCTGGGCAAAAGAGCAAGAAGAAAGGCGAGTCTGGGGAGACCGGCAAAGGCGGCTCGCCTAGAGAAGGTCTAAGGAAATCGAAGCCCTCCGCAAAGCTGAGGGACAGTTTACCGGGTTCGCCGTCAATTGTGGTAACGCCTAGCAGGCAGGTATCATTCTCCTCCGACCCGAAAGCTGCGGCAGACAAGATAAAGAGCTTTGCGAAGAAGATTGGGAAGCGGCAGATGTCGCCTACTTCTGCTGCGGCTGGTGGAAGCCCAACCGCACCCAAGGCACGGAAGATATCCGCTGGATCTTCTTCACAATCTACCCCAGTTTCCTCTCAGAAGCGACAGGGATCAGATACGCCCGGACCGGCTCGACCAAGGTCGGGCTCTAACGCCAGACGACAATCTATTTCGAATGGATCTAGTAAACCGGCACTCGTCTACACGCCTGACGGTAAACCGTTATCGCAGGCCGTCATCAATAAGGGTTTGGCGGACAATCATCGACTTGCAGAAACGATTAGAAATAAGTATGCCTATAGTTCGAGTCCGAAGAATAGTATCCTTGGACCCAAACGAACGGCCTGCGATGAGTGCCGTCGTCAGAAGGTATGTTGGAGTGGACTTGAATGTGTCCGAGATGAGATCACTAACGAAATGGTTTAGATCGCGTGCAAACATAAGGACGAAGTTGCGTTGGCAGAAGCTGAGATTATGAAGGAGCTTACGAAGGGGCCGAAACCCGTGGGTGCATTTGAGACGCCACCGAAACCAGCCCAGGGGTCGCCCAAGGCGCTGCCCACTGTACCAGGCTCAACACCGAAGGATGCGGCTCGCGGTGTCAACTATCAGATCTCTAAGAATGGTCGTCCGGTTGCCTGTGAGGCTTGTAAAAGATCTCGGGTAGGTTAACTCATCATCACTCTCTGAGTTTTCTCTCTGTAGCCTGTGCTTATATATACATCTAGCGTCGCTGCATACATAACGGCCAAGAGGGGTTCCCGCCGGCTAAGAGGCGGTCACAAAAAGATAAGGGCACCCCGGAGACAGATGGTGCAAACGATGTCAAGCCTCGGAGGAAGAAGATCCCGACCAGCGCTGGAATGGACGGCGCTGCGGACTTTGATTCTATGCACGAATTCAGCGACGAGCTTTCGACATTAAGTTCTTTGGATTCAGAGGCACTGCAAGACGAGGATCCGGCCCCGTTGGATCCACTCCTGTTAAGCGCAGGGTCTAAGGGTGTTGGGAAAGGGTTTCTAGGAAGTTCGCCTGGCGTGGACGGAAAAAAGTATCTCAATATGAACTTCACAAGCTCGACATCGGGTTTTAATAGCTACGCAAGGGAGAGTGGACTTCGTGCGGGAGCTCCTGCTGTAGGGAACGGAAGTAATGGAGTCAAAGACGGGAATGGAATCTCGCATGACGACCCGAGAGCCGGTACTAAGAGACGGCTACCTGAGGAGTTTGCGGGGTTCAGGGGTTCCATGGATGGCGGAGACGATGCAGATGCAAGCGTCTTTGCGGCTACAGCGGCTACGGCCGCCGCCGTTGGAACTGCAGCGAATACCGGGAGCCCGACTAAGAGAGTCAGGGTTGACGCCAGCACGCCGTTATTCTCGCCTCCGGAGGAAGGGGTATATGAGGAGTACTTCGCTGGGGCTGGGGCGGACGGGGATGACGACAAGAAGAAAGAAGGTGTGGATAAGGAGTGGGAAAGTAATGATTTACCGACGATGTTCATTCCGCCGGCGGGGATCCCACCGGGAGCTTAATTGGCCATTGCATCGCATTGGATCAGTGAATGTGGTGTATTGTTTTTCCCATTGGTTTTTTGGACATCAATTTTGAGCTGGAGCTTTCTTGGATTCTTCTTTTCCTTTGATTCTGGGTGGAGAAAACTTCATTTTGGGTGTTATAGGCATACTTTTTTCTTTGCCTTTTTCCTTCCGTATTATTGTATTTCTTATTACCCATTTCTTTCCCCGCTGATTCGGCCCGACTTTCTATACATTGGGCACAATTTTTTAAGGATCGCTCCTCATGTGCCACTACTATATTTCCTTAAGTTTCCTTCGAAACTGGTCGTTTTGAGCTTTGCTTGTTCTTTTCCTTGTGATATCCCCTCTAGCTTCCTGTTCTTTCTTCTAGTTCCGTTTCGTCGGTTTCCGCCACATCTCCGATTTCCTTCCTTTCTTTTTTAGTATTACTACTGTTACAATATATTTTAGTACAATCAGACATCTTCTCTCTCTCTCTCTCTCTCCCCCCTCTCTATTCTTTTCTCCATCATATGAGACTTTTTCCGTCGGGGAGATGTTTTCCTGAGAACTGATCCTGTGCAGCTGGCTAGCTAGCGAATTGCGGCAGGGGTTTGCCACAGCAGCCGACGCAAGATGCAAGATGACATTCCAACGTGTGACCTCTTGGACCGGTCGAGTGGTTCCGATCGAATGACAGATTTTAATCATCGAACGACCTACCTACCTTGGTTTTTTTTGGAGAACACCAGAGCGATTTTTCAGCACGGAAAGAGCAGGGTACTCGTAAGCCCTGTCAATGGTGACGGCATTTTGGGAAATAGACAAGAATGGCCGTGAATTCTTGGCAGACGTTGAAGAAACGGATCTGCGAAGTGCCCAATGTTTTGGGGTTCACGGGACCCTGGCCTTTTGAGTTTCTCCTTCGACGAGATCGGGAGAGTGATTTACCTGAGAATGGATTGGACATTGCATTGTCTATTCGGATACGGGGCCGATTTCCGGTTCAGACGTTCACGACGGATGTTGCTTCTTCTTCTTACTTTGTCTTTCTTCAAACGGAGATAATGGAAAATGGAGCCCCCGCATGTGCAGTTTGCAGCTTCGTCGTGCAGAAGGTTCAGTTTTCTCGGTTGTTCTGTCAAGCCACATCGCCGTGATGGTTAGCAAGCGAGGTGAAAGCGGTGGAGGGCAATCGGTGCCGATGAGCTGAGCTGTCAAAGGGCATGTCGATGGATACGGTGCCGACATGACTAAAACAACTGTGCTTTCCCTGGTTCAGAGAGTTACAGATTTTTGTAGGTTGAAAAGAGCGCCTTGTTTATGCATTGGTGGGTTCTTCGGCTGATTCTTTGGGGGCGTCTAGGCTACCTCTCACCGATACTACTAGCTCTGGAAATTCTCCAGGACTAGGAGATTTCCGACAAGGGAGAAGACAAATATTTCAATCTTCAAAGAGATCCGTGGAACGATATAATCGATTCTCGAGAAATTGATCTATTCGTTCGCCAGTCTCCACGCCTTATTCCAAAAATACATCTCGGATGGCTAGCCCGAGATTATAATTATTCTGATACGGCTTCACCCCAAAGGCAGCGTTCCCGTTGGATGACGTATCGCGCGTTAACGCTGGGCACGCCAGTCCGACGTGCCCCCCTGACCAGGTCCGGTGGAGCCCTCTCTGCTGAACCATGCAAATAGCCGTAACTGGACCGCACCGCAAAGCTCTGAAGCGACCAATCAGCGGGTCGGACGGCGATATTGGAAGAAAAGGTTTGGGAACGCTAGCGAGGGTTTGTGGGAAGGCAAAGATGCATGCTCGATTGCATTGTCCTTTTGACGTCTCGCAGGTGTGGGCTTGAAACTTGGAACAGGTTTAAAGGCTTGTCCAGGTTTTTATTTCTTTCTCTTCTTCGTCTTATATTCTTGTCGCCCTTCCTTTTCTATAAGTTTATTTTATCTTATTTTATTTTATTTTATTTTATTTATTCATTGTATTTTCTAGATTTGCTTTCATCTTCGCGGACGTACTTTGGACTAATTAATCTCGGCCCCCGCTGCTTCGCTCCGAACAAGAAATAGGCACACTCATTTAACCCCCCTGACACATATAAACTCCCTCGACGCCACTCTATCATCACTCTGGAACTTCAATCAACCTCGCTCTGCTCTATCATTTAATAGCCATCACCGGTTACGGGGTCTGCAAGCCATACACCTGTGCCCCTGGTTACAAAGACAACGTGGACCTGCGCATGGCAGCAGGAATCTACTCAATTTACGCCTGTTTGCGCTGGAATTCCGCCCACACTGTGCACGCTTCCACAGTCACCACCTCTTAGAACTGCATTCTCCATCTCCCTCCTTCCTTCTCTCTCTTCTCTTCTCTTCTAACTTATCCTTTCTCCGTAAGTTGAAAACCTTCAACGTGGCTTTGAAGTACCAAATCAATTGACCATTTTGATGCCGTAGATCTGATATTCCCTTTTTCGCCGCTGCCTCGCTTGGCTCACGCGACATCATGTCGTCCTCTACGACCTCAGCATCAATACCAAATCCGACAAGGGTGGTCGTACAGGTTATTAGCACAATAGCAGCCCAGACCTCCCGACTACCCAATGGGGACCTTACGACGATAGCAGGGAGGCTCACCACGATCATCCCGACGACAATATCAATCCCAAGATCGATACCGTTGCCCACTGCCACACCCAGCGTGAATAGCACGGGACCCACATTCGGATTCGACTTGAACAATGACCCTAATTCGAAACAGGCCGAGAAGTTCGTCGGCATCAGTGTGCAAGCTCTGCTCGCCACTATGTCCGGTGCCTTCGCCCTGTTCGTCATCCAGACCGCCGTGTTCTTGATAATCCGACGTCGGCTGGCACGTATCTACGAACCCCGAACTTACATGGTCCCCGAACGCAAAAAGACGGTAGCGCCCCCGAAAGGCTGGTTCTCGTGGCTCCCGGCCATGCTTACGACTAGAGATCCTGAATATATTTCAAAATCAGGATTGGACGCCTTTTGTTTCCTGAGGTTTCTGAGAATGATGTTGAAGATTTGTATTCTGCAGGCGGTGCTTATTATGCCCATCATGCTGCCGTTGAATGCTACGGGTGGAATGGACAGAGATCCCGATGTCCCCGTTCAGGGGCTCGATCGGTTAAGTTGGGGAAATATTTCGAGGCAAAAGGCTGAACGACGGACTGCAGCGCTACTAATGGCTATTTACGCCATCGGTGTCGTGATGTACGTCACATACGACGAGATGAGAGGCTACGTGAGGCTGCGGCAGGCGTATCTGACGTCGCCGCAGCATCGGTTGAGGGCCAGTGCTACGACGGTTTTGGTCACTAGTATCCCGAAGAAGTGGATGACGTACGATGAGATGATTAATCTCTATGATATCCTCCCCGGTGGATTGAAGAACGTGTGGTTGAACCGGGATTACTCAGAGCTTGTTGAGAAGATTGAGATGAGAGAGTGGTTTGCCAAGAAGCTGGAAGAGGCCGAAACGAATTTGATTAAGCTGTGTGTGAAGAAATATTACAAGCAGGTTAGGAAGCAGAAAGGGAAGAAGGCGGCTAGGTCAGCGGTTGAGGATGGCGTGGAGATGGTGGAGGGTTTGACAAAGGGGACGCCAGATGGCTGGGGATTCCAGGGACACCGACACAGCCACGCTCCTAGCGATCCGTTCCAGACGCCTATGATCCCGCAGACGATTCCGGAGGACGAGCCACTCAGTAGCGATGGAAAGAAGATCGAAAGAGATGACTCGACAGAGACGAAGGGGACGCTTCCGGGGGAAGAAGGAGAGGACCACGGATTGGATCCGAAGGACTTCGAATATCGAGAAGATCCGCCGGAGGCCCTGTGGAGAAAATATATCAAACCGACCGACCGAGAGACGATGAGAGTCCCCGTGGCTAGTTGGATGCCCTCGCTACCTCTGATCGGAAGAAAGGTCGACGTTATCTACTATTGCCGACAGCAGCTTGCGATTCTCAACGAGCAGATTCCGAAGGATCAGTCGACCCCTGAGAAGTTCCCGCTTATGAACAGCGCTTTCTTGCAGTTCCAGAGTCAGATCGCGGCACATATGGCTTGCCAGGCGACAAATCATCATGTCCCGTTGAGAATGGCACCCAGGTACCTCGAGGTCGCGCCGACGGATGTCATCTGGGAGAATCTGCATATGAGGTGGTGGGACCGGTACTTGAGATATGGAGCCTCGAATGCTGCTGTTGCTGGCTTGATATTGGCTTGGTCCGTTCCCATGGTTTTCGTCGCATCTCTCTCTCAGATTTCTCACTTGGCCAACTTGGTCCCTTGGTTGGCTTTCCTGCAAGATGCTCCGAAGTGGCTGTTGTCCGTCATCCAGGGTCTCCTTCCACCTTTACTGCTTTCACTGCTGACGGCCGTTCTGCTCCCGTTGTTGTTGCAGACGCTGGCGAGATACTCGGGTCTACCGACGAGAACAGCTGCGGACCGGACCGTTCAGAATTGGTACTTCGCATTCCTCTTCATCACTGTCTTCTTCGTCGTCAGTATCTCCTCCGCTCTCTTTGGAACGATCAAAGACTTTATCCGTGATCCCGTCTCGATTCCGACGAAGCTTGCTGCCACCCTTCCCCGTGCTTCCAACTTCTTCTTCTCTTATCTTCTCGTTCAGGCTCTCGGTATCAGTGGTGGTGCTCTCCTTCAAATCGCCCCGTTGTTTCTTTACTACATCATCGGCCCGATCTTCAATCGAACCCCTCGAGCAAAATGGAGTCAAGCAAAGGATCTCAAGTTTGTGACCTGGGGGACATTCTTCCCGCTCTACACCAACTTCGGCGTCATATCTATAACTTACTCCGTCATCGCACCGTTATCACTATTCTTCGCAAGCATGGTGTTCGGGCTCTTCTGGCTCGTGTACCGCTATAATCTGCTTTACGTCATGGACTACCAGGTTGACAGCGGTGGTTTGTTCTTCCCCAAGGCGATCAACCATCTATACATGGGTATCTACGTCATGGAAATCTGCATGATAGGCCTGTTCCTCTTGGTCAGGGATGAAGCCGACGACATCTACTGCCTGCCACACGCGATCATCATGCTCGTGATATTCTTTTTAACCATTATCTTCCAGAGGGTTATGTACACGAATTTCGCGCCGCTGTTGGAGTATCTCCCCATCACGCTCGAAGACGACGCCGACGCTTCAGACAAGGAATTTGCGAGGAGGTATGAGGAGCGGAGACGGTTGTTGCAGGAGGATCCCGAGGGCGCGAATCAGGCTGCTATCGAGAAGATTGATGAGGCGCATGCTCAACCGGACGATCTCGACCCTACAACTCAGATTGCCGGGAAGATTGGCAGTGACGAGAAGGAGAAGGGTGTTTTGGAGGGTGTGGAGGCCAATTCCAAGCCCCTCAAGGAAGAGACGGTGGAACAAAGGGCGAAGAGGATTAAAAAGGAGAAAAAAAGGGAAGAAAGGAGAGAACGAAGGATCGCGGCTGGGAAGCCTGAGGAGGATGAGGACAGTGAGTCCAGTGGTTCGAGTGACGAAGATGTCGATACCGACGACGAAGCACACCTTAAGCGCCCTGGTACATCACACTCGAAGGCTTCAACTAAAGCGTCGAAGAAGGCGAAGTTGGGTGCTATCACGAACGCTTTGGGTATCAACAAGATTGCTGCAATAGGTGGGATTTCCGCCAAGGCACTCAAGAAGATTCCAGGTGTTCAAATGGAGCTCGTGCACCGCCTCAATGAGCTTCGAGAAGCGGACGACAAACAAGACCCTCACGAATCCGACGCCTTAAAGAAGAAGCGCCGTCTTGAAATCGCGCGGTTGGTCAGACAGATTAGACAAGACGACTATTCGGACTATACGGACGTCAATGACCTTCGCAAACACATCTTAGAAGCGGCGATGCCTGCTCCGAAACCGCATTACGACGATGAGGAGCAGCAACAGGTGGAATCCAAGACTCGAAGGCTATTCGCCCACATTGACGACGATCTCGGCGATTTGACGTACGACCAACGAGAGGCTTTGATGGAGCAGGCGTATAAGCATCCTTGTCTTATTGCTCGGCAACCGACGGTGTGGATTCCGACAGACATTCTGAGGATCAGTGAGGACGAGATCAGGAATACTCCGCCTGAAGTTTGGATTAGCAACAAGAACGCCTACTTGAAGTTTAAGACTAGGGTGGTCTTTGAGGGTAACCCACCGGATTTTGGGCACAGGGATTTGATAGATTTGTAGAGAAGAGAGGTCTGTTTATCTTCTCTCTCTCCACCTTCTCCTTGTCCGATAAAACCGGCCGCCGACCTTTTTACGTTTTGGATTTGACCTGCGAGTGTATTCTTTTTGCGTTATAACTATACCCTTACAACATTTTTACTTCTTTTGAGTTTTTTTTTTTTTTTTTTTTCTTCATGCAGACGTGCTGGATTAAAAGTACAGACCAATCAATTATTCCCTCCACTTTTTTTTGTTCGAAGGTTTAGAGGAAAGGACGATAGCGCAGTAGCTATCCTGCCGGTTGCCTTTCGGCATATCGCAGACGGTTTTGAACTTCATTCTAGATGATAGCATTTTTAGCGATTGTTTTAGTTCTGTTTACGTTTGCATTCTTTTATATGCATACATACATACATTCGGACATACAAATACGACGCTTTTAATTAGGTTTATGAGAGATCCGGGAAGAATATGGGTATTCGAGGGGCTAGATCGTATATGGGGTGGCGGGCATACAGATACATAATGACGGAGGGTTTGGATGGTGTATCATAGTCTTTTGGGGCCGGAATGAATGGAAGCTGGTCTTCAAAGCTGGATCGATTTTACTTCTCGCGGAATCTCACTCGTAACTTTGGTGTGTGAGATCGAGTTAGAAATGCGAGGTGGGATGTAGAAATTGCGTATTGCTTGCCGTTCAATGCTACTTTGTGGTCAATAGTGTCTAGGATGCTCTTCTAAGCTTCCTGGAGGGCCAGAGCAAAATGCCGCGTCGACGGGAGGTCTGACAGGCATAATCGTGCGGTGATATAGCCCCAGATTGATTAAAAGGCCGTGAACATAAAGGTATATAGTCACAGCACGAGATCGGTTCGAGCCCACTTTCACGTATTTGGAAGTCAACCCCGCTTGGGGCTTGACTATACATCTTCCGTTCACTCTGGTCTCGTACCAGACGTCACAATCAGACTGGTTCACTCAGCTTGCCTAGGTTCACTTCATGGATACGTAAGTATACATCTTGGATCAGGCCTTACTCAAAAAACGAATGCGTCAGCGCCATATATATGAGTACATATTATGATATACGCTAAGCTGCCGTGCAGGAGGACTTGCGTCTTTTGTGGGTATACCAGGAGTGGGGGGGCCCAAGCTTGAGCTTGAACTCAAAGTCTGTGGCTTTCCGGTTCGGCCAGCTTATGCAGAGCTATGATGCATCGTTCTTTTGTAAAAACGCCAGCTTTCTAACACGATAATATTCGAGCTGCGTTTAAACCTTTCCTTGATCTGAGGCTTTCTTAAAGTTGGATACCTTCTGCCTAGTAAAGGTCTATTTAAACATCGAAGACTACATCGAAATGGGGTTAGAGACCGGGGGGTCGGTAAAGTTTTCCAGTATTCAAGTTACACAGTCTACTAAAGCTTAGCTCTCTATAGTTCTTGCAGTTATACCCACGAAAACTTATTGGCTGTCGGGATTAAATATACTTCTGACATGCTGGCCACCCCCTGCATGGCAAATGCCAGCCGTTAACCGATCTATAGATGCTCTTGGGGCTAGGGTCTTTTGTCTGAATGCGATTTTCAAAGTTCCCCGTTGCCGTGTATGAGATTTCCAGGTTTTTTCCCTTCTCAGGCCTTCTGTCGTTGAAATATTCCAAGATTGACGTCTACGGAATCAAGTATTCGATGTCAGACTAATGTTCGAGCTAGCGTGTTATGATCATCCATGGCAACTGCAAGGCTTTTTCTGCATGGCATCAACGAGGAGTACGGAACCGGATAGCCTAAGATCCGAAGAGCTACAGACAGCGCTTCGTGACGGACTGATTGATATATGTCTGTAGGTATATTTACATGCAGACACTTAAAAGCTTAGCATGCTAGCAATGAGCACTTGGAAGGAATCCTCGTTTAGGGTTGTAACTTGTGAATAGTGTAGCCATGAAAAGCAATATTGCTGCCTGGTATGCAATGCTGATCTCTTCCCGCTCTCTATCGATATCAATGAGATGTCAACATGTATGCACGGTCATGAGTAAGGATGCTAGATTGCCACCGAGTCCCGGATCACCATCGATATGAAAAAGGAACACAGAAGGTTGGGAGGATCAGCTCGCTGCAGAAGGAAACAAATCCTGCTTATCGATCCACGTGCTCCACGTTTGGAAGCTAGTGCTAGATGTGGTGCACTGTGCGTCTTTCTCGTTCTTTTCTGTATGAAGTATCAGCGATGCATGATCTGCATGCTGCAAGTTTAATAGAAGCGAGTTCCCTTTGAAAAGTTTCTTCCCTTCTTCCTCTTCTGCTTTCTTTACTTTTTTTTTTTGTTTTCAGGTGAGCTAGTACTATAGTAACCTTTTGGACTTGGAAGGGTATACACAAGACGGCGGGTCCCGCGGGGCTTGCAATGATTAGGTAGATGGCGCAAAAATTCTGATATGCATAATGAATTCATGACCGAAGAGGCTTTACCTCACCTGGTAGAGTTACATAAGTGGAGTGGGGAGAGATGATGTGGAGAAAAGGTCGAATCTGCAGATATCTGAAGCACCTAGAGGTAGTGGACCCACTTTTTGTGCCATTGTGGAGTTTCCAAAAGAGGAGGCGGGATTGGTCCTATATATACCAAAGTACTATGACAGACTTGTTCTTCTCCACAGAAGGCAAAAAGGTGGCCGTTTTGACATGTTTCTTTAATTTAGAAAAATTATTACTTTAAAAAAACTTTAATATGGGTACCTAGATGAAGATCTACGGGCAAAAAATCCTATTCTTGAAACATAAAACCAATAACGATATGGAGTTTGGTCACTTTGCTAGCGGCGATTGCGAAACTGTGGACAAAACCTGGTTTCCCGCATTGACCTGGTTGATTGGCGGGTCTCAGATATTCTCCTATCAGCTTGGGAAGGTACGGTTGATTCAGTTCATGACGGCCAGGAAACACTTTTTTCATCTAATATCCGGATATCCGACGACGTGATACCGTACGTAGGATTTCCTTTTGGCAGGTCCGGAAACCTAGAGCTCGCTCGCTTCCAGGTCGCTTCCATCCGCGGGTGTGGGATGTGTTTTTAAACTATGGAGCTAGTGGTTGTGGTGAGACAGGTTTCCGAGAGTGAATACTGTGCTCTGCAGAGAAAGTATCAGGGGATATGTGTATTCTACACTTCAGCGTGCTAGATTTTTGTGTTCTTGATCTCTCTCTCTAGCTCTGTGCCTCTCTTTCTCTTTTTTCTTTCTTTTTTTGTCTACCCCCTGCATGCTTCATGACGGGTTGGTTGGGGTAGAATCTTGTTTTTTATCAATCGTGAGCTTTGGGCCCGCCTTCGCCAGTATGTGCGGCTCAAGGGCGAAGAGCGAGCTTTCACACGCATTTGTATGTGCCATGTAGTACATAGTACCGGTACCCTGTTCAAACCTGGGTCTGCAGGATCATCCTGCAAAATCTCCGCTGCAAGGGGAGGGGACCTTGCCACATGAGGCGCGGGTGTTCCTGGGGCACCGACTAGTTCACGGAGATAGTTGACCTTGAGGTTGATATGATGGGACCCTAAATATATCGGTTAACGTGAGACAGAGTCCTCTAAGCCAACTTTTAGTTCAGAGGAGGCTTGTTAAAATTCGTTCAACAGAAAAACATCCTGTGAAAATACGATATCCGGATCGATCCGGACATTGGAGAAATATGCAATTGTCAGGATTTGTCCAAATTTGATCACCTGCGAGTGGATTTTCGTACACGGGGGTAAAAAATTGTTCTCGTGTCGAGCCAAAGCTCCGTGCTGGGACGGCGACATATATCAACACCATTATTAAGAGTTCTAGGTAATGGGGAAAAGGGGAAGCCTGCACAATTGGCCGATTTCTGAGCCTGGGATTTTTTGCACCTGCATATCATTTTCACTCCTTGCTAGACCGTCGACCTGTAGACGACTAGGATGTACTTGGAAGTGCTTTTTTTTTCCTCCCGTGGTTTTGAAACGTCTCTGAGGATTTGTATCGATAGAGCACGTTGTATTATTGTTACCAGCAACTCAAAAAGTTGGTCCTTGCTCCCAGGCATAATTGTCCGCTTGGTACTGGAAAACCAAGACAATATTTTGTTTCTCTTCTCTTTCGTCAAGATGGAGCCGCTGCTGCGGCCGTTAAACCGAGAGATCTGACGGAATTTAAGCTTATTGAGGATATTTTCCAAAGGCGTTCGCATTGCATACGTGTATTGGGACCACATCTTTTTGCTGGCGTGATAGATTTTCAATATATTTTTTGTTTTTTTGGAAAATCCACAGAGCTCCGGGTCTCTGAACGCCATCATGCTCTAGCTAAGCTAGCATCAGGCCCTCTTGCCCCCGTTCTTGCAATGGCCTTGGGGCTTGGGTGCACCGGTGTCAAGAAGCCCATTTTTTATTAATTTGATATTAGTTGATATTGCTCCTCGAAACATCTCAGTGTGGACGTTTCGAGTTTAGGCCATCCGTCGATCAGACGCTTTATGCATTGTACCATACACGATTCAGCTGCGCAGCTGCGAGTAAGGTTGGCAGAAGAGGGTCCGAGATACAACGCTGGGTCCTCCGACGTTTCTGTAGATCCTTGGCTTTGGGGAGCGGCTTGGGCTGCCGGAATCTAGGTGCGATTATCACTGAGGAACAAGCAAGTTGACTTGTTAGTCCCAAAATCCATCTCCACCGGGGGGCACTTGGAACTGCTCACTTCAACTCAGACAAGCACCAGAGCCATCTCGTATGCTATCCCTGAATTCAATAGTAACTATGCTTTTTATTCGGCTGTACTAAACCGAACTAACCGACGTCGAAACGACTGTCATGATTGGGCAATCTGCCATCGTCGTCGTCTCTTCGGCCAAACTCCAGCGACCGGTTTTCCCGCTGTCGATGAATAGCGCGTGCATTGCATTACTTTGGAGTCCATGCTTGTCTCTCCACCTTTTAGCTTTTTAATAAATCTATTATCAGTTGTACGGTGTCCGTGATGTTAATGTCTGAGAGCAACCGACTATATGATTCCCGGTCTAATGCCAAGCGAATGAGCTACTGGCGCGGCTACACTAGACATACATAGATTTTCGGACTGGCTTTATCAGAACTTCTGAGGATGTACCGTTCGGGAAAGTGGAGATGGTAGGTGTAAGGTTATGGCTAAGTCCGTGACGCAGAGTGATAGAGAGTGCCGCTTGCTAGTGCTCAAAGCTCGGTTACAGGCATGTACTTGCCGTTCTGAGATGCAGGTGCCGACAGCAGTATAAAAAAACCTCGTAGCAAAACAAAAGCTGCTCTCTTATGCTTTCCCCTCTTTTGCATCAGAAAGTCATGAATGGGTTATTTTAGGCATTCTCTTACAGCCCAAGTTTTTTCTTCTTTATTTTTGGATCTCATTGTTGATGATTGATACTTCTAATGTTTAACGCTGTGGACGTGAACAAAGTTATGAGATTTTAAGATCGGATGAAAAAGGTTCAAATGAACGAAATGGTTTCAAAGATGCGAGAGGTTAGAGCTAAAGGGTATCCCGTTCAAGTAATGTGTCTTTCAATGACGCGCGACCATACGGAACCCGCCATCCCCAAAATCTCCTGTAGAGTCTAGATCCGATAGGTGGCTGCGGATTCCACGCTAGTCTCTCTGGACAATGCAGCCTGCGGCTGAGAGTCCAATAGATTTTGAGGACACTCTTGGAGATGGATCGAACTGCAATAGTTTGAGAATATTTGTTCAGAAGGGGGCACCTTTAAAAGCCCAGTTAGCCCCATAACGAAGCGGGAATACTTCACAATGGAGATTTCTCTGGACCCGGATCTGTGCAGCTTTCATATGGTTCTGGTGCGATAAAAGGTTAAAAAGGTGGTCGAAAGGCTCAAACGTGCAAACGTTCAATGCAAACAAGAGGAGGTGTTACACAGGCCCAATTTTACTACAAAAACAACACTTTCCCCGACGACTGATCCCTCCCCGCCTTATAATATTCCTTCTTCGAAACTTCACCAGACGAAAGATGCTCTTACCTACTTGGAACGGCCTTGTTACGACCGGGTCCTCTTTGATTCTGGGATTCGCTTTCTTTATTCCTCACACAGCCGCTCAGGCCCCGACAGCAGTAGTCAACGTCGTGTTTGATCAGAATTATCGGTCCGCGAACCCGTGTGTGCAGTCATGTCTTTGGTATAATGGCGGATTCGGCCGTGGAGGGGACGATCCAAATTTTGTGGATCTCGGCGTCGGACTCGGATGCGGTCGATTCGCTAAGAACCATTGCTATTGTGAGCCTAAGGCAATCGCTACTGCCACAAGGTTTATGTCGAGCTTCATGAAAAACTGTCAAGCGACGGAGACAGCGACAGCCAGCGACGACCTTTCGAATGCTTTAAGCATATACCGAAGATACTGCCTTCAAGTAAACGCTGTCCGAGCAGCACAGTCAACACTGGGTACTAGCAAAATTCTCTCAAGTCGTAACGGTTCGTCGGAGTGGTTTCCTTACACCTGAGAAGCGCGAACGAGTGACTACGAGTGACTACGCAGATTCAATTATTTCAACAATATGAATCTTTTCGGGTCATGAAAGCTAAATGAGCGTTTTTCGGAACAAGTTGCTAACGGGTTTCCATTTGGACTTCACAGGTCCCACCGGAGATCCCACTCCAGGCCAGCAGACATCCCCAGATCTCTCTCACACGACCTACACGGGCAAACCAGATAGCGCAGATCCAGACAGGCAGTACTCGGACACGGGGCTCTCGCAAGCAGCTAAGATTGCCTTGGGTCTAGGTCTTGGGTTAGGGTTGACGGTACTCCTATTTTTGGCTGGCATATTCTTCTGCCTATGGAAACGAGGAAGGAGAGGATCTACAGCGACGATAGGAGTAGTAGAGCATACTCCCAAGCAATGATTTCAGATCATTTGCCTAAAAGAAAATTAATGATTGCGTTGATTCGAATTCCTACTGCTTATCATCACTACAGTCTACGAGGTATCTAATATCTACGATTACCATGTATTGCACTATAACTTCCAGCATCATATTTTTTTTCTTCTATGTGTACAAGATTGAGTTTCAGTTTCATTTCATTTTACGGAGTCTAGTCATTATACCAGAGGGGATTGCTTTCATGGTAGCATATCTTTCATTTCATTTCCTTCTAATTGTTCGAGCCGGGCGCACCCACTTCGCATAACCACACTTCAATAGAGGTGATGGAGAGAATGGTTTTTTCTCCATCTACCGATTTTACTCTCCCCGGAAAATTCCGATTTTCACGATGCCGCAAATATGAAACTCTAGCTCTAAAACCTCAGAATAGAATGGATAAAATAGAGTTCCGCAGTGACATGCATATAATGGTTGACATTATACCTTAGCTTGATTCCGAGAAGAGAACTAATTCTAGAGTGCTCGAACTCGAGGACGTTAGTGTGGTTAGAGGTGTAGCTTCGCACCACCACCACACCGATTTTCTTTATTAATAGATCTGAGTAGTTGCCTTAAGGCGTGGCGTTGGCCCCAACGTCTATCGCAGATCTGGCCAAGCCGATAACTCGATACATCTGTATACTTTCAGCTGTGAAAACCTTGCATTAGTCTTTTCCCACCCAAACAGTTTCTATTTACAAAATCCATGTCCTGTAGATTGTTTGACCATCTAGCAGACGATCCTATGACATACCAAATATAGTAGAGGAGAGAGAAGTTGGGCCCCACCTCGTTTAAACCCGAAAACCATCAACATAGCTGCGCAGAAAGATTACTATAATTAACAGTAAGACGATGATGTTTGCTCGGACACTTCATGCGGTTGAATTTTTTCAGAAATGCCGACGATGTTCCTAGTCTTGGGAGACTCGTTGAAGCTTCGAGGGTGGCGGGACGCATTGAGTGTCGAGTTGAAGATTCTTCCGAGGAGGTCGGTTAGTCACTTAATTAATTAAAACATCCGCTTGCTAGCTGTCATATATGCGCCTTGTCAATTAGCTTGGTCAATTGACTTTTAAGACTGTGCAGATGCCGCAAGCTCGTTTAGCAGTTGTATGATTAGTTCCATGTTATCGGCTGGGCTAAAGCGCTCACAATCTAGTGGCTGATTGGCTCCTCCAAAACTCGCAGGATATGATGTCCACAATGGGAATGTGCGATATCGTTAATGCCGTTCCTTATGCAACAGAAAAAATAGAGTTGAGAGCAGGAGGCTGCGGACCTAGGGATATCAAGGGCGAACATGAGGCGCTGTCGGCATGATAATTTGAATTCAGCCTGTTTCGAATTACAATCTAACCGACGATTCGGCCGATAAGGCGAGCGATGTGGCTGTCTACGGCCGTATACTGATGTGATGGGGATGACTTGTCTAGGCCCGTCTTACATCTTGAGCTTGGAACGTTTTCTAACGGCCTATTATGGTGTTATCGCTGTGATGCCACATAACACATCGACAGAGGTTAACCATATATATGCATTTCGCCGCTGTCTTACCGGGGTCGACGCATGACTTGCCATCAAATACGCGAGGTGTCGGAGTACCTAACTACTCCGGTAACGGAAGCTAAGTAATGTATTATCTCATGTGTCAGACGTTTTGGCATGAATCGATAGCCCCAGGGGCCTCGCTTCCCGTGGAACGGAGTTAACGTCAAACGTATGGACCCTGGATTTTGTGAGTTCGCCGTTTGGATGACAGGTGGGTAGGCCCTACACCCGCGTCCAACTAGGCCTGAAAACTTTGGTTTGTGAAGCTAGATGAATATCTATCAGGTAACCAATTGGATATGCGGCATCTGATTACATGCATATGCGCATATGCGGGAAATACCCAAGTCATGTTTGCGAGCCATATGGAGGTTTTCGTTAGAATATTAGGCTAGGCCGAAATCAAAGTAGGAATCATATTCTTTGGGGGTAGACACACAATCACACTCTAAATCCGGGATTTGAGGGAAAGGTTTCTCGTCGCACTCACAAGATTTCGAACTCGAGTGCCCAATTAATTAAGTATTCGAAGGAGTAGCTTCGCCAAATCGCATCCTGAGAGCCCCCGCTCGTAATCCGTGCGAAAACTTCATTTCTGAACAGAGTAGGGCCGCTGTCCAGCTATCCCGGATGGGTAATTTGGCATCCATAACTGGAGTAACGATAGTATACAGTGGACCGTTTTTCCCTCGCAGAAGGAGAATACTCTGACGTTTGGGTGAACTTAAGGGTGAGGAACTAGTTTTCGATTTTCCGATCCAGGGCATCTAAGCCGTCAGTGTAGTTACCAGCCGAGCGGTGGATCGCTTTCAAGGAACTTGATTGCTCGCCGCTCGGATGTCCTAGATAACATCCTATTGTTAAGCTGGACGGACGGAGTCCGGCCTGCTACCAAGTCCTCACCTGGTCAAGGGCTCACAATTTATCACTATATAGCTTGATAACGTTATAATCCAGCGTAGGTGATTCTATACGAACTTTGAGCGAACGGCACAAATGCGTGTGGATAGCACTTGCCGAATGAGGCAGGCTCCTAGTCTCGTCACCAGAAAGCAGGCTCGTTGTTGGTGAGTCCTCTGGTTAGCTTTGTGTTGATAACGTTGCATTTTAGCACAGCCTTTTGATGCATTCGGGGCAGATATTATATCTCGTCGACCGTGCACGCGTACTTGAATTGTTCTTGAATTGCAATAGAGGGGGATCGTATTTCGGTTTCATGATTATATATTAATTTAGCTGATCAGCTACATAAGGGAAAAAAAGCTAAATACGGTGGTATACCTAAGGCCAAAAAGGAACTATAGTATGATCATGACATGACGCCACCAAATGACTTCTAAATCAAACCAAAATCGATGCTAAAGTGCAGCTTTCCCTCTGCCGGTTGTGAGATCCTTCTTGTGGGGCCTTGTACTCGATTGACCAATCCAGCTTCGAGATATAGCCACCTTCACGGAGCCCCAGTGTACAGTTGCTCCCCATTCTTCTGAAAGGAAATTATGGTTTTCTGGCCCAGGTTCTTGTTGACAAGCCATCTCCTGAATCTGTTGACAGTTCCCACGTTAGTAGCCTTGCTTCCAATAAGAAGGAAAGCAGGGTTCAATAGCGGATCAGTAGCGTTGTCCGTTGCAGCCTTGTAGATAACAGTCTTATTGGCGAGGTCGGGTTCGATGGAGAGATATGTGCCTCGATCTGTGATCGTGTACTCTTTTAGGAGGATAGCGGCGGTGAGAGCTTGGATTGGGAAGGTGATATAAGTGTGATACCATGTTGAGTAGGCGGTTGCCCATGGAACCTTTTGGAAATAAAATTTTAGCCATGATGCGACGATCTGGAAAAAACGCACGGGTTGACGTATGATTTGTCCTACCTGACCAATACCGATCCATAACTGCGATTCTTTAATGTTCGTAGCAGACTTGTCGTACCGACTGAGAAATCTCGTCGGCACAGTAGCGTTGGCCGGAGTATTCTGAGCGGCCTTGTAGATGTTCGAGAAAATTGTCAAAATATCCGAGGTGTTGGATACTTTTGCCGGATTCTCTGGCGGTCCAATGAGGAGGAAATGATCTCTCCAGGCGTAATACCGCGCTGTGGCGACTCCTTGCTCAATTGCGATCTTTTCTGCGACTTCGGAGTATGTGAAGCCTACGTCGACGGTGCCGGCTTGAAGGTAGTTGATAGAGACAGTGGTGTCGGAGAGGTACCATGCTACCCTGAAAGGTTTGGCTCCGTTTTTGACCTCATATTGAATGAATTCATCCGCGAGAACTGTAAGTAAGGAAGTTGCATTGGTTAGCCAATGTGAACCGGATTTTCCTTATGACAGTCTCAAGAAATCCACTGTGAAGGATGATGGTACCTTTAATAAGCCCGCTCTGGCCGGCGCCGCCATTCCCAATCCTTAGTTTGATAGGTCCTTCATTATCCTCAAGCCCGCCGTCATAGACGGCTTGTGGGTCGACGGCAAGGACATAGCTTTGCGTACATAGCAAGGCTGCGCTGAAGTATTTCGCGAGTCCAACCATTGTTCTATAACGTTATACGATACGAAAGGAATGAATTTAGTATCGATTATAGAATTAAAATGAAATACTCCACTTAGGGAATGCCAGACTCTTTACACGAGAACGGCCGACGGGACGAAAGAAGGAGAGGGAAAGGGGAGGCTCTGAAGGAGGGAATCAACAGAGTCGTGGACAGGCTACTGGAACGCCTTTATAGCTATTCGGTTTAACATGATCTTGGATAGTCCCCTTTCGGACCAAGTTATACCCTGGAATCCGAATGCCCGCAGGAACACACGCTATTCGATTGATTTTCGAATTTCTCTTCCGGATACCGGATCCATACCGTTCATCCTTGGAATGCAGCTGCTTCTACGAGCGGTAAAGCATGCGGCTTTTACGTGTTCAAGTGAGATAATCCTGCAACATGCATACAGGAAGTTGCAGCTAACTCGAAGGCCTAGTCAGATGCCAATGTGAAGGTGATAAAACAGGGCACACCGGCAGGCACCAGGGGCCCACCGGCGTTGGGAGCAGAGATCGATCACCAGCTATAATTGCCTGTCTGGGCGACGGTAGATCAGATCATCATTGCGACGGCCCAAACGGGATAGCTCTGTCTCGGTCGGGAAACACTGGCCCAGCCTCTCGTGAAGTGTCTGCCCAAGGCGGAGACGAGGAATCGATAGATCGGTGTTTCTCTGGTAGGGGAGGCATGCGAGTGCATAGAAGGATTGGTTTTAAGGCAGGATATGGTAGATGGACGACGGAGAAATAGGAAAGCTAAAATCGTGGGCTCAACATATCGATGCACAGTGACGAAAGGACGAAATTTAAGTAAGATGCGCATATGCGTGCGTTGACAAAAAGAAGGCACCGGCGGGTAAGAAGTAAGCTTTAAGGTTTTCGGCGAAATCATTGGTGTATGAGCGGTTTGTCTTATATGGTCCGCAGAGGCGGGATTTCATAAATGAGATCTGTTAAAGCTGCCAATCGATCGATCGAAGAGCTGGCGAGACCTTTCCACCGAGGCCAGGAAAACTTGGAAGTGGAGTTGGGGTGTCCAAACTTCATGCTGACTAGTGATCTGAACCAGGGTCGAAATGGTCTGACCAGGACTTGGAAGTGGTGCCTCAAGATCATGAAAGAAAATACTTGGTGATAAATGCAGCTAAACTTGAAAGAAGAGAATATAAGGGTTTCTAACTAGATTGGAAAGGACGGCATGGGAAAGCTTTGCTAACTTACGCGAAACTGGTGCTCACGGCCAAAGGCAGCAAGGCCAAGAGCCAGACATCGTGCTGGAGAACACTGGTTATGGGCACCACAGCGCTCAGAGAATCTGGGTTAATTGAGGCAAACATTGGAACGTGTGTCACTTCGACTGATGGAAAATTGATCAATGGGACTACAATTTTGACGCTTTCGGGCTTCCATAACAGTTCTTATATATCAACCCGATTAAGGCCTTCCAGGAATCGAATGGCTTTATCTTAGGCTCACCCGGAGAATTCCTCGTCTAGAAAATCCTGATAACCTTGTTTTATGTAAGCTGAGCTGAGGCGCTGTAGCGGCAGTTCTGGGGTAGTTAGCGAGCCCGACGGGGAACTAGATTGGTCTTCCCTGCAGATGTTTGTTCTTTGCTATCACAGCCTATGACGATAGAACGAATGCAGCGTGCCATCCCCCGCCATTTCTCTTTGACGACAACCTCATTCGGGCCGCCAACGTTGTGTTCGTGCCACATTGACCTGTCAATGACAGACACGAAGTCGGCATGTTCACCACGTGGATGATTTCGGGCTGAATCACTGTACCAGATGCAACACGCACACGGGTCCAGCGCGGGGGCTTGCATCAATTAGATGTGAATATTATCATAGTAGGGCCAAATATGTGCCGGAAAAAGAGATATCCTACGAACAGCTGCATTCAAGTGCACACGAGATGTGGGTGAAATACTCGAGATTTGGTTTGAATTTGCATTTATGGCAACCAGTACTGCAGTAACAACCGCCCCAAATTGCCCCGCTATCATCCACAGGATATCAACAGCTAGCGCCGAGGCTAAGTACTTTATCCACCGCCGCCGCCGCTTAACAAGCTCCCTCTTCTCATACAAAACATCACTCAGCCATTATCCACAACATGCATACGCATTACAAAGGGAAATTTAAGCACCGGGCTGGCATTGCATCCATTCCAGGATACTTGACCGCGAATACCTAAGCCACTAAGGAAAGGAGCTCGGCTTACTTCCCCTCGTTGTTCTTCTCGTCGAAACATATGCAAGCGGCACACATGAGCGCCATATCAACTCCAGGAGCAACTGTTAGGACGTAGGTCTGCTGGCCGCCGATGAGTTCGCCGAAGTTTAGGAGTTTGCGGTTGACCGAGGCGACGACTGCACCGGTCTTTTCATCGGTGATGTCCGATTTGGTATCGAACCAATTGCCCTTCATGAATAGGGTATGGGCGACGCCGGACGCATCGGTGAAAGTAACATAGGCTTTAGAGCTTCCGACTATAGGTTACAATATCGTTAACACCTAGGCATCGATACAGAAAACAACCAATTGCCCGAATTGCATTAATTGCGAAGGGTTTGGACATACTGCTGAATTTGCTCTTGACCTCGAACAAGACCTTTCCAGTGGAATCCTCGCCGTAGTAGGTAGTGTGGATGGTCAAATGCTCCTTTCGGAGGTGGAAAAGTTCGTTTCCTTGCTGATCGGCGAAGATTTTACGACCGCTCAAAGACAATTTCTTGCCTTGGACCTGTTCACGATACAATCAGTACAGGGGTTCGGCCTGCGCGACCACTAGGAGTCAATATCTACCTTGAACACGGGCACCTTCTCGGTCGTCGTAATATCGAAAGAGTCTCCGCTGAACGAGAAGACCTTTTCTTTCAAAACGAGCGCTTCGGTTTTCTGAGCAACGAACTGTGGGAAGATAGCGATTTGCTGGGCGACAGGCTCTATCGCCGCGATGACCTGTTGGCCTCCGCCGCTCGAGGATCCGGCCATGGCGGAACTACCTTGGCTCTGGAGATTGTTTAACTCCTTTTTGGCGGAATCGGCTAGGCCTTTGAGTTTACCAAACATTTTGGCGATGTTAGCGAATTGGTAATGTGGGATTGGTTTAAAGGTAAGTAGTGTGTATGAAGTGAATTGTAAGTTCCGAGATAAAGTTTTGGGTTGGACTTATAAGAGGAGAAAACCCGCGATGCTTCGAATTCGCTGCTGGCGAAGAGAACGAGGGGTGGACATCGCAGCGGGGTATAACTCCAATTTATGTGCTGCATTTCCGGGCCTTCCTCCTACAGGATGACAGGAGTACCTTACCTTATTTTTTCAACAAAAATATATGCGAATTTACGGTTTCGCACAGGGTTCCTTATCGATATCAGTCGATTCTCAGTGTTCCAGAGACCCTGCCAGTTGTGGCTGGGTAAAAAGTTTCGTATAATGCAGTTCAGCCGCAAAGGCGGGATCAAATGATCGAGTCAATATCTAGCTGAAGTATACGTAAGTATTTAAATGATAATATTTGGACAGGTTGACTTTTGCCAATTAGATGTCAAAAACGGGGGTCTTCGTTGCATTGGAGCGTTGAAACCGGGCGTGGGATTATATACTCCTTTGCGACATTGGTTCCTGGCCTACAAATCGAGGGAATGTCATCAGGAATCACTAAACTCGCGGAGTGACGATTTCGAGATATCCATAAAGATGCATTCAGGCGAAGATTGTCACTGCTTAACAGACAAGACTCTCAAAAGGTAATTGCCGGACCCGTTCTCGTGTTAGACGGGCCTCTTGGAAAGCTTGTCGTCGGCGCCATGACCTCGCAATGACTTCACAGGCTTGTCAGGAGCCATAGCTACTTAGCTAGCTTCGTACTTCGGTAAATACATCGGTGGCCATTCGCCCTCGAGGCTCAAAGGACGGCTCACTAATACACCGACCCTCCAAGCGACTGACCGCCCTTCACTTGGCGGGAGGGGTTCGACAGGATGTCGGTGCCAGCTGCGCCGCAATAGCATCGCCATCGCCCCGACGTTGCAGGACCCGTACGTCATCTGCCTGCTCTGGGAAGTGTGCAGGGGTAAGCGAGGGATTTGGCAGGTGAAATTCACCCGCTAAAGTCCAGAGCTGAGACCTTTGTGTTGCGTCGACTAGGACGGTCTGGACTTTCTCTTTGTGTAACGTTCGCAGGACGGCAATGCAAATGCCGAACTATGCTGCCATAGTCTTACGGAATCCCGGACTCCTCAAGCTATTGGACGCTCGGCCTCTGCGTTTTTGACAGGAACCAAAGTTTGATTGTCAAGATGACTAGTCTTAATGCTACTTATATGTATTGCGTGGCTGCCATAGCTTACTGGTTGGAATCGAATCCTTAACCTTTCCAAGGCTGACACTTTTACTCCCAACAGAGACTCGTCCATATTGAAACAGGTGTAATACGGCGCTTTCCCATTAGGCGCCAGGAAGTTTATATTGTATGCGTGGATATCGTGGCATACTTTGTCTCGACTGGGATTAGCCAGCGAAGATGACTTCAGCGAATTAAATCAGGTCTGCTTAAGCGCTTGCCTCGGGGCTACTACATATCATTGACCCAGCCTGCGGGTCGTGCTTTTTGCTCACGACACCATAGAAACTGTGAAAGTGGACGTTTTTGACCTCCAGAGCCGAAGGGTGCTCGTTACACGCTGTTAAATTCTTCTGCCCGTAGCATTGGGTGATCTCGATTCCATAGTCGACATTGTTGAAAAGCATTGTATCGTAGGTCTGGCTTACCGCTGCCAAAAAATCCTTCGGCTTTACATATGGGAGCAAATCGGATAGGTCTACTTACGACGTTATTCACGTAACCCGTTTCGCCTCCAGCCCTATAGGACACGCCGAATCAGTAACCTGTAATATCATACATATCATTGGTCTGAAAACCCTGCAGCAACATATGGATATATCATTCCAATCAAAAGCTCACCGTTCAGGCATAGCTTCTCCAAAGAAACCAGGCCAAGCCTCAATCTTCGCCCCATCCGAAGCAATCGTCATCCTGATATTGAAAACGTACACGTTTTCCACGATGTCTTGATTCTGGTAATATTATTATAATACTGCCCCAATGATCGATCCCACCGAAATCCCATGGGATTCGTGACAAGCGAGAGACTGGATAATAATACTGGTCGAGTTCGCGTGTAGGGATAGCTGTTCCAATTGAGACTATTTCGCATCGCGATCGTGATACTGTTCATCTGTCCACCCTTGATCGATATCCCGTTAAAGACGACCAATAGCAGGCGGCGGAAAGCGGTATTCAGCTTATTTGTATCAAATGCATCGTACCTGCGATGTATATTAGCCTTAGCATCGAACAAGATTCCTTTGACGTTTTACAACTTGATCGCTACACACCACTTCTGACCATTCCCGTTTGGATATCGAAGTTTACGTGTTTTAGAAACGTAAGACCCCGCGGCGTGCCAATCGTGTAAAAGTCATCGAGGAACGCGAGAGCCCGAGCGAAGAAGGTGATATAAGGTCTTTGTGAACAATTGCAAACCAACCTTCTAAAAGAGAATTACATTGAAACTATAATCGAGCCTATGCTCCAGAAGCAAAGCAACTAGGAACTGATATATTTACACGTGATACTATCATATCAGCATTTCATTAAGAATACTGGGCGGTCTTTGTCTGGCCTCAGGCATCTCCTTGATAGAAACACCTACTTGGAGCCTTCTCCTCTTCCACCCTGCGACTGTGAACCTGAGAGTCATCAGGCTTTTCGCGGGTATTTTCTGAGTTCTTACCACCGTATCCTTCAGAAATCGTAGGAATTTCGCAATAGTCATGCCTTGGAAGGTTGGTACGGTATCTCGATTGCCCTCGAGCACCCACTCCCGCTTCCACGAAACCCTTGTATCCTGACCGAGAGAGAATACGAGAAGAATAACTTCGACAAGACACACTTTGATAAACGCTATTTGACCCAGTGCGTATCTGCTAAGATCTTCTCGAAACATCGTCTCGGACAGAACAGACGGTTGTTCGGAGTTCAAGTCCACACTGGCAACCAAGTATTGTGGTTTTTTCGTATACGAAGCGGGTTTCTTCCAAACTCTGGCTCTTTTGATATTCTTCCCGATAAGTTGAAGATCGATCTCGACGTTTGGTTCGAAGAAGAGCCGGTGGACGGTGGGGTATACGTGATCATAATATCGTACACGCTTGAAGCTTTCTTCCTGCAGGATTTCGTACCATAGGGGGCTGATGGACATACAGTGTATTTGGTCGAGACAGGGGAGGTATGATAGGATTTGGGCTTGTAGTTCCGTGGGGAGAAGGAGGATGGGTGGTGTCTCGGCAGGCATTTTTCTTTAGTCTCGTCACCCTTTCTTTGTGCGACGGGAGGCGACACAGATAGATGTGTTGTAGACGTGTTATTTTGAGGGTCTTAAAGTGGGTCCGTGGAGCCGGCCAGAAGAGCCATGTAGTGTGTGCCCCCTGCGGGGAAGAAATGTGAGCGAACGGATGTCTTTATCAGCTTGAAAGCATCGCTGACTTGACAAATGACGCCGGACTTCTCTACATAACGTGGCCGTTGAGGATATTGCGTGCGTGAGCAGGCTGAGTTGAAGAGACGAGCGTTTGACATCGCGTCGATGCATCTGACTAGCTACCTTTTGAAGTCACACAACTCCCTGCTCGAAACATCAAAGATGGAACCTCCTTCTTCCATCGCGGAGGTACTACCCTCTGAACTTCAACTTCATATCTTCTCGTATCTCGGATGGCAGTCCCATCTCGTCTGCGCTAAGGTTTGCACATTATGGCGGGATCTCATAGAAACCCATGGTCATACATTCCCCTGCAAAGACTGGGACTCAACCTACTCTGATGACGGGTCACCGGGAATACATACACTTCTGCGCTTCCACGAAGTCCAGTTGATAATCTACAACGAAGAATTGGTATCCATGTCAATACACAGAACCGGTGGCCAGGGGTTTACGAAGTTCGGGCCAATAGGCGAGCTTATCGCGACGATTGACCCTCGAAAACACTATCTTCTGGACCAACCGCTGTTCAAACAGCTTCAACAGCAGCAAAATGAAGACGAAAGTGGTGATGGATTCGTATTCGAAGGGTTTTGCTACGGCGTTGAGGATACTGATGGCTGGGAAAGTGGGGTGGAGCGGTTTGACGCGGACCCCGAGAGTCTTCGGGTTACGATAAGAGGGATGTTGGACCGTATGGTTGCTATGCATCTACGACAGGATAGTCCGAGGAAGTGGAAGTTGCTGAAGCTGAGGATTCGGTACACGATGATTACTGAGCTTGCGATATTTTGGGGCAAGTTTATCCGTGGAGCTGGAGAGAGGGTGCCCTTGGATTAGACGATTGTGGGTTTCTGTTCAGCGTTTTGCAATATCGTACGGATTTGCTGTTAAAATACCAGTTAAGATACATGTATGTCGTAGGTTCCTCCAATTTTTTCGCCTACTTGCTCGAGAACCAGAAGCTACTTACCCTCTTGCTTGGTATGAGACTAACATACAAGCTGGGACATCTGGCCAAAAGTTATAAGGGGCTTGCTTCTCCCACTCTTCTGTTTAGGCTTCGGCTCCGGCAGCTCGAAAAGCTCAGCGTTGACGGTGATGGTCTCCGGGCTTGACGACCTCATCCCAACCCTAACCCGCTTTCTATTTGGCGACCAGCCAGACGAGTCGTATTCTCGTAGATGTTGCACAATCAATTCCAAGAACTCCTGGACAGTAATCCTCTCAAGCCGAGGGTCTTCGGCAAACGACAAGACTTTATTCTGGACTTGGTATCTGCGATAATTTTCCCCAACTGACATCTCAAGCGAAATTGTGCGTCGGTCTTCGGTGCCGTTCATCGGTAGGTCGGGTGTTCGCTCAAATATTGGGTCGTTGAGAAGGAAGCAATGTCCGGGACTGGTGATGATAGGATATCGCAATGTTGGTATAATCAACTTTGGTGGTTTGAGCTGAGCTCTCATGCGTGGCGCAAACGCGATAGCGGTGATATCACCACTGGAAGCGAGTTCCATGTAGCACATCAAGTTTTGTTGGAAGAGGATATGAAACCCTGGACGGACGAGGTCGGGGCGACCATTGGGATGGTAGAAGCTCACTTCCGCGTCTGGGTTGGGTTCTTCGTAGTGGCGACAATCGATGAGGCGAGTATCTTGTCCGTGGGCAATGAGAACGTTTCGCCAGGCTTTTGAGGCTAGCGAGCAGCGGTATTTGGTTGGCCAATCGAGATAGGAGAGGATTTGGATGTGAGTTTCGACAGCGAGGTCGTTCAGTGTAGCCATTGTTTGTGTTTTTTTTGATATCTGGAGTTGTTGGATACCAATCTAGGGAGAGCTTGAGGTTGCGCTTGAGCCGAAGCTAGAGCTTCTAGACTAAGCTAGAGCTTGAATTGGGCTGGAGGTAGCGAGTATATGGTTGAGTGTCGTCGACGGTTTGGTATGTAGAAGGTTGAGCGGATGCAATGACACCGACGCGAAAGCACGTGTCTGTAATCGCGACCTCAGGAGCTTGTATTTATACCAAAGCCAGAGGAACTCGCCAGGCAATGGCGCATTTCCGGAATCATCAAGTAGAAGGCTGGGAATTGGAATTGGAGAGGCTCTCAACCCTGCACCGCCACATGGCGCCACAGCCGGTGGGGCTCCGACAAGTCGAGTCATACAACCATGCTCAACCACGCTGAACCATGCTCAACCACGCATGCTGAGATATCTGATGACAAGCCCAAATGCCGATAGCGCCAAATCCAGGGGCCAGCAAATACCGATACTGGACTATCGAGCGGTTTGAAATTAGTTTCGTGACTCACAATCTCCGTTATGGGCAAATCCAAATTCAAAACCAACCTCCATAATATATAAATTCAGCATTTGCATTCGGGTATCGATACGTATCATATGCACGTATACGTATGTATATGTAGCCGGGAGGTTGGGGAGCGTGGTAGGCGCGCTCATGAAAGAGTTTGTATCAGGCCTGCTACCTGCTATAATCTTAGGCTGGTGACTCTTAAAGTCTGGATTCGTTCAAGAGTTCGACGTCGAATAAAATCAACTATCTCGCGCGAGCTCGGGGGCTGGTGTCACGTTTAGCAATCACCGAAAGGGTTTACGCGTATAGTTCGAAACTGCTCCTGGCAATAGTTTACAAGTAGGTGTAACTCGGGACAGAGTGTAATTGGCATTTATGCTTAAACATTTAAAATTTCTGGGCTCGCAACCGTTTGCAATCGGGTGACTATAGCTGCCCGACTTGATTTTTCGGGACGACGCCACCTCTGACAGCCGTCTCATCGAATTGCTCCGTGAACGGATTCTGGCCGTCGACCGAAGCACCGTCGACTATCACCGGTTCCGGTTCATCCCGCTCAGCGTCCAAGCCTTCATCCAAATAGACGTCTTCCGTAGGCTTCTCTCCTGCTTGATCGGGCCCTGGATAATCTTCTTTACTCTCTTCGAACTTATCTTCTTCAGTACGGGCAGGTCTAATCTTCTGCCAACCGGCCGAGATTTTGTCTTTTATCCCTTCCTTAAATCCACCGAGCCACGCTGGTTTATGAGGCAACCACCCCTTGACGGCGGTTTTGAAATTATCTTTCTTGATCTCCCAAGCTGCGTTTTTCTCCGCTTGTAGATATTCCGCTTCCTTTCCGGCTACTATTGCACGGTAGTGCTCTTCGTTTGAGACGCTCAGGGTAGCTACTGCATCAGTCTTGATGAATTTGGGAGGGAACTTTACGTCGGAGCGTAGGACAGGATATTGCTTTTTCCCGTCCTTTCTAGGGTACCGAAGTCGGACTGCGAGGGGGCGATTCAGTTAGTTATCGTTGAGGTATATAATTGGTGCCGAGTTAAGAAGTTTTAATACTTCGCAATAGCCGCTCCGACTCTATTGTCAATGCTGGGTCTCCGAAAAACTGCAGGACGTCACCAGGGTCTGGAGGGTTTCCCATAGTTATATCCGTACGGGGCTTGCCGTTCTTTAGCGCCCGAAAGCTAAAATCGGTATCCGTATATTAGCAGAGTGGTAATAAAGCCATAGACCAAACCCTCGAAATCAGGAATTGAGACGGAACGACATCGACATACTTCACGGGGTACTGATCTAGCTTCGTAAACGTTGAAAGTACGAGCGGCATATTGATATACTTGTCGCCCACAATTACCGATGGGTTGAACTTACCCTCCCATGGCGCAGGCGCGGTGATATAAAAATTCATGGGATCGTAAATCGCTTTAGCTCCGTGTCTCCAGCTTATATCGTACAGGTCGACATCTCCCTCGGCCGGCTTGTACATGAGAAATTCGGGGCTGCCGCCCTCTTCTTCACAGTTTGTTTCAAGGGGGTCTATTGCCCATAGTGAGAGTTCGCCGGGTTCAGGTAGTGTGGTAATTCCGCATACTATGGGTGCAGATTGCGTGGGTGTGTTAGTCTTTATCAATCCTATATATACCTGTGTGTGTATTCGACTCTCTTCGGGGTCGGATGAGATTATATAGATCGAGTCAATGAGAAGGATTGCTTACAGAAGAATGGTCCGGGTTTTTCAGAATCGGACGGTACGCTTATCTTGATATAGAACGTTGAGGCCTTCGATGCCAGGAGGAGAGATGGCAATAGTGATCGCATCTTGACAAATTTTATATATATACCACGTTTTGCAGGATGCAAAAGGACTCTAGCACGGTGTGTCTCCCATCCCATCTGATTTTATTAATTGGATCTTTGCATAAGGCTGCCATGATGGCGATATATCGACCTCAAATTGCGGCCAAAGGGAGCACAATTCTCGCAGAATCTGTGAAAACAGCTCGGGTTTTGTTGGAATCCGTGAGAACCTTATTCGGGATTATATACGACAGGTTATGAGACTGGGGCTACGAAAACTGAAAAATCGTGAATAATGTGTCCACGTATAGTGGCTAGTGATTTGGATTCGAATGTAGGACCAGGGGAGGCGATATATTCTTGCTTCATCAAATCGAAATCAAATCAATTCCTACTGTCCTACGAGATAAGGTATACCAGCGTTGGGAGTGTCCCCAGCCAATGTGATATCTATGTCTCCAAAGGAGCACATATATGCCGCTATAACAGACACTGATAACGAGCGTACAGCAAGCTGCAGGTTGGCTTACTTCCTCTTCAGCATATACTTAAGTACTTAAGTGTCCAATAACCTATCAAACCGTGGAAAGTAACTTCCGCCCTGCAGTGCTACATTTCGGGTAAACTCAATCAGCAGCCATGCATGTTTGCACTACCCAAAAATCCCCGCTCCAAGAGAAGTGTCGTGTGACCTGTTCCTTCTTTCGGCAGCAATAACAATCTCTTGGAGGACCTTTGGAGTTCAATTGGCACGCGAATGGAAGAGCATGTGGACGGAAACACATTCCAATCAGAACTGCTGGTATTATCATTAGATAATGGAACGGTTAGAATGGGTTTATTGGGCGAATTGAACAGCTGTTAAGGTTTTTAGTTTCAGGGTCTCATTCCACCTGGCCAGGCTTTTAGCACTATTTTGCGCCGTTTGAGAAGCTTCACATTTCCTATCCCTGCAAGCTTTAGTCGTGATGGGCCGTCTCGGGATATCGGCTCGGGACTTGAGATCGGTGTAATATGAGTGTGGATATTGTGGTAGCAGAATCGAAAGGCCTCGAAAATTTTCGCGCAAGGATGGCATGGAGGACCCGCCTGGAGGAGCCCTGTAGGTCCATATGCTCCCGTCCCATGGTGTCGTTACACAGACTGAAGGGTTAGCAGAAGGGCCAACCATTCGTGGAACCTGCAAACGGATGGAAGCGAGAAATATATTCTAATATCGCGTGAAGTTCTTGAGGAGAAAAAACTCAGCCATTAGGCTGCACGGTGGCTCAGAAACCGAAAAAGCCTTTTCATGTTCAATTATCGCGGTGATTTCGGGGCTCTTCGTGAATCAACTTTGGAACTTCAAACGTTTTTTTCGTTCTTTTCCGGAAGATCTGGTCTCCCAGCGGTGAATCCTTGCACGTGCATTAGTGAACAGTGCATTACATCACGGTCCATGGGATAGCCCGCATTGTGTGCAGATGTTTTGAAAGCCACGTTCTCGGACGATTGGCTATGAAACCCTGAAGAAGCTACGATGGGGACCTCTTTTTATCGCCTATGCATCGATCCCAAGCGAGTAACGATTGCATAATAAGCCTGAAGTCGTAGACTTTCCGTGGGATGGCTGTTTGATAAGAGTCGCTGTGGCTGAAAAGTTGGTTTGTCGTGGGAAGGAACTGGAGCTCACTGGCCACCCATAGCACCCATGTGATATGACCAACCCCACGGACTTCCCTCCAAGTGACTTTTCTTTCCCCAGAATCGAAGCAGATTTTTTTTTTTTTTTTTTTTTTTTTTTTTTTTTTTTGAGATACGGTTTAGACATCTCAAAATTTTTCTTCCTCTGGTGCCTGGTGGTATAACTGATATCCCTAGCTCGGTAATGCATACCAAGAATGCTCCCGCGCCCCATCTGGTCACGGTAGGAGTGGGGTCCTACGAACCCGCCATTCGTGAAGATTCCCTGTGCCATGACGCTAGTTGGGCCATGGGAACTCGAAACACGGCAGAATGTATGGAGCTGCAAGAACATCGACTTCTTTTTGATATCTCTGGGCTGCCTTAGCGTGAATGGTGTCGAAATGTGATAGTGATCAAGACGGGGTACGTCGGCATGAGACGACCTGCAATATCTACCAGCGGGCATGATATTATTGCCCGACTTCAGGATCTCGTCGGTATAGATAGCGAGTAAACTTCCCGTCACCAATTTGATATCAGAGACATCCTTTTTTTTTTCTCGACGGGCTTTTGTTTTTTTTCAATCCGCTTTCTTCTTTTGATATATCGAAATCTGCAATTCTTGCCGGAAAGCGCGAAGATTCCTGGTAAAGTTTGGCTCCTTTTGGCGGTCCCTGGCCTGGCACGAGCGGGATATTGACCGGGAGCAATCCTTGAGAATCGAGCAACGGTGAGGGCAGAAATTGCATTTCCCGGGTCTCCTGCGTGCCGACACTCGATCGATCCTGAAGTGCCTTTCTGAAGATATTGTTTCCATTGCTTAGATCGAATTCGGGTTAAAGTCGACCGACTAGTCTCGTCATCACCGTCGCGAAAGGCACTACTGCAGCCTGTCAAAGTCAAAGTCTAGAAACCCAATCGCCGTTGGATTTGATTCCGACGGACAGACAGCAAGCAATCCTTCCCAGCCTTTCCAGTTATTCAGTGACCTGGTATCGCTAGCGCCGTTGATTGAAGGCTCCGTGTCGTCCTTTCGAGGAGGTTGATTTTTTTCTGCCGCTGCGCCTCCCCAAAGAGCAGGCCAAAGTAAACGGCCAATCCCGGCCTTTAAACCAGCCAGCCAACCCCAGCCAACTGTCGACTGATATCATCCTCCGGTTTCTCTCTCCTCCTCGACGTTGACTTGCGAATTAACTGGCTTCCAGCCGTTCTCTGCCCTCTGAGCATTCTCTCTCTTCACTTCTTTCGGTCCTTTGTGTCGTTCGTTCGTTCGCTGCCTTGTTTGATTAGACGGTTCGGTTCAAGATGAAGTAAGTCTGACGTCTGCACGGCCCCGGTCGTTACGCCGTACCGTACATACACACACCATCCACGATACACCATCCCGTCATCGCATCTGCCGCTAACCAGGTTCTTCCATTGGCCGCCGATAGGTTCGGTCAGCACCTGCGAACAGGCCTTATCAAGGGTATGCACTGTCCTTGCTTCTCTCACGGATCATGGAACGGTGGAACTGACTGGATTGCAGAGTACAATGATTACTACATCGACTACGACGGTCTGAAGGCCGAGCTCAAGCAACGTCTCTACCCCGCCAATTCCCGCTACAAAGCTCCCAACGCCAAAGAATGGACCGAAGATGACGAAGCCGGGTTTGTCGCTGCCCTCGAGGCCGAGCTGGACAAGGTCTACACGTTTCAGAAGGTCAAGGCCGGGGAAATCGTTCGTCGGATCAAGGGTGCCGAGCAGGAGGTCGAGGCCGTGATCAAGCTGCTGGAGCGTAATACGAGACGGAGAGCCAGTGTCGCCGCTGGAGTTACCGACACAGAGACCGAATCGGAACCTAACGATGAAGAGTTTGAGATGCTGGAGGCCGACCTGAGCGACGTCATCTCGGACGTTCACGATCTGGCGAAATACGTCCAGCTGAATTACACCGGGTTCCAGAAAATTGTCAAGAAGCACGATGTAGGCCGTGATTCACGAAAAGGTGCCACCAGGTGGTCTTCTATTACCCTAACTAACGGCTACAAAATCGCAGAAACAAACCGGCTGGATTCTCCGTCCCGTCTTTGCCGCCCGTCTAAACGCCAAACCCTTCTTCAAGGACAACTACGACGCCTTCATCGTTAATCTCTCCCGTCTGTACGACCTCGTCCGAACGCGCGGAAACCCGGCTAAGGGCGACAGTGCCGCCGGTGGCTCGCAACAGAACTTTGTGCGACAGACGACCAAATACTGGGTTCATCCCGACAATATCACCGAACTGAAGCTTATCATCCTGAAGCATCTGCCGGTGCTGGTGTTCAATCCCAACAAGGAGTTTGCGCCGGAGGATTCCGCCATCTCGTCGATATACTACGATAACGATGATTTCGACCTGTACCTCGGACGGCTGGAGAAGAGCGAGGGAGCTGAGGCGCACAGGTTGAGGTGGTACGGTGGTATGGATGTGCAGACTGTGTTCGTGGAGAGGAAGACCCACAGAGAAGATTGGACCGGTGAGAAGAGTGTAAAGGCCCGCTTTGCACTGAAAGAGAAGAATGTCAACGACTTCTTGGCCGGCCGGATGAGTGTCGACCAGGTCTTTGAGAAGATGAGGAAGGAAGGAAAGAAGTCGGTGAAGGAGATCGAGGATCTGGAGGCGTTGGCACGAGAGACCCAGTACACGATGATTGCTAAGCGCCTTCATCCGTTAGTGCGATCTTTCTACCATCGTACTGCCTTCCAGCTCCCAGGTGACGCCCGTGTGCGTATCTCGCTGGATACGGAACTGACCCTTATCCGCGAGGACAATCGCGGGCGGGATCGCGCCGGCAACAACTGGAGGAGGATGGATATAGGCATCGATTGGCCGTTCAAGAACCTCCCTGCCGAGGATATCGAACGCTTCCCTTACGCCGTCCTGGAGGTCAAGCTTCAGACGCAGGCCGGACAGGAACCACCGCAATGGATTCGAGACGTCATCGCATCCCACCTGGTGGAAGCCGTTCCCAAGTTCTCGAAGTTCCTTCACGGGACAGCCACTCTGTTTCCGAAGCAGATCAGAATTCTCCCCTTCTGGCTCCCACAGATGGGTGTTGACATCAAGAAACCAGTTACCCATCGTTTTGGCATCAAGCGTCTCCACCAAGGATCTACTACTGGTACTTCCGAGGATGACTCCGATACCGATATCACGGCTCCAAGCAGTCCGACCAGCCTCCGTCGCCGTCCACCAATTCCCGAATCGAACGGCAGATCTGGCGATCTGAGTGCACCCGGGAACCATCAGGACGAGGAGGAGCGTGCCGGTGACAGGCCGGACGAGGAAGATGATTTCTTCGCCGAGGACTACCCACTCTATGACTCCGATGGCGAAGATTCTGGCCTCGAAAGCGATGACGAACCTTATGACTGGCACTCTCCCCGCGATAACTACCGTGTTCTCAGGCGCAATATTCGAAACGTCGGCAAGAAGCTAGTGATCATCGGCCGTTATCTAGTACCCAAACCAGTTCCCTCCGTTGAGCCCGGTTCCAACGTCGGGTTTAACACACCTGCTGGCGCGGGCCGCAAACGGTTCATTGCACCATCCGGGAAACGTATCTTCGTCCCCGTCCGTATTGAGCCAAAGGTGTACTTTGCAAACGAGCGAACGTTCCTCTCATGGCTGGAATACAGTATCTACATCTCTACTATCGCGGCCACATTGCTCAATTTCGGAGACTACAGAACCCGGTACGCTAGTCTGGGATTTATGGCGCTTGCCGTGTTAACTCTGTTATATTCCATGGGCATGTTTATTTGGAGGCACCAAAAGATGAGAAGACGACGGGCGGTTAGGTATCACGATGCTTGGGGCCCCACAGTTCTCTGCGTTTTGATGCTCGTCTGTGTGGCTGTCAACTTCGGACTCAAGAGCGTTAGCGGTGGGAAGGGTGTTATTCCACTGCCTCCAAAGGGTGGAGCCCCCACTCCTACAGGAACGCCGCTGCCACATATGATGTCGCACGCGGAAAAGAATGGTATTAATGGGTATAGCAGGTGGGGCGGGATTAATTAATTAGGTGGGGGGTGTTCGAAACAGTAGGTAACAGCGAACGAGGAGAGAATCTTGACCTTGGAGCAATATTCCGAATAAGCTTTGTACAAATTTGATTTCAGTGTACCATAGTTAGGACAATGTTTGAGGGTTGGAAACCGGAGCTAACGTGTATTCTGGATATCTTGCATCTGCGATATTATTCTTCTTATTCTTCTTACTCGTCTTTCCTGCTTTCTTTCTTTTTCCCGTTGTGATTGCGTCTTTTGCGGAAAACAGGATCAGGCCAGGCTATCCTATTTGGTTATTTGCGTATTCGATCTTTGCTTCAAAACTTTGTACACAAAACGATATCGGTGGAGGTTAGTGCATAACAATATGAAATTGTTGGAGCTGGATGGATCCTTAACTAGATCGGTAGAGGTAGCGTCGTTAGCACGCGGGTACATGCATCCCTACATGCATAGCGATACGAGCAATGCTAACCTGCGACATCTCATCGCACGAGCGCATTGCATTGCATCGCAAGGCTGCAATTATTCGACCGAACTAGGTGCTTAATTATCATTGCACAGTTATTGTTTTCTACAATCGGAACTCCGCGTTGGTCCGAGAAAAAAAAAACAGGCTATCGAAAAGTAGAAAGCAGTCTTGTCAAAGAAATCTCCTTCGAACTTCAGCCTGATCGAGTGGTTGGCAGCATGAGGCTGAAATTTCCCTTTCAAGTGCTCCATTCCAGGCCAATCGGATCCTGAATGTGCGAGGTAGTGGTATATAAGGCCGTGCCTCTGCAGGACATACCTTGTGACCTTTTGGGTCTCCTACCATCTCTTTTTGAGAACTATCATCTTTATCCAGCTCAGGCGCCGGGTATTAACTTTCCGAAGCTTCGTTTTAGAAGTCGGCTGGGATGCTAACCCCGCCAACACGCAAAATCCAACAATTTGATGAGGCTTTGACATCACGTAATCGAAGAGAATATACCAAAAACATCCCATAATCATACTCTACAATGGCTCGATCGAGCTCGCCCCTTCTGTGCCTCCCAGTGGAGGTCCAAATCGGGATTCTCCAGTCCTGCGGTGACTACAAACAAGCACTATCGCTCGTCGCTACTTGCAAGCAGCTTCGTATCCTGTGGGAGACTTACTCGACGTCGATAGTTTCGTATATCGGCCGGAATGCGATACCAGCCTTCGACGATGCGTTAATGGCTGTAAGGGCCCGTTTCTTATCTTATATTAGACATTATTACGAGAAAACTAACATGAGATGCACCTGCAGGTTCGAGCTACCGAGTTTGCAGCCTCATACTACACCCACCTTGTACACGTTGCAAAGGACCTTCCAACCGTTTCCCCTCCTCCCCCTTCTAGAGTATCAATCCATACACTTGCATCTTCTACCGCGGCTAAAGCTTCCATCGCTGAGGCGAAGAAAGTTCTTGAACTTAAACTCTTTGTTGACTATTCGTTTTATCTTTCGCATACTCCTACTGCGGCTACACATTTTGCGTGTCTGACGCAGAGGTCGACTTGCATCCCACTACCGTATCCATGTGAATGGCGACGGCAGGAACAGGAAGGGCCGAATAAAAACGGAGATGCTGTTGGTTGTACTCATAGTATAACATCTAACGACGAAGAGGAACGAAGAAGAGAAGAGGAAGAAGAGTCAAGGCTTGAAGCTCTAGTCTACGGTGGGATGTACAACTTCTTCACCTTCTCCGCCATCTTAACAAATCGGTACTACGAACCTTTCTTCACAAATGATCCGATCTCCACTACTATCAGAGAGCACTACGAAATATTCTGGCCGAGGGAGGTAACAGAGGATCCTAGTATCGCTGTTGCAATTAACGATGGTAGCCCAGGCATAACCAACGAGGGCGCGGAAAGAGTTCGACAGTATTATGAACCGATGCGAGAGCTGGGGGATGAAGAAGTGGAGTATCTGATGCAGTGGGATGTATTCAACAAGAGGAAATTCAAAGAAAGAAGACAGGGAGGTCTAGCGGAGGCTTTCGATGAGATTTCAGAGTACTTCTGCGAAAGGGCTAGGAAACGGGTCAAATTCGTACCGGAAAGAAACCCGATATCACATACAAATCGACCGGAGAAGAAAGAAGGGGAAGAAGAAGAATACCTCTTCGACACATCCACGGCCGCAGAAATTCAACAGCTGATAATCCTCAACAACTGCTACGAAATATGGATGCGCATGAGAGAGCGCATGGACAGCCTGACCGAGCCGGTCAGATTAACCCACGAAAAGCTATTATACGCACTAGGCAAAGACAAAATCAAATTAACCACCATCTCCGTCGTCTTCCACGCGATCTATGGCATCGGCGACGCCATGATGCCAAGTACCATCCAAGACTTCAAAACACACTCTTACGGCCCCGTTCCGCCAAACCTCCAGGGCAATGATAAAGACGGGCAGCCACTAAAGCACATCGAGGTTTCGGATGTGATTTACCAACTAGTCAATAAAGTTGGACGGGAAATTGGGGACCCGGGCGCTGTAGACGACGGCGGGGATGAGGAGAGGAGATACTTTGAGTTTGGATGGGCGGAGTATGCGTTTTGGGAGTGGGTTATGGACAGGAAGTTTGGATTGAGGGTTAATTGGAAATGGGCATATGATGACATGAGGTATGATGATTTTATGAGATACGGAAGGGTGTTTAATGGGGTAGAACAGTTTAGGAAGGAGATACCAGGTGTAATCGTCAGTTTGACCAGTAGAGAATGACTCTGAGGTCACAAAGCCGTATACGAACTACGTATACTCTGCTCAGATGATCGTGTTAGCAGAAGAAATGTGCATATCTCCTAGTCTCGGTCCCAGACCGTGCAATTCGAAAACAGATAGCCTTGCAAGATTTAGACTGACGGAACATGGCGATTACGTTATCTGCGAGGCGCATGTTGACTAGCTAAGGCGACCAAGCAATTTGCAACAGCGACGCCCGCGTGGCAGCCTTTGGAGCCGCCTTGGACAATAACCCATGTCATTCACGGGCGTACAATCATATTATAACCGCGATACACCCCAAAAAATATTTGAAAGAAGACAAAAGACGACTTCAATCTTCAGATTCAAAATATATACAATAAGAGTAGTAATATCGATCATACACTCAGGATGTCGAAATTGCTGAGTTTGTTTGTAAACTCAGGTTCGAGTTCACGGCCGACCCAAATTCCAACAAGGGCTCCTTACGAAACTTCAGACTCGAGACCAAACGTTGCGAATGTCGTTTCGAGATTCTTATATCCCCGGAAAAACAGAAATACAAATATCACTGGCTCCAAAGCCCGCAATGCACTGCTTGGTAAAATCTTTAACAATAAACCCACGAGCCCACTTCTCGTCCCTCCAAAAATCCCAATCGACAGATATCTACCCCCAGAACTTCACCTTCTTATCTTCTCATTCCTCCCCTGGGAATCTCAACTCGCTTGTTCCGTTGCATCTGACATTTGGTACCAATTGCTTTGGACGAATGGCCGGAACCCCGCTATTTCCAGACGTGACCAGCGATACGCGCCACCGCGGAATAGGCACGGCCCGACTACTTACCACCGACTCTTCTACCGCCGAATCTGCAAGTTCGAAATCAACGAGAGCGGCATCCAGTCGCTAGGATTCTCTTCAACGTCACCATGGAAAGCACCTAAGTTTCAAAATCGGCGAAATCGGCGAGGTTTCTGGTCATACGGAGACCCAGATGGCTATTGTTCCTCAAGTTCAGACACCGAGGATTATGACACCGAAAGCGACTCAGACGATGAGGACGAAAGAGATCACAAGACGGTATATTTTGATGCGGAGAGTGCCTTTTTCATGAACGATCCGCTTCTCAAACTCGACCTTCAAGATGAGTCCCCTGCTTGGCGCTGGAGGTCCTCAACGAGCGCGTACTCGATTGTTGTAGTCACCAGAAATTTATCAAATACGCGTAGAGGTTCGAAAACGGTGACTTGGATGGTTTACAATGAGGTCGATAGAGGAGCTATCACAATCAAGGCTTTTTTGGAGTATGTGGCGCGGGAGGTGATGCAGGAAGGGGGAGTGAGGAGAGGGCAAGTGAGACGAGTCTCTCTGAAGTTCAAGCGGGCAAAGGCGGATAGTATTGTATTTTCTGTTCTCTTCAGCTAGAAGTTATGACCTGATGTGGCTCTACGGAACGCCGAGGTGTTCTGGAGATTATAAGAGATGGATCTTTCATATATCATTTTATACCTAGGTATATACTTTTATACAAATTAAATGCAGTTCGTATTTATGTATTTGACATCAATATATCAATATCGCAGGACTTTAGAATCGAAACGACTATCTGAGCGTCTACTCGACGGCGACCCATGTCATGATCGTACCAGCCATATTAGTATCTCCCCAGGTTCCAGCTCTCACTGTCACACGCTCCTTCGATACCGAGGTTATCGTGGCCTCACATCGAATATGCTGCTTCATCTCCTCCCCTGGGAAGTCGAAGTGGGTGATAGCTGAGAATGTCTGTGGCACTTTGGAGAACGGTCCTCCGTACCACGGTGCATCCTTAGCGGGATCATTCAACTTGAAGAACTCTTCACCCGCCTTGGCGTTCTGGCCATCGTACTCTTTATCGTACGCCAGCCACGCAACCTTCCCACCGGCAAATTGACGGCCCGCCCAGGTATCAATGTTAATCGTGCATCCTTGACTAGTAACATTGGTAACATAACCTCGAAGCGATCGCCACCCGACTGGCTGGTTTATCTCCGTAAACCAGCAGACAACCTTTGGAGCCGATTTGTACGCTCGGGGGAATACGATGGGTATGGCAGCGTTCACGCCATTGTTCGCGCGAGCGACGCTGGTGCTGCTGACCTCCCCGGTTTGGAATTGAACGTTATTCTCGGGCAAGACGAGCCAGCTAGCTTCCATTCCGTAAGCCTGGCACCTGTCGAAGCTCCTATACGTGAGTTTGAATCCTTCGTTGGTGACGTTGGAGACCTGGATGCCGATTTGGGGACCGCTCGCGTTCGCGATATCTATCTTTCGGAGGCCAGCGATAACCATTGGCACCGATGGGAGTGGCTTCGCGAATTTGATTTCCTTTACCCTTGTCTGGTTTTGTTCGTGTATCTGCCAGCCGGCGTCGAAGGCGATGTGCATTCCGCCTTCTGCTTGAATAAGGCTATCGTCCTGGAGAGACCTTGGACCAGATGCGGAGGTATCCTACTTTGGGTTAATGATCAATTCTCTCCGATTTATTTTTTTTTTTTTTTGAGCACGACTAGCTGTCCACATACCTCTTTGTTTCCCCAGATAGGGCCAATACGATAGATACCAGTGCGCTTGGTACGGACATCAGCATTGACACTCTTCCCCCAAAAGCCCTTGACATGGCCTCCTTCTAGTAACGGGTCGAAATGTTTGAGAACCAGCCCTTCGTATTGCTGGCCACCGCGGGAACCTTTTCCGTCAATGGCTGCTTTCCAGTCATCGGCCTGACCTAGAAGATCCGGACCACGGTTTGTGTACAGACGGATAGCGGTCACCTTTTCCTTCGCAGTCGCATCTCCAGCATATCGGCCAGTTTCAAGAGAACAGGCAATGATCTTCTCACCCTGTTCCGGGCGAATATTCAACGTCACCTGTTTCCCACCGCCAGGTGACCCGAAAGCAGTTATGAGGCCATTTGCATATCGGAGCGTCAGGGCCCCAATGGACCCGTCAATCCCGATCTCAGCCGTAATTTGGAGAAGGCAGAACTCCGGTTTTATGAAATCCAAGTTGCAGAAAATGGTGCCCGTGTCGGACCCGATTGGTGGAGTCAGGCGGAAGAACTCGCTGATACTTCGTCGCTCGGCCGTGAGAGCAGCGGACTTTTCTTGCTCCTCTTGGGTAACGTAGTCCCCGGACTTGATCACTAAGAGTGATGGGTATACTTCCTCCCCGTCTCCGAACAGATCCACCTTGGGTGGTGCGCGTACCAAAATGATTTTCTAAGTCAAGTTTAGCCTATCGATCTAAGATTCACTTGAAGATTTGCGGTATACGATTTACGTACCGGTAGTCTTTCCTTGAAGAAGATTGGGCTTTGGTATTGCTCACCGCGCGTCAGATCAGTGGCAAGTTGTGGCTTCTTCGTGATCTCGTCCACCTGCTATAAATTAGATAACTGATCATCCATGCCAGGAAGGCCATGCAGGTATTGCACAGGCGAAATCTTACCTCCGTCACGATTTTCATCATCTGAAAGCGACAAGCCCTGCGGGCTAAGTCCAGTCCTTTGTAAGATGGTGGAAACTTGCTTTCGTCATCGATACGGGCTAGTGTTTGCGCATCCGGAGCGACGCCGGTGTCTCCTGACGCCGGCGCGAATGCCTTGGTACCGTTCTGCAATTCGAACATCTCTGATAGCGAAATATTTAGTAAAAGGACCTTCGGCTATAGAAAGTGAACTATATGCGCATACCCGCAGAGATGTTTCTATATATCTATAAAAGATGGTCGTCAGAAAGGGTACTATAATATCAATAAGTCAATGGCAACATACATTCTTAAAGTCCATGTACGCATCGAGTAGCGAATTGGTGTAGATTGAGGCGTTTTCGTAGAAAATCGGGGTCAACTTTGGTGGCTTTAGTTCGAGAAAGCTTCTAAGCGCCTCGTATTTCGTGAGGATGGCACTGTCGGATATCCGTGTGAACAGATATCAATTATCGAGATTTGTTTCTGAACTTACTAGGTACGCTGGGGCGTCGTTGCGACTAAATCTGGGAAGCGGGCAGCAGTCTCCAACAGAGTATCAACGGTCCATTGTTGATCCACTGAAGGCAGTACGGTTAGTACTTGGTTTTTTTTTTTTTTTTTTTTTTTTTTTTTTTTTTTATTTTTTTAAAAAAAAAAGTATTGATTAACTGGATGTTCTTACTGGGCTTGATATGGCCACCACCGGACCATCCGACTTGAATAGTGGTTTCCGTATTGTTCTTGATGTTGGATTTTGCGATATCGACCTTGGCTTCTGCTTCAATGGATCCTGGGCCAATAGGTAAAGCAACCTTGGCTCTGTTCTTCTGTTAGCCTTTATATTATGAAATTCCAATAGATATCGATATATCGCCTGTTTGTCACTTACTCAGCACTAATCTCCGTCCTCTTCGCTTGATTTAGTACTTTCATGCTAACCAGGGCGTTGAACTCGCCTCCCTCGAGGAACCCTACCCGGACGTATTGAGTTAGCAAATTTAAGAAGTGAAAGAGTCAAAATAAACTAGTCAACCACCTACCAGAGATGAAAGTATCGCCAAAGATTTCAGTAAAGTTTGTGTCATCAACGGATGGGAGTGCTTGGTACTTTAGTGCATCTTTGATATTGATGGACTGGTTGATAACTTTAACGCTGATGTAGAAGTTAAGGTCGCTTTCCTTGAACTTGTCGGAATCTATGAATGCACCCTTTCCGGAGCCACCAATGGTGCCATACTTGATGGATAGCGATCCGGAGATGTTCATATCATCGGTTACCTCGCTAGGTTTCGATTAGAGCAAAGATACCTTTCCGTTTTCGAGGGGAGTATACACACCTTAATTTGTCAACGAATTTCGAAGTATAAGTCACAATCTATTGACCTTATTAGTCCTCCCGTTTGGTACCAGTTCACGGTGACGAAAGTTATTACATGCCTGACTGAGTCCGCGGTTCGCAAGCTCACTCTTACTGCTCTGAGCGGTAAAACTACGAGAATGCTGCTGCATCTTGACCTTCGCAAGACGAGTTTTCTTCTTCGAGAGCTGCTCAATCTTAAGCTTTATGTCCGGTTGCTCCTGGCTCCCTGAACCCTCGATCTCACTCTCCAAGACATCGATCTCTTCGAGAAGCTTCTTGACCGTCTCTGCTTGCTGGAGTATTTCGGCAGCGATCGCATCGGCAGCGGCTTGATTCTTTGCAGCATCGACGGTCTGGTCAACTTCGGCTGTAGATCCGTCTTTCTTCGCACCAAGGGCGTATCGCAGCTCCTGCATGGTAAAACCGTCGTTGGAAATCGCATTTTCTAGACGATCTGGGTGGACTGTGACGGCGTCGTCAATGCATATCTGCTGGGTATAAGAATTGAAGCTATAAGGGGTTTTCCCCATTGGTTAGAAGACAGTTTCTAATAGTTTTATAGTATACTAGTTTTTTTTTATCTCACCCTTGGCCTGTTTGTACAACAATATTGCAATCCGAGTTAGCATATATCCGGGACTGAAAGGTGCAACTTCTAAGCTAATGGAGTGGTTTCAACTGACCTAAGCGCATTCCATTGTTGTAAGGTGCAAGAAGTAGTGCCATCTTTTCTGAGTGGAATGTTATTATTCGCAACCGGTGTATATGCGGCTATCGTTTTGTGACGTATTTCTGAAAGTTAAATGCGATGTGTAGAAGCTTAAGACCAAAAAAATGGTCAATGGTAGAACAGGAAAGGTTATGCTATATCTTTGATCGGTCTATGAATTTCCTAGCCTCTGAAGAGCTTGCTGACAGTGATGGTATATGCATCTTGGGGGTATTTCAAGGGCTTTTATACTTTGTTAGACTGTATGAGCCAACCGGCCGCGATACTGTCAAAATTCAACCTAATCAGTTCTATAGCTTGGCCAGCCACCGAATTGACTGGCGCCAAACTTGCAATACGAAGGCCAGATTTGCAAAATCTCACAGAATCCATCGAATGAATCTGTGGATAATTCAATATCGTATTTTTTCTCCTTTGACTATGGCTGAGAGTTTATCCCGCAGCGCGCGCACTGGTACTATAGTTATCGCACTCGGACCGGACCCTGCATAACCAAGGCCGCATTCCGCGGGGTTGCTAAGTATATCGCGAGTTGCGAACTGCGACCAGGGCTGAGACTAGACCCCACATCTCGTAACCTTAACATACATCGGGCGACGTGTCGTAACCTAAAGATTAATTTCCTATGCGCGCTGCATCTCTTAGTGGTGGCCAGAACCTTGAAGTCTTCTGATATACCCTGTGCATATGCATGCGTGCTGCAAACATGCCGCCCCGTTACCGCCTGTCAGCTGTCTCCTCTAATTCATTGTTTGCAGATACTTACTTCAGCTGGGACGCCACGCAGATGTAACCGTTGTTGCATTTTTGCCCGACCGCGACAACGTACCTAAGTGTCTGGCTGTGACAGTCGAAACGGTCTATTGCGGGCCGGGCCTAACCTTAAATTGGTTACACCTTACGAATGGGCAATGGCCGTGGTGTCACGAAATAGCTCAGCTATTCCGATGCGCGAAGACCGACATATAATATATCACGAGTTATAATATGTTAACTACGTCGCGCGGAGAACAAACTGCATTTGCGTCTTCAACGTGTCGAATTGGAGCGGCTGGGCTGAGGGTTCTTCTGAGTAATTTTCCTTTTTACCCTTTCTCTTCTGTCGATGCAGGGATATCATTGGTATCCCCCATTTTGAGCCCTTGAAGGAAGTTGTGCCTCCATAGACCCCGTTCGTAAGCTGAGTTGTTGGGCTAGCAATGGGAGGTATCCCGTATACCTAGACCAGATACTCATCCCCATAGTTTCGATTTCATCTTTCTTATACGTGTATGGCTGGTAAACTCCAAGTTTCTTCTCCTTTTCATTAAGTTCATACCCAGCACTCAATATCGATATCATGACCTCAGAATCAGCCTTCGACCCGCTGCTCCCGAGCTTCGCTCGACAAGCAGAAGCAAGACAATCCATTAATGTTCCCTGGTCCCCCCGTTTTCTCCCCTTGGGATCGTTTTTCCGATCCTCACTCTCCGCCACGGCAAACCCCTTCAGTCCCAAGTCCGCCTTCGATGAAAAGTCTCTCGCGCAGGCTGAACTAACTTACAACAATATCCACGGTTCCGCCTCCTATAAATCCTGCGAGGCGTTCAGTTCATCGAGCTCTGCGGACCACCTAAGCACGAGCGTCGGCGTTGGAGTCAGATGTCTTTTCTGCTCCGCGAGTGTGTCGTGTCAGTACGATAAAGATGTCCTTGAAAACAACGATGTAAGAGATACAACCTTTAGTTGATGCCCACTGTGTGGAATTCAAATCCATTGACTAGATATCACAAAGGGCTCCAAGACTTCAATCATGACGACTTACAGGGCTGGGCTGGTCAGCTTTGTACAACCCCCAAAGCTATCAACCGACGCCCTGATTTCCCTCAAATACTCAGGCGGGGGAATAGACAACTTCAAGGCAAAATACGGAGACTACTACGTCGCAGGCTACCGAATCGGAGGCGACGCAGGTGTCATGCTCAGCCAGTCCTCTAGTTATAGAAAGGAAACCGAGAAGATAACGGTCAAGATCAAAGTGGAGATTTTATTCTGGGACTTCGAGGAAAGTTGGTCCACCAGCTGGTCCACTGAGGAATCAGACATTCGAGTCAATGTATCCGGTTTCTCAACACTTGAGAACGTTATCATGAAAGAGAGCGTTCAAGTCCGTAACGCAGACTCAAGGTTGAAGAACGCATTGGCTAGAGCGCGTGGTATCCATAGTAGAGCTCAAGCGCTCAACGATAGTGTGGAGGGTATATTGAAGTCTGCGGGCGTAGCTGATGGGGGGTCGGTTACTGTTGAACAATGTAAGAAGCTTTGCTCTTCTGGGGCGGTGGTAGAACTTCTTCTTATGCCGGTCGAGACCCTGCGTGAGCTTCAGTTTTGGGTGACCGACGATAACATTATCGTTCTCTAAAGTTCAAATACACACTCTCTATCGGGGTAATTCAATTTTAGACTGATTCACGATTTTTATGCGTTCTCGTGAAAATGGGTCTGTTAGGCTTGACAAGGGACCACATATTGGCATTATTGCGGGCTCTAGCCACCACCTCTGTATTCACATATTATGAAGCCGTATATTGAATTTTGGTGAATGACTCAGGCACCGGTGTGCCTATTCGCTGGTTTGAGATGGGCGCCTAGGCTGGTGAAATATAGCCACAGATAAGGTCCAAGTACTATAGGGGGCCGAGTAGAGTGCAATTCCAGCGCGTATCTCGCCTGGGCCGATATATAAAACCATATATAACCCCATTACACCATTATTCTTTATTTTATTTTTATTCTTTACTTTTATTTTTATTTTTATTTTTCTTGTTCTTGTTCTTGTTCTTATTATATATTACCGGATGCATCCAATTAGTGAAAGGGAGGATGATTCTAACACCGTTGGATTAGAATTGGTGTAGGTTCTATTACTCTTCATGCTTCAGATTTGAATCTGAAGTCCAAAACCTTTACCGTTTACGTCTAGGCCAGGCATATCGTCAATGCACCATCAATACCACGAACCTAAGGATTATTTAATCTGGACATCCTACCAAAATCTTAGCTGTGGGTAGTTAGCTTGTGGCCTGAACACGTACGCACGTACGCTGCTCATTCGTGTTTGGTTCGAAATGAAGACAAAAGTGCATATCGAAAGCCACACAGGACCCGTTTTATCTGTAAACAGACCAGAACCGCAGCGCACTTCTCTCCTCAGGCAAAAAATCCCTTAGCCAGGCTGACGAGTTTGGGATGCAAGAGAGCGCGCGACTCGACAAGCCAGAGTGTACGGAAAAACGACCTGCGTAGAGTCAATCATCTAGTACCCTCCCAGACCCTCGAACCCGACCTTTAAATTGTAACTCCTCCCACTGAACAAGTCAAGACGGTCTCGTCGAGGCTCTTCAGGCTCTTCCCAAACCCGGATTCCGTAATACCCAGCGCGCGGCGCCGAGCCTCGTCCAGGTGGCACCGATCAAAATGCAACATCTCCAACGCATCCTCCTAGCCATCCTCAGGTACCTCAACCGACCCTTCGAAGCCACATACCGCCTGCTCACCACCATTCCAACCCTCAGACTCGCCCAAAACCTCGCTTCAATGCACCATAAGCCCCCTTCTTCATCCTCGCCATCCTCACCCCCAAAAACCACAATCTTCTCCCTCCCCCCCGAACTCCACTTCCAAATCCTTTCCTACCTCCCCTTCCAATCCCACATCTCCCTCTCCTCCACCCACCCTTTCTTCATCCATATCCTCCAATCCTCATACCTCCGACCCCAAAGATACTGGACCGCAACCTTCCCAAATATTCACGTCCTCCTAAAAGACTACACAGTCAAAGTAACTGTCACAGATGGAAACCTCTCAAGCCCCAAAATCGAGGTTATCGGAGTACTCCCATCCACAGCAACATCATACAGAAACATCGACCCCAAAACAATAACAACTTTAATCCCCTCGTCCCATCCAAACATCCTAACAATCGACACCTGGCTCCACGTACCCCCAAAAACCTCTCTCCCGCAAACAATGGACCTAAGAAAACTTGTCGTCCTATTACAAATCAAAATCCCCATGGCTGCTCCGAAATCCAGCGAAGAGGATCAAAGAAAATACTGGAGCACTGAGTACCCCTTTCAAATACGGCGGTGTGATCCATTATTGTCGGCTCCGGACTACGAATGGCCTTCGGATTCGCCATCGTCTTCCTCGAATTCAAATCAAGACCAACAGGTCCCACTACCACCAACGGAGCCGGCAACGTTGAACGATATAATAATGTTCATCACTAAAAAGGCAATCAAAGAGACGGGATTAAAGCAAGAGAAGGAAGTCACATGTACCTTCAGAGTCTGCAAATTAGGCGGAACTGAGGGGTACGTGGGATTCGTAGGCGAAATCGAAGTCGAAGGGCCCTTGAAGAAAGGCATCTGGGCGAGGTTGACTGGGCGGTAACGTCCCTGGTCTTACGTCAAGTTATAAAAGTCCGTGTAATAAACAACCTTATATACACATATAACGGCACTTAGTATTGATCAGATGTGCCACCAAAGATCACACATATTTCATAGAAATGTAAACTAGTATAATCTACCCTAATTATGAAATCGTTCACAAGCCATTACAAGTGTCAGGAAAAAGGAAACCCAAAAATCCATCCAAGTCAGGAACAAACAAAAGAATATCGTAAGAATACACGTGCAGATGACGTAAGGGGATAGGGGACTCTACAGAATCGGGATATCGATATCGGGAGAAAATAACAATGTTGGACTCACAAGCACCGTAACTCCCCATCACAAAAGCGAACATGAAGAGAAATAGCGAAAACACGATATTGAAGGGGAGGGGTATGTAAAGGGCGAATAAAAATGACCAAGGAAGTTGGGGATGCGAAAAATAGAATATCCGGCTTTTCATTTCAATCAAGTTTTTTCAAAGTCTGTCAAGGGATCGGGAGAGTTCTCCACCACCACCACGGACACACAATCAAATAGGAAAGGAAAACCAAGGACATGGAGCAAAAATGATCAACCGGTAGTTGATGAAAGAAATGTGAATTAAGCAGTGACCTGCGTAGGAGGCGCAGGTCCGACCGCGACACCTCCCATCTCACCTTCCTTTTCATCGGCCCCGTGTTCAGCCCATTCTCCCCAGAGCGCCTTCTTGCCTCGAACTCGGATTTCCGCATCCTCGCCCTGCTTGACAGCGATAGCGTCCTTCGTAGCTAAAACCAAAATTTCAAAGAACATCTTCGTAGCATCAACCCTGGTCGTCTGGCTCTTCGGGAACATATTGCTGAACACGACTTCCTCCTTCGTCTGCGATTGACTCTGGTTCGAACGGCCTGTTCTACCAACCGGTTCCGTGAATTTCTCGCGAAGAAGGTGGACGGCGTGTGTGGTTGCCTGGCTGACGATTTCGGCTTGGGGCTCTTGTTCCTCGGGCAGATCCTCCAGAGTGTGTTCGTGATGGGGTTGGAAGCCCACACCGCCGACGCTAGTATCGAAAGAATCGTCGATACCGGCTGGTGCATTATACTCAAATTCATCGGCACCGGCGATTTGGATTTCCTCACCATCTGCGGTGACGTCATGGTGACGAGCGGCGGCATCACCAAGCTCCTCCTCGTCTTCGAGGACGTCGAGGCGGGGAGACTTGCGGGAGGGAGAGCCGCCAGCTTCGGTATCTGGCGCCTCGCTCTCGAGAGCACGCTTGCGCTTCCTATCGGTCATCTCCTTGACGAACTCCGGGGAGAGGAGCTTGGCGACATCCGGGTGGACGCCTTTAGGATAAAAGATACTATTGGCAAAGCCGTTGGACATTTGGAGTGACATGAGAGTAAGCATGGCAGGGTCGCGGTGGAGGAAAAGAGGGTCCTTGAGGATACGAGTTCTGTCCTCCTGCTGAGCCTTGATTTGCTTAGTTTTCATCTCAGTGGTGGCATCGAACGGCACCTTCTTCTTCCGGGCAGCACTGCGAGACTTCGATGGCTGTGGAGCTTCCTCCTCCATCTCCGAGGGGAGACGAAGGGGGTCGAAATCGCTGATATCGAGGTTTCGAACAACGCGCTCGAGCTCTCGTTCGCCTTCAGATCCCACCTCAGTAAGGGGGGAGTCTTCGCGTTCTGCGCGGGGAGTAGCGGTGCCGTCGGCGGCGGGTTCATCCTCTGGAGCGGGGGGTAGGATGGTGTCATCGTTGATATCGAGCTGAAGGTCGTCTTCCATCTCGAAGGTGTCACCTCCCAGTCCCGGGCCCAGATCACCACGCGAAATGTCTGTTGTGTCATTAAAGTCCAGCAGCTCCTTCATCGCGAAGTCCCCATCCCCATCGCGGGAGAACTCATCGGCAAGGTCGCGAGCCATTGGAGCGTCTCGACCCATTTCCATTGATAGGGAAGCGTCGGCGAATGGATCGTCACCAGTAATGTCTAATCCCAAATCGTCGCCGATATCAAGTCCCAAGTCGTCTTCAAGTTGCAGGTCGTCCTCCAGGTTTAGGATATTATGATTGGCAACTTGAGTCCCACCACGCCCAATTTCCAATTGCGAGTCTCCGACAAGGAAGTCGTCGGCGTCTCCCAAGGTAATGTCCTCGCGGCGGGAGACACCAGCACGGGTCCCAACGGTCATAGTACGATCAAAGTCAAGGGGTTCAGGAAGCAAGAGGTCCTGGGCAGAGACTACTTGATCCTTCAAGAGAAGGGAGTCCTTTGCAATGATGGCATTCACTGGCAGGTCGACATTTCCAGGTCTGAAAGCCTATATTTCACCGGTTCCAATCAGCACCCAGATCAAGGAACGCACGATCTCCGGCAAAGACACCAAGGACAATGGGGGAGGGCGGCGTACCATTTTTATTTTCATCAGAGCTTCACTACAGTCGTCTAGCAGATACCTGGCCTTCCTGCTATAGATCCTGACGACACCGAGCAGCAGCTGGCCACTCAACCTCAACGCCATGGGAGCTTGGTCTTCTCCAACGATCGCATCGACAGAGGTCTGAATGTTTGAGGTCAAGATATTTGATTTTGTGAGCTTTCGCTCGAGATTAGCAGAAAGCCAGACTCGAGCCAGAGGCCCGGTCTTGCTAAGAAGGGTCTCGGAGTAGAACATCGTGGCAGGGAGGACGTGATTTCAATGTCGGTGATGACGATGGCGATGTCGATGGGTGGTTTCGCGTCTCACAGAGACAGCGGGGTTGATGGGAGTTTGCTCTTTCTTCGCAGAGAATATTCGTTACTGAACAGGGGCAGGGGTGTCTTCGGGGAATAGTAACAGGCGGGCCCATACGATGGGTGGATGAGTTCCTGTCCCGGTCCTGTGCTCTCCTGTGTTGAGCGGATGGCCGATGATGGATGATGTTCGGTGAAGACAGCGATGGCTCGTTGGCGGGCGACTTTTGCTTTGTTTGGTTTCGGATGGCAACCGTTCCCAAAAAGTGAGTGGCGCGTCTGTCGAACCAGACAACACAGTGTTCCAGGAAAATTGGGTGCAACCTTGGTCCCCAACGCAACACGGATGCAAGCTCTCGAGACTCGAAAGCTGCAGCAGACCTCACCCGCAGATGAACCGCATGCGTACGTACATGTACATTCACGGATGGGCTAAACATTAATTAGGATGTTCAATTCAAGGCCCAATAGTCTCGCTAACCAAAAATTCAGTGATGCCATGTCTTGCGCCTTGATGAGACTGGTGTCTGGACTATGGGGTTGGGAGGGCACGACAGAATACAACAGCCTCCATTGATCAACTCCCCTCTGTATGTGCCCGAAATTGGTGACGATGTGTGTCCTAAATGTGAGCCGCGGAGAACATCGTCTATCCACTAATCGATACCATGCCGCTTCCTAGATATCGCATACAGGAACGGCTGGGTTCTGTGGGGGCAGAGCAGCAGCTGAACTTTAGGACACAGCTATCCCTGTATGCGGGATGGCCCGTTCCCTGTACCCGCTTTGTCTTTAGGACGGTTTCTCTCTCCCTCTACTACCATCGCATTCCCACACGTGTACACATCGACAATATCTATATAAGATGGTGCCCCGTCTGCCCTGTCTTTGATTCCTGCTTGTTAGGCAGTCAAATCCCAAGAATCTAACTCTCAGCGCACTTTCCCCCAAATTCTAGTGATAGTTCTGCCACTGGTCGCTTCCCTTTCTTCTTCTTCTTCTTACCTACCGCGCAAATTAAATCTACATAAGTATATAAATTTATAAAATAACTGTTAAACTGCGCCTATATACCTTACAACAGACTTCAACATGGAGTTTATCACCGAGGGTGACAACAAAAAGATGGACAAAGATCTCTTGGAGCTGTATTTGAGCGATGAAATAGCCAATCTGACTCAAGCTCGACGCACACCCTACGAATGGACCGCGATCAAAAAGGCAGTCAAAGACGTGGACCAGGATAAGACGCCCGGGACCAAGAAAAGCTACCGTCACTACGTGCCCTATAAAGCTATTCGGGATTCCCTTGAGTCGATGCTCAAAAATAAATACACGCGCGGGGACGCCTGCAAGGGGCTGGAGGCCATCATTATAGCCCTGTACACGGGCAACCCCACGCTTCCTATCGATAAACTCAAACCGCCCAGACCCGACAAAACAGCGGGCGTGAAAGGCAGCTTTGAGGCTAACCGTGAGGAGGGAACTCGAGCTGCGATAACCGCCTGGACCAACTGGGCCCTCGAAGCCATCTGCGACTACCCCGCCAATATCTACTACGGTACAGGGTCCGGTGACGGCACCGGAACGCTTGTCGATGTTCCCAATGGGTCTACTGCTGTCCAGCAGCTGGAGCGTGTCGAAGACGCAGCGGCACGGTTATATAGGGAGATTGGAGAAGGAATACGACTTCTAGTTGATAAAGACGGCAAGGCTATCTGAGGAAGGTACCTGGAACGGCGGCTTGCACCTCGAACGCTTGCCCTGCGGGAATTCATCGGAGCGCTGGCCCGCTAGATCTAATGTTTCACACTGTTAATGAAAATTCATCTCAGTCCTGAGCGTAGCGACGGATAGTTTTAGTTCATGGGCTTATTCTGTTTCCACAATTACGCCGATGTATGCATGTATTATATTATATACATGTATCCGGTCTCGTACCAGACGACATGTATCTAAGTCTGGTTACGTTACACACAGTTTCTTTCGCTTGGATCCTAGTCTGGGGGTCGCTCATCTACGCCTTGGCTTGGATCTTTCTTGTGTCAGAACCGAAACAGTGCTAGATACTTACCTAGGATAGCCTCTTCAAAGAAATCTTATATCTGGTTTAGAATTCCTATTATAAAGCACTGTACCGAGCACAGGGACTGTAGGGTTAGTTGCACACCAATGCAATACATACTGTGCCAGGGAGAGTGGTGCTATTATATTATTACGGTATCACGATCATGATATCACTACGATATCAATACAACTTGTCGTAGTACTACCGCGCAATTTATGCGCATTAAAATGGTATTCAGGACGATAACTCTATATATATTAGCCGGTATTGGATTGGTATTCAACATACCCCTCTTGCCTTATCTCGTAAAGCAGCCGCCGAAAAAAAACCCATGCCGGCACAGTAAGTACCTACTTAATTGAAACCCAATTGTTGGGTGACCTCTTACGTTTGATTAATATATTTATTTAAGTAGTAATATAGTGCGCGCGTGTGTCTTAGGAAGTTTGCTGATTAATCGATCCGTCTCACTTAATTCAACCATAAAATATAAGATACTTACGTAGATACCTAGGTACTTGGTTACCTAGGTAAATACTGTGCTAGAAGAAGAGTGTTTTTGGATATTGTTCTAATCTGGCACTTTTCGCACTCAATGCCGTTGACCGTGTTACGGCCTAATACCCTATTGATACCGTATCAATAAACACCCTTTTCCTGGCACAGTACTTATATTTGTGTGGCTTGCGTCGGTCCGGCCAAACTACTTCTCAGAATCATCAACTCTCTGTCCTTAAACTCTATCCCGGGCCGGAGAGATATCAGACGATGCCGAAAGGCATACGATCCCACCAGCATCTTCGCTAGTCAGGCATAATCCGTCTCCACCTCCGTCTCTCGTAACTAATCTGTTCTGTCTCCTGCTGTTACTCCCGAGACCACTTAGACAGCGGCCAGCTCACACCACCATAGAGCTAGAGTCGACCGGATCTCTCACGATATCGCGATACACTGGAAACCCAATACATTCGAGCAATTCGGAACAAGACGCTGGCGGCCCTTTGGTTGTCCCATGAAGTAGCGTTCCAACGGATGATAAGTCGACGGTATGTGGAAATGAAACATCTGACTAGTATACGTTAGAGGGAATAGAATTTAACTCCGTTATATAATTAGATAACCCGCGCATCCAGGATCCCATACGTGGGGTTATTTATCAAAGAGTCGAGTAGCGCCCGACTCATCGAAGATTTTTGGGCTGAAGGAACTGCGGCCCATATCACGGTCACCCTAAGGTTTCAGCAAGTGGCCACGGGTGCTCCTGATTCTTTTGATTGCGCCTCTGCAAGTCGCCTCGACTTGTTTAAACAACTGGGTGATCGATGTTAAGTGGCCGGAGATTGTTCAAGCGTGCCTAGAGGCCATAGAAACCGGGTTTTGCATCCTCCTCGCCTAAGCGACTCGAGGAGGGCCCACCAAATATCCGCAGGAAGGAGGGATGGAGGAAGATATATTTTGACGTAGTTGACTGATTAGAAGGTTAATCTTCTCGTCGACCTGTGTTTTCGGGTCGTAAAATGATCGTGAGTTCCCAATAATTTAGCGGACCTCGGAGCCGGGGTGGTGTGGGACCATGAAATGGTTAATTAATTCTGTTCGATTGTATTGAGCTGCGTATGCACATAGGATCCCGTATCTAGGAAAGCCTTGACAACAAAGCTGGTACATGGGCTGAAAGCACAGTCTCTCTATGTATAGGAAAATCCGAAATCCCCCGTGTCGGGTGGTATATACGTATGATACGCCGAAGAGCCAAGGGGGTGAAACGTGGACGCCTACCAGCTCCGCGTCCAGCCCTTAATTATGATGCCCCTTACGGGGTTTGCTGTGGTTTGTGAAAGGATTGGGCAGCGAAATCAGCCCCTTTGCTTTTCTCTTTTGCTTTCTGATTCAAGGTTACAAAATCCATCTCTAGTAGCTTGAACGTCGGCACGGATTTCATGTACATTATCCAGGACTAAAAACTTTGGGTTAGAATTATTTCGTACAAAGTCCATCAAGAAGAATAGCAACCTACCATCTGACAGAACCTCGGCAATTTTTCTCTCATTCCCCACCTTAGTTGGAGGAATAAGACGGAGAACATCTTTGGCATAAACGGCAGCCGCCAAAGCCGCGTACCCTTGCCACTGCTTATTCTTATGAGAGTCCGAGTAATTGCATATACCGCGGATAACCAAACATGGGAAATTGTTCATCAACCCCGCAGCTTCCATTTCGAAGCATAAAACATCTCTCCCAGTTGCAAGATCATCCCTGACAAAGGCGTCTTTGACTAGTTTATTACCCGAGGCCACCAAGCCGTAGTGAACTATGGGATTAATATCCTCTCGGTCCGGCCTCTCTACTATCTTAGAGGACCCACCCCCGCATACTTCTTCGCACTCGCCCGTGTTGTCGAAGGGATGAACAACATGTGATAGATATAACCTGTCACTCGCTGCCTTGGGGCGTTGATACTCCCGTTGTATGTCTTCGCCATTCTGCCTGAGTATCCCATCGATAGAATCTTCGATGGGAGATCCCTTTATCTTATACTGAGTTTTGAGCTTAGTGATGACTGATAGTAAGATTGTCGGCGGCGGGCTTAGATGTTGGGTCATCTCGAAACCACGATTTTGTATAGATTTTCCAAAATCGTATTGTAATATACCACCGTGTCTCGGACCAGGTGTGCTCACGACAATATCCCCGAGACGAATATCGTGCTTCGGACTCGGTGCGCCCCCGCCGATTCCCACCGCCAATACTATTCTGATATTTGGGAAGGTGCGCAGCATATCCTTCAAGACAGCCGTTGCAGAGCATCCGCCGTAATCTCTGTAGGGCGGTGCGGCGATGACAACATTGTGCTTATGGATTTGGCCTAAAGTATAGCAGTTCGTATCGTTGACGGCTACGTCATCGAGGTCATCGTGCTGCCCGTCCAGGCATAAACATGCCGCAGTGTGCTCAGTTTCTATCGCACAGATCCATCCGACGGCGTAGTCTTCGGGTTTAGGCATATAGGCGAGACGACACTCTGTAGGCCACCGCCGCGCGCGAGTACTCCAGTCGGATCGGGTTGTGTCGTGTTGTATTTTGATTTTGCCCTTCAACTGTCACAGTAGTTATGTTTTGTCTCGTAAACCAGCCGCCGACTGTTAGGCTGACAGTAAAGGATAAAAGAATGGGCTAGGAAACAGTAGTCGCGATAGATGACCAGTGCGAAGAATGGGGCAGAGTCTAGAAGCTAGTACCGCGTACCATATACTCTTATCCAGATATACAATGGATCGAATTATAGGCTAAGCTTATTGATGTGTGCCCCTTGTACACACATGTCGGCGCTTAATATTAATGCATGCTTTCGAAAAGGTGGAGAACCCCGCGCGGAGATAATTGATTTGGCTTGCCGGCTACCTGTATCCATAACGCACAGTTTGCTCAGAAAGGCCGCGCATCAAAAATAAAATAAAATAAAATAAAATAAAAAAAATAAGATGTATAATATAGTATAGTATTAGGCGAGATAATAAAGAGTATTCATGGATCGATGGTTATAAGGACGTTGAGAGGTGAGGCTCTTAATTGTTTTGTTGTTTGGTCTCGTACCCAGACGTCACAAAGCGGAGGGCCCAGATAGTTTGATGTATTGTATAGGTTGGATGAAATTGTATACAATCTTGAACATATCAAGTGATGAGGTATGCTACGTGACATCGTGCCACCCTTATCATCGAGTAGCTACGAAATCGCCCTACCTAATGAACAGCCTAAAATTCAAAGACCCTTCCAGACCCCCATCAGTCAGCCAGAAGCCTCACAATCATACCACCAGCACCCGATGTGTTGCGTTCGCTTTCCAACATCTCGGTTCGGGAATCGATCTCGAACGGTCCAAAAACCATAATCAAACACTTACAAACGGCATCCCCGGACGGCTGGGCCGGATAAGCACTTAGACATCAAAGATAAGCCAGATAATACGTCGTAAGAGAAAAGAAAAAAGGCATCGAATTCACATCGAGAAGTCTCCGAAATCGCGTCGCGAGAAGGTTATAACCTCCGGTCGGCCTCTGTATTCGAACATTAATATTCAAGTCGAGAGCCTCAGCCTATAATTAGCCTCTACACTATATTACATCAGTCAGCCCGCTTAACTTTCACAAACTACCCCGCCTCCGACCTCCAGCCCCTCCATACCACCCGCCCTAATCTACCCACTGCAAAGAAAGAAATAAAGAAAGCAACGATGTGCCGCGCAGCTACCTGCAGCACGTGCAGTGAGTACCCCATTGCCCCTCACAGTAATGTATTACCCCAGATCAGCTAACCTCCCGCACCTGCATACAGACGGCAAGACCTGGTTCGGTGGGTTTTAAACGTCCAATGATATTACTATATTATATTCTAATATGGGATATGGGTAGGCTGCGGGGCGCACAAGCCAAGCGTGCTGGACAACGTCCCGAAGGAGCAATGGTGCAAGTGTGAGAAGAAACCGGGCGATGCGGAGGACGAGTATCCGCCGATGGGGTCGATGCCTTCCTGTACGATTCTTTAGCCCCTTCCCTCTTTTTCCCTTCACATTGAATTTGCGTAAGATCCATTCTTTTACTCCCCCTTTTCTTCGGTTTGATAATGTATATTTTTGGTTCTGTTTGCATGGTTCGAAGGAATCGACTGATCGATATCCTTGATTTTGATGCGCAAAGTTATCAATTTGAAGAATATCATGCCGCGGATTTGGGGCTAATCGGTGGGTTTGTTTTTGCTATCAGAGGTGGAATGTAGTGCGGACGCATCTTTGTACCCGTCGTCACTTCCTTTACTTTCCTTTTTTACTTGATTTATACGAAAATTCGATAAAAATTGGAACAAATGGTTGACGGATGGTAATATTTTGTATTTTTTGATACTGAAATAGCACTCCGACCCCATGAGACGGCGGACACGATCGCGAATGAGATGGAGAAGACGAGGAACGAATTGGGTGGGATTCCGAAGGAGCCTCCGCAGCAGCCTTCTTGATTTGATAATATTGTTATATTATTATGTGATACGATGCGGGAGTGAAAGGAACGAGAATGGGATTTTAGCAAATGGATATTATATTTCGCTCATGGCTGTTCGTAGTGTATCCCGTGGACCTCGTATATTACGTCGTATATTCTGTTAGTCTCGATTGAGGTACCTGAGGTATTATGTCATTGGGAGGGTGTATCACATCTTGATACCTGTGTTTAAGAGGAAGATTCGGGATCGATTTCGCCATATACTTGATTGCTGTTGAGAATGAATTACGATATATTAATATCGGGGTATGAGCGATATAATTAATCATATGGATTTGATTTGTAAATTTAATTAAATTTAAACTGCGGTGTTTCTTGTGTAACTGATGCTATGCCGATTTCGAGCATATCGATATAATCACGTTGGATTGCGTGAGGCTGCTGGTTGGTTAGTTTAGACGTTGAACGTACCAAACGGACTTAAAATCTTCCAGAACGTCGGCATTAGTTATATCAGCGGGAGGACCCATTAACTGATACCAGTGCATTCCGTGGGACCCGCCCGGGGTGAAAAGGGAGTGGGAGAAAGAAATCATGGGGTAAGAGAGGGAAAAAGATTCGGTAGGGCTGCACCCCGAAGTACCGGTTCGGCCACCTGCCATGCCAGCAGGTACCAACGGTGTTTCTTCATGCGAGGGTTCATCGGTTGAGAGAAAAGAGTTACGGTATTATTACCCCATAGAATTCTGTAGAATGGGAGGGATTACCCCTCGATTACTCGATAATAATTGCGCCATCGTGTATTTCTTTGTGAGGGAGGAAGAGCTCGTGGGTTGGTCTGTGGTTGAGAATTAACGGATGGGAGGATGCAGCTTGTCATGCAGGTTATGGGAAAGGAAAGCTTAAGCAGCTGCATGGATCGCACCTGATCGAAGAAGGTTCGAAATCGAAGTCTGGAAGCGAATGAAAATTTTTCTGCAGGCCGTCATCTATTGATTATTGCATTGGGGCATTCGCGTTCGGATTCCCCAGGCTTCAGGACGATGGGGTTATTAGGTAATTCGAGAGACGCGGGAAGAAGCCGACGTAAAGCGGCTTCCCCACAATCTCTCTCTCTCTCTCTCTCTTTTTAATTTTTTTATTCTCACCCCGTGCTGAGAAGTCAGGCGGAAGGTTCTAAAAAATTGGTTCTGACTAGAGCTCCGTTTGAAGGTGCAGGGTTCCCCGGATTTTCGACGGGAAGGGTTTAGTCTGACAGATTTTTCCAGCCCGTCGAGGCCGTCGGTGCCTGAGATACTTGGGGACGGCAGTTGATGCGGCTTCAGTGGACGGTTTACAAATGTATGAAAATTAATAAGTAGTACTCAAGTACTTACTTGTTTGTACCGGTAGACGCAATACCCGATATACCGATACGAGGAGATGAAAGAGGGAGAGCTCTGAGAGGGACTGCAGAATCGGGGAAGTTTTAGGTAATGTCAGGAGGGCGTTCGCACGGAGGACGTTGAGGCCCCGGGGATGCGGCGACGATAAAAATAGCCTCTCAAGACATGCTTCACTCGCCACTACGGTGGCTCCGTGGCTGGAGCTCTGTACGGTCTATGACGGCATGTCGCGGTTACAGAAGATGCCAGGTTTGAATTCTAATTTGTGGGCTTCCTTATCGCGACAGAGCGTAGCATCGGTATTAATATAATAGGGTATCATCAGACAGAACAGAGCATGTCACGGGAGAGCGTAAGAATAAAGTATTGGGGAATAAGGTACCTGCAGCCCGATGCAGTGCATTCTTGCTTTTTTTGAGTTCGGTGTATACGAGATGTAACGACCGTGTCGCGAACCTCTATCTGGTCTTCTCTATCACGGAGAGGAAGAGAGGAAGAGAGGAAGAGATAGATATCCAGATAGATAATGAAGATAAGGATGGAACGGGTATAAAGAGCCCTCCGCCCGACAATTAATATTCTGTCGACGTATCACCGAAGCCCACACCGCCATTCCACATTCCTCTCTCTCTCATCATCATTCTCTTCTTCTATTAATATCCCGACGAGAGAATCGATCATTCTCCTCTTCTATTAATATCCTGAGAATCCAATCGATAGAAAAGCGCTTTATCTCGCGGTTTATCCGACGAGTTCATCCTATCACGGCCCCCGAGCTCCTTTGGGACAGTCCACTCGAGCTGTCTTATCTCTGGGCTCTGTCCACCGACAGAAGACCCTGAATAGAATAAATACTTCGTAGACGGCTATAAAGAGGCCGTCCTCTGCCCTCGACCTTCCACGCGTCCGTCGATTGAACACGGCCAATAACAACCACAGCTGAATCAAAGTATGTCATCCCCTTTGCTTCTTCCCAGCCATGCAGAGATGCCCTGGACGGTACCGTGCACGATGATGCATGATGTGTGCTCCGGGAACCCGCCCGGGCTGCGGCCTGTCCGCTTCGGCAAAGCTCCCGATGCTACCCTGAGCTTTCCTTCCCGCTGACCTTTTCCAACCAACAGAACTTCCACTTTCGAGCACAATCACCTTTTCCTCTCACCGAAAAGCTCATCTTCCATCGGCCGAAGAACGCAGCTAGTCAAGCTAGTCCAGCTTGGTCTCTGTCGGATTACGTCGTCGTCGGTTTCTTTTAAATACCGTTGCTTGCCCGCCAATTTCTACCACTACCACCACCACCACCACCATCACCACCACCACCAGACGCTCCCTCTGACGCTCCCTCTTTGATCCTCCCACAATCTCTACAGCATCGTCCCTCACGGACACTCTCAATACACATACACACGCAATGGCGGCCAACAGGGACTTCCTGCCGCCCACCCTCACAAGCAAGGACGAGTCCAGGCATCCCTCGCCCTCGCCCTTCCACCTCAGCATCCCCGGCGGCACCACCAGGAGAATAATCACCGACACCTCGTCCGGCTATGTCGCCCCCAAGTTCGAGGGCAAGGAGCAGCAGATGGAGGCCGGTACGTCAATCCATACCATTCCTTACAATCTAGCAGCTCTGAGACTGATATCGTACAGTAATCGGCACCATCGAGGCCTCCGGCTTCATCCCGGCCGCCTTCATCGACGACGAGGTCGAGTGGTTCTACACGAAGCTCGGAATCGACGGTAATAACCCATCTAACCCATCAATTGACCTGTACTTTGCTGACTAGGAGCAGACATGTACTTCAAATCCGAGTCCGTCGAGACAATCGCCAATCACATCCTCGCCCTCTACGCCGGCAAGGTCGCCGCCTTCTCCAGAGATGACAAGCGTCTCGAGATCAGATTGGACCGCGAAGGCACCGGTACGTCTTATTCACCCTATAATATACTTTTACCTGAATAAAATCTAATATAATGGACAGACCACGCCGTCTACATCGACACCTCCACCCCCGGCGTCTCCGTCCTCGAAGGGCCGCGCTACGAATCCCGTATCGACGAGAAGTACCTCAACGACTCCCACCCCGGCAAGGCCTACAGGGTAGAGACCTTCCGTTCCGTCGAGTCCCTCGGCGGCGACAGCCAGGCCCAATTGCGATGCTACTTCGTCTACCAGTGCCAGTTCGAGGAGACCCACCCGAACGAGAACGAAACCGACATCACCAAGATCGCTGACAAGATGTTCCTCGAGAAGGCCTCCGAGAACACAAAAAAACTCTACGGAGACATCGTCCAGGCCGTCGTCGAGAGAACCGGCCCGGTCATCGAGATGTTTGAGGTCCAGGGCACCCGCGAGAAGCGTCTGATCATCGGCTACAGGCAGCGCAGCGCCAAGGGCCTCTTCAGCGCCATGAGCGACCTCTACCACTACTACGGCGTCACCTCCGCTCGCAAGTACGTCGAGCAGTTCTCCAACGGCGTTACCGTCATGTCGCTCTACTTGATGCCGACCGGTGCCGGTCCCACCCAGAAGCATCCTCCAATCGAAGCCTCCATCCACCAGATCATGAAGGAGGTCTCCCTCCTGTACTGCATCCCGCAGAACAGCTTCCAGAAGCACTTCATCCGCGGCGACCTCAGTCTTCAGGAGACCATCTACGCCCACTGCGTCTCCACCTTCATCACCCACTTCCTCAACAGGCTCGGTAACGAGTACAGTTCGCTGTTGAGCCTCCTGGACTCCAACAACAGCGCCCACATCGAGGTTCTCACCAAGATCAAGCGCCGTCTCCGTCAGGAGACCTTCACCGCAGAGTACATCACCGAGATCATCTCCGAGTACCCCCAGCTCGTCCGCCCATTGTACCTGCAGTTCGCCAACACCCACTACGTCCAGACCCGCGGTGAGACCGACGACTTCATCCCGACCCTCTCCTACCAGAGGTTGCGCCGGGACCCGGTCCTCAAGCCGGATGAGATCGTCAACCACATCCGCACCACCGTCGCCAACGACCACCAGGCCACCGTCATGGAGTCCTTCCAGCTGTTCAATCAGCACGTCCTGAAGACCAACTTCTACACCCCGACCAAGGTCGCCCTCAGCTTCAGATTCAACCCGGCCTTCCTGCCGTCGATCGAGTACCCTCAACCCCTCTACGGCATGTTCCTCGTCATCGGTTCCGAATTCCGCGGTTTCCATCTCCGCTTCCGTGATATTGCTCGCGGAGGTATCCGTATCGTCAAGAGCAGGAACCGGGAGGCCTACGCCATCAACGTCCGCAGCATGTTCGACGAGAACTACAACCTCGCCAACACCCAGCAGCGCAAGAACAAGGATATCCCCGAAGGCGGCAGCAAGGGTGTCGTGCTCCTCGACTACAATTCGCAGGACAAGGCCACTCAGGCTTTCCAGAAGTACATCGACTCCATTCTTGATCTGCTCCTGCCGCCCACCTCCCCGGGAATCAAGGACCCCATTGTCGATCTCCACGGCAAGCCCGAGATCTTGTTCATGGGACCCGATGAGAACACCGCCAACCTCGTCAACTGGGCTACCGAGCACGCCCGCATCCGTGGCGCCCCATGGTGGAAGTCCTTCTTCACCGGCAAGTCTCCACGTCTCGGTGGTATCCCTCACGACGAGTACGGCATGACCTCCCTCAGCGTCCGTGAGTACGTTTTGGGTATCTACCGCAAGCTCAAGATCGACCCGGCCCGCGTCCGAAAGATGCAAACCGGTGGACCCGATGGCGATCTCGGATCCAACGAGATCCTCCTCTCCAACGAGAAATACGTCGCCATCGTCGACGGTAGCGGTGTCTTAGTAGACCCCAACGGTCTCGACCATGAGGAACTCGTCCGCCTCGCCAAGGCGCGCGTCATGATCTCTGAATTCGACACCAGCAAGCTCTCCAAGCAAGGTTACCGCGTTCTCGTCGACGAGAGCAAGATCAAGCTCCCCAGCGGCGAATACGTCCCCAACGGTACCATCTTCCGCAACACCTTCCATCTCAAGGATATCGGCGTCGACACCTTCACCCCGTGCGGTGGTCGTCCCGAAGCCATCGAATCCGGCAACGTCGGCCAGCTCATCGACCAGGATGGAAAGTCGAAGATTCCGTACATCGTCGAGGGTGCCAACCTCTTCATCTCCCAGGATGCGAAGATCAGACTCGAGAAGGCCGGAGCGATCCTCTTCAAGGACGCGTCGGCGAACAAGGGCGGTGTCACATCGTCCTCCCTCGAAGTCTTGGCCTCCCTCTCCTTCGACGACGCCGGTTTCATCGAGAACATGTGCATCAAGGACGACGGCTCCAGACCCGAGTTCTACGTCGAATACGTCAAGGAGGTCCAGAACATCATCAAGAACAACGCGCGTCTCGAGTTCGAGGCCATCTGGGCCGAGCACGAGCGCACCGGTCGTCCACGATCCCTCATTTCCGATGACCTCTCCTACGCGATCACCAACCTTGATGAGGAGCTTCAGAAGACCACCCTCTGGGCTGATTTGGAGTTGAGGAAGACTGTTTTAGGCGCCGCGTTGCCCGGGTTGTTGGTTAAGAAGTTGACTTTGGAAACCCTTGTCAAGAGGGTTCCTGAGGGTTATTTGAAGGCCATCTTCGGTAGCTACTTGGCCAGCCGATTCGTCTACAAGTGCGGACCGAGCGCCAGCCCGTTGGCGTTTTACAGCTTGTGAGTATTTATTTCCCTTATCGACGAAATTTAGAAGAAGAGGTGCTAATTGTTTGATCGCAGTATGACGACTTTGACCAAGAACATCCACGAGAACGGAAGCGCGGCGCTCGCGAACGGAATCTAAATCAACACAATCTTCTAAATAAATACAACAGAAGACAGAAGAAAAGATGAGTAAGGAAATAAACAGGGCTTTAGAAGAAGAAGATATAAAAGCAATTGAACATAACTACTGGGTATGGGGTTTGGTATGGGATTTATTCTTTGATTCGCGGAGTTTTAGCCGTATGACGAATTTTTTGGTTCGATAGATTAGTGTTCTTTTAATGTTGTGGTTTTGGTTCTTGAAATTTTATTTTCTTTGATCATGGGGAGTTTTAAATAAAACGAAAAGATGGGCTTGATAGTGGCTCTGGGTGGGGGTATAAAAGTCGGTGTGCACGATGAATTGATGTGGTTTTTTGATGTTTGTATAGTAGTTTTTGAGGTGTGCTGAATCTATTGTGATTCGATCTATACCTGTTCCCGTTGCAGATAGACAGGAGGAATTGCCTTGTATAGAATTGAACTCGAGATCACAATGAAACCTTAAGGGTTCTCTAGTATCAGTTTTCAGTTGTCCTATTCATCTCTTGCCTTGATGCTGGAGTAGTCATTCCCAGATAGTCGGCCACAAGTGTATTCAAGAGTAGCAAGAGGGAGTGCTATAGAACCCCCGAAGTTAGATGCCGAGACTGATAAATACGTCATAAGGCTGGTAGTGACATAGACCAGGCGTGCAGTAGCATGAATGTTGAGGGCTGCGAGTCGAGGCCGAGCGGGTATAAAATCTCCTCCGCACCTCCGTTGCACGTTCCTCTCCATTTCCTCCGCTCCTATTTTTCCTAGCAACGCGTTAAACGTGTAACGGGATTTTTCATCCATCCATCAACCGAACGCGGAGGTATCTCATCTCACCGGCTTGACGTACGTATCTACCTACTGTTTTATTGAGGTATATCATCTAATTTATTCATCTAGATGCACGAATTGATGGTTTCGTGTGACTGCTTTACGAATATTCTTTCCGGATTGGCCACGCTTGAGCTCATGGGTGACGAAGCTCGATGAAGCTGCTGTCATGGTGATTGAGACGCGTCTCTAAGACGCGACGTTGCCGTGGTGACCTTCTGAAGAAGAAGCGTGTATACAAAGGCGGCAGCGCCGAGACTGCGAAGGCCATTGCTATGCCGACCTGACCCGACCCACCCATCAGCCGAGCTTGCTGCTGCTGCTGCATGGGTAGCTTGGAGAGCCGAGCTTTGCGTATCCGAATTGATGGTACTGGAGCGTACCTATTTACCTATCTCATATATACTCCGCCGTATGACCCAGCCTCATCGGAAGCTCTATTCCGGTTTTTCATCCGGGTACCCTAACGGGACCCGGGAGCTGGTGGGAACCAAGGTGGTTTTACTGGTTGGGTGCCTGCGGGGGGGTTATGGATTTCTCTGCGGGTAACTGGAGTGCTCCGGTTACTCCCGGATGAAATCTGTACCCCCCCTTGCGGCGCCACCAGTTGATGGAGGATGTTTTCCTAGGGGTTGCTGGGGTCGCCAGCGGGGAGGGGGGGAGGTTCACTGTCAAACTTTGGTTTGAACGCTTTATGATTTTTATGGTTGTGGGGACTTGACTGAAGATGTCGGGGGTGCCGAAGGGGGCGGTTCCTCCCGGGGTAGCTGGGTCATGCGTGGTCTGGTTCTATCTTCGTCCTCGTTATCATTGTCCCCCCCCCTTCCCCTGAGCAATATATTCAACGATTCCAGGCCCCACCAGGCAATCCAAATTAATCCAAACGAATATGTTTTGGAGAGAAGAAGTTCGCGACTGTTATAGTCACGAGGGCCTGATCAGAGCCGTTGAGGTTGTCCTCGGGGCGTCTCCTCCTGTAGCCGCCTCCCCCCCTCCTGTGATATATACACTCAGCCAAAACGGTACCCGGAAGATGTGGTGGAATTTCTGGAGTCGCTTGGGTGTATGAGTTTCTCTCGAATCGCTGGAATGCTCCGGCGATTCCAGATGAAGCTCGTACACCCTCGCGACTCTGGAAAAGAAGATGGTGAAGCAGTTTCACGGTATATATTATGACGCCGTTTAGGTCGAACGAGCTGGTATGATGTGCCCTGCCCCATCTTTGAGCTGTTACTTTCATAGAATGGGTGGGTCCTCCCGGTTGAGTGTATCCAGCCGGGGGACGATGAAGAGGCGAGAGGGCCAAGGCATGATGTGGGTGGGCGGCGAAGAAATTTAGCTGCTGGTGAACGGGATTGGTTGGAAGCCTTTGGATATACCTTTTTACCTATTTTATCTATATATGCATCATCGTGAAGGGCAGTTGCCTTCACGATGAATAAACTTGACCGGAGACATTCTTAGTTTCCGGTCGTCTGGGTACCCTAACGGGACCCAGGAGGTGGTGTGGGGAGCGGGGCGGTATTCCCATACTGCCCCCTCCCAATGTCCGCGCCGTCAGTAAGAGAGCCTTTGGTGGAATTACTTCAAACGCTTTCCCCCAAACATGTGGGTGGGTCAGGGAAGGCCCTAGACTGGAATACGTTTGTGGTGGGGGTGGGGGACCTGGGGTTCAAAGCCACGAGCGGAATCGTGGCTTGGTCTTGAATTATTTTAGTTTGGGACTTTATATATTTTATATATGTGGGACATGCATCGAACAGCTGCTGAAAAAATATGAGAGGTGGCCGGCCCCGGGATATCGAATACTTCTCCAGAAAATATGAGAGGTGGCCGGTCCCGAGGCAGACTTTTGGACGTAATACTTCTTACTTGATCGATATGAACGACGGTTGATCCCAGGTTGATTCTGGCTTGGGGTCGTGGGTAGTACACGGACAAGCATGACCGAATTAAGGAGGACTGGGGGAGTCTGACGACGAGTACGAATACGTTGATAACGAAGCCGCGGGGGGGTTGAAATAAATCGGGGGGAGTCTGAAGGATTGGATCAGAGATATATATGATTGAATCGATAATAAACCACATTGATGTCTCCGCGGACGGAAAGTTATCACCCGATGGGAACTTATGGTTCCGCTCTGTTTGACAGGACATGTTCCTGCGTCGGTATGTTGACCTTTGATCATATATGCATGGTTATTTAGCTGTGATGAGGGGGTGCTAATATGTTATGTACCGGGTGCAGTGCTTCGAAATTTCTCGATAATATCGAACTCAAAATTTCGGGCGAAGATGTCGAAACCACAAATCTAGAATCACAATTATATACCATATCAAGAACGGAGCTTCTTGAGTATTGTGCGGTCAAGAGGGGGTGGGACTGACCTGTTGGAACTCTATGCATATATATATGCCCGCACCGGTATTTTTCCTTGCAGCAATTAAGCTGTTAAAGGAGTTATTTTGTGCTGGCCCGGATTATCTTGTGTCCGGACCGCATGAGAAAATACCCGAGAATTAACACAGAGTATGTTGATGGAGTAAACTCCATCATCATGTCGTGGGTGTTTGCCCAGGTCGATGTGGTCTCGGGATGGAAGCTCCCTATGCAGCAGATAAAGTTGCAAGTTGACTGTGAATCCGCCCAATCTGAGGGGACGATTCAACGGCCAGACCCTTGCAGCCACTTAGTTGCTCTATGGGTTATTTATCTGCCGGCTGTCGGGAACCTACTATATCACAAGGATCAGTCCATGGCATGTTGTGGGTGTCTCCCCTATTTTACGATCGGTCGCGGTTCCCAGGCCGATGTGGCCTTGGGGTCCTACATATCAGATGCGCATAACTATAAGGATGCCCCCCCCACCCCCCCAATCTAAGGAAGATCCGACAAAACTGGCATTTCCGAATTCCACACTGATAGATTGTTCTTGCGGCTACGGGCCGCTATTACGGGACTATCTACATACCAGCGACGGGGAGATTTTATCTACCCCAGACGGCTTGGTAAACGCGAAGGGGGGTGGGGGGGTTATCCATAATAATCGCCGGCGGATATGGTGCCTGCTTTCTGGAAATTATATATACCCCGGACTCAGTCAGTAATTTAGGAACCTTGATGATATATTGGGGATGAAGAAATTTGGGCGGGGGAACTATGGGGTCGGACTCCCCTTTTCCAAATATGGCACCGGTCTGCGCTGCTGGAGCTGGATTCGAGGAGGACAGATGTGGTGGGGCTCTGTGGGAACTTGTCCTATACGACGGGAAGCTCTTCGGCGGGGATATATGTGGGGTGGGCGCGCGAGTTTGATGAATCAGTTATCGAAGCGGTGTTTTTCGAGTTATCTTTGAGGATATCATATTGGTTACCCTCCAGGCACCCTGGGGTGACGTTGCTGAGAGGTTTGAAGAAATCGGGTACGTTGCTGGACATACCCGGTTCGGATGACATGCAAGAGCTTGATGTGTAAATAGACGACTATCTGCCTACCTACCTACCTATCCATCTTCATTCGATACTTTGCATTTCACGCCACAGGAAGTTCGACCCAGATATCTACCGCCTGAGACGTACCCCAAGCCAAGGAAGCTCCCAATTGAAGTAACCGCTACGAACCGATATTTAAAGCTCGGCTCAGTCTTGACGGTTGAGATCTGGCCCTAACATGGCCAAGCTATGTTTGGACGCTTCTTCCAAGCACTATCCGATGCCATTGAGCAGAGATGGTGTCGCATGTCGGGAAGCTTAATGATATAAGCCACGAGGTTACAAATTGAGCAATGGGAGTTTCTCCGCTGCTGTAGGGAGTTCATCCCAAGTTGACTCGGGACTATAGAATATATGTCGGATGACTAAGAGGGCTTATGTGGTTACTCAATTATACTACTTTTACGAAATATTTAAGAAAACTACAAATGCCCACGCCATGTGGACAAAGAAAGGAAACCTCAGCACCATGGTGTCGGCCGGTGCTCCAGCGGCAGCTTCCAATGCGAACGGACCGCCTCGTGGGACTCCCTCCATTTCTCATGAGCCCTGCAAAACCTCAACAACATCGTCATGACCGTCGAGTATCTCACGAAGTTTAATAAGACTGGAAATTGAACGATCGCGAATATGTGCTTCCTTTGTCCTCGGTTCGTTCCAGGATATGAACCGGCTCGGACTACCACTGTACAAAGATCCATGCTTGATACTGGGATGACTCTGTCAGCGACCAAAAGTCATATAGCCAACCCGTCAATTGAGCTGTTGGCAAGGGAAAAAAGGTGGAAAGTTTTGGGCTATCGACCACAGAACAGAGGGCTAAGGCTATACACGATCTCAAGATACCTAAAAAATGTGGACGCACTGTGAATTGGAAGGATATATGCTAGCCGAATACACAAATCCGGTTCTATCTAACTCCATGTACTGTTATTCGACATGAATGTACGTATATCAAAGTATATAATATTCAACATATGTATCCGCAGAGCAAAGGAACCGAAAAAGTGACGTAGACAGCCATCGATATTAGGGTATTCGAACATAAGGGCGAAATTCACAGCCGAAACCGGTTGTTTATCGATTAAGACTTTTGGTTGGCAATATAAATCAAATAATTATTTTCTAATTGATATCGATAACTATTTGGGTACTTATGTAATAACTAATTGTATTTACGATTGACGAAATTCATCGGTTACAAACTTCACAATCCGGTTATTGATATATTTGGGAAGTATTAGATCTTAGATACAAATTCATACCCAAAATATAAATCCATGACCAACTAGCTTTTAATCATCACGAAAGCACTATCACTGTTTTCGGTCATGAATACGTTCAGCAACAAGGCATTTTACATTTACTCAACTTCACAGAATTCTAGAACAACCGTGGCGAATAACTGACCGATAACCAGAACCAGCTATGGAACTTCTACTAAGTTTGAGTACCCCTATTATGAGGCTATTTATGATAATAAATATACAGAAATACGTATACTTTGACCGACAGGAACCCAGGACAAGCAGTACGGCCAATCCGGGTTACGTAACGAAAACTATATCTGAGGAAGCTCGAACTCTTCCACAATATTTTCGGTGCGGGATCGATTTAGTGGAGTACCAATATATATTGTTTCATCCAATTGGCCTCGAAGCCAGCGCTTATCCAAGCAAGGCGCATTGTAGGGAGAACAAGGCTTCGAATTTTGACACGCGTGCATGAATCCTGCCAACTCAGCTGAAGTTATGTACATATGCATGCGGTGCGGGGCATACGGTAGAGCAAACGCTCTCAAGGTTCTCTTGCAGCTCCCAGACCCCCAGGATATCGATATATCGTTCTTACAAAGAGAACATCGCCACTAGTTCCTTCCATAGTTAGCGGTAGCGCGATCGACCTATCAACCGGACCAAAAAGGCGGACTCGCGCAGGAGGCTCCCAAACGAATATACAACATGGCAACACAGAGAGGGCCTAAAAGGCTGAAGATGGGACAAAATGGTAGCGAATCTATCGTACAAGAATGGTCACCGAGACTAGGAGAACCCTCGACGGCCATGCCGAAAGCTCCTAGGATCCGAAAATCCCATAACGATTATACCGTAGGGTGGATCTGTGCACTTCCTAAGGAACGAACTGCAGCTATAGCAATGTTAGACGAGAGACACGATAATCTTCCTACCCCACCGAGGTCAAATGACGATAACTCTTACGCCCTAGGATCTATCGGCCTGCATAACATTGTTATTGCCTGCTTGCCAAAAGGAAAGATTGGGACTGTTTCCGCCGCCAGCGTCGCCATGAATATGGTTCATACTTTCCCAAATATCAAGTTTGGCCTTATGGTCGGTATTGGTGGGGGTATTCCGAATAGAGGGAAGATAAGGCTAGGGGATGTAGTGGTCGGCACACCTACAAGCCATTTCCCAGGTGTAGTCCAGTGGGATCTCGGAAAGGCGACTCATGGTGGAGGTTTCGAGAGGACCGGTGCACTTAATAACCCCCCGAACTTCATCCTAACGGCTTTAGCGGGTTTGGAGGCGGAACAGGAGTTGAGCGGGTCCAGAATACCTGAATACTTGGACAAGATGATAACCAATTTCCCGAAACTTACAAAGTATCTAAGGTCTGATTCCTTCGAAGATATTCTGTTTAGTGCAAGCTACGGGCACGTCAATACAGTCCCTGCGGAGTCTGATGATGATGATGATGATGATGATGATGATGATGATGATGATGATGATGATGATGATGATGATGATGATGATGATGATGATGATGATGATGATGATGATGATGATGATGGTGATGATGAGGACGAGGACGAGGACGAGGATAACTGCCGTCAGTGCGATAGGACAAAGGTCGTGAAAAGGAGGGCTAGGGATATGCGAGTCCACCACGGCCTGATCCTATCAGGAAATCAAGTTATCAAAGACGCTAAGACCAGAGACGAGCTCAACGCTGCTCTTGGAGGCGAAGCGCTCTGCATCGAGATGGAGGCAGCAGGCCTTTTGAACAGCTTCCCTTGCGTCGTCATTCGAGGTATATGCGACTACGCCGACTCACACAAGAATAAGGTATGGCAAGAACACGCTGCAGCTGTGGCAGCGGCGTTTGCCAAGGAGCTCTTGGAATATGTGCCTGCGAGTGACGTCGACGGAGCAGGCCCGGTGAAAGATATAATCAAGAGCAGTACGTCCTTTTGAACGGTAGTTGTGAGAATATACTAGCTTCTAACAGCGGGCTAGTGACCAGGATCGAAGCAACTGTCGAAAAAATACACTCGGGGTTAAAGAGGAGCGAGGATATCGCAATTCTTGACTGGCTCACACCGGTCGACTATGGAAATCAGCAAATCGATTACCTGGCTCAACGGCAGCAGGGAAGTGGCGAATGGCTGCTACAATCTCCCGAGTACCAACATTGGTTGAGCACAAGTCAGCAGATATTGTTTTGCCCGGGAATCCCTGGAGCGGGAAAGACAATTCTTACATCAATTGTCATTGACGATTTAACGACACGGTTCTCTAACACGAAAACCGGTGTCGCATATATCTACTGCAATTTCAAAAGACAAGGTGAACAGAACACACAAGGCTTCCTAGCAAGTTTACTCAAGCAGCTGGCCTCGGCTCGGTCTACGATTCCAGCAGCCGTGAAAGAGATGTATGATGAGTGCACCGCGAAACGAACACGGCCGTCAATCGATGATATAGTTAGAGCCCTCGAGTCTGTGTTCGAACATGAAAGAAGCTTCATTATTGTCGACGCGCTTGATGAATGTCAGACATCAGATAACTGCCGGGAAACATTCCTTTCACAGCTTTTCCGATTCCACTCCAGATACGACATAAATATCTTTGCGACTTCTAGAATGCTTCCGGAAATTTTGGAAAAATTTGAAATCGTTGAGAGCGGAAAACTTGAGGTCCGTGCTCACGATGGGGATGTGCGAAGGTTTTTAGATACTCAAATATCAAACTCGGGTGAGAAACTGTTACTAAATTGCCGCGAAGAAATCAAAGACGAGATAACAAAGGTCGTTGATGGGATGTAAGTTTTCCCGCGCTCCCTAGACTGACCATAGTCCTTTCACAATATACATCAATTCATCAACCAACTGATATCCGATTAGGTTTCTCCTTGCAAGGCTTCATTTTGAAGCCATAAAAACTAAAACGTCGCTGAAGAAAATGAGAAACGCGTTGAAAACCCTCCCGACTGGAGAAAGGGCTTACGACTGCGCTTACCAGGATGCCATGACGAGGATCGAAGGTCAAAACGAAGACTCTAAAGCTCTAGCACACCAAGTTCTAGGGTGGATCATCTGCGCAAAGAGACCGATTACTACATCAGAACTACAACACGCTCTAGGGGTAGAAATTGGTGAACCCAGGCTTGACGAAGACAATTGCCCCGAATGTGCGAAAATGGCCTCTGTTTGCGCTGGATTGGTTACGATTGATGAAGAAAGCCAGACCATTCGATTGGTGCACCATACCGCACAGGAATACTTCGATCGAAAATGGAAATCCTGGTTTCCTGGCGCTGAGACAGATATTGCAGCAACGTGCATTACATATCTGCTGTATAACGTTTTCAAAACCGGTCCCTGTTTAACAGACGAAGAATTCAAGGCGAGATTTCAATTAAATCCCCTGTATCATTATGCAGCGACTTACTGGGGATCCCATACCAATACACCCTTGATGGGTAACTCTCGGCTAGTCATGGATTTTCTTGAAAACGAGGGAGCGGTGCTGGCTTGCGGCCAGGCTATGATAGCTCCACACGAAGGTCAATTATTTGGAGGGTGGACAGGGTTCCACCTTGCAGCATACGCCGGGGCGTATGAATCTATAGCGGGGATCGTCAGCAATGGTGTGGACCTGGAGGTCAAAAGTTGGTACGACCAGACGCCGCTATCACTGGCCGCGATGAAAGGTCACGAAGAGGTGGCAAAATTACTGATTGATAATGGCGCGAACCTGGAGACCAGAAATTGGTACGACCAGACACCGCTATCACTAGCTGCGATGGAAGGGCATCAAGAGGTGGCAAAATTACTGATTTATAATGGCGCGAATCTGGAGACCAGGAGTCGGCAAGGCCGGACGCCTTTACATCTAGCTGTGCGGGCAAAACAAAAAGCGATGGTGAAGTTATTAATAAGTGCAAACGCGGATGTGAACGCTAGAGATGAAAGTGGTAAGGCACCATTAGCTGCGGCTATAAAAGCGATCGGGAAGTCATTCAGGGGGGCAAAGGCGGATATACATGTGAACACTAGAGATGAAAGTGACAACATACTGTTAGCTGCAGCGATGAAAGAGCTGCTTACGGTACAAATAGCGAAGTTGCTGGTAGCTGGTGGTGCAGATTTCGATTTGAGGGTGATGTCATTATTTCCAGCCGCTGCTTGGCTACTTTTTCAGGGGCTGCTCACGAAGGCGAAAAAGTTGGTATAAAACTATCAATAGATCAAGGCGCGGATCTAGCCCCGCTGTATTGGGCTATGTTCGTTGGAGATGCATCGACGAGGTCATGAAGCCGATAGATGAAGTTGCGGATCAGGAGGCTAGTACTACCTTTAGCTCGCTTTTTTTATGTTAATTATCAATATAATATGTGCGGGACCACGAGTGAAATTACATCTCAAGGCGAGGGTCAAGATGCTTCCTGCAAAGCACTGTACCCTTTCGTAGACATAATCGATCCACAATAAATATATTTCGGTCAGACGCATCCTAGCGGCTGGTTTAGGGGCAAAGGCCAACCATGGAGTGTAGTTCAATAATCACCACAAGATTGATTTGTTCATACCGTGATACTTTGAGAAAGCCTCCGAACGCTTAATTAACGTGAGCCGCGTGCTTAACATTGGCATACGGGGGCTATATATCAGAGAATGTACTCCGTAATAATGACCTGTGTCGTGCAAAACCCAACAAAGTAATGGTGTTGTGGTTCAGTTTCTCAGCCCGTCTACATTGTGGCACAGCCAAACTCTACGCCACAGTTACTTCATGGTATTATGTACAAGTCGACTCGACTCGGATCCATGGAGCCATAGCCTCGGGTCTAGCCATGTATCGTAATAGCCATAATGCCTTCTATTAATATTGAGACTGACAAACCACCAACTTGAATTACATAGGCTTGAGGACGTCAGGGACGAGCCGCCTTTGAGATCTTGTGATAAACATGCATGCTGTACTCGATGTGTAGACTACAATATGATCGAGATAGTTTTGAGCGAAAGTTTAGACTAGTTAAAAGTCTAACGAAGTAGTTTCGGCAAAGGCTATGCGAAGAACTTTTCGTCCTTTATCATGGAATTTATAAGATTGCAGTGCCATCGTTATATAGATTTACGATTACCCTGTCCGGATCTGGGTACGAGAGCAGTCCAGATATCTTTACAATTCATAAATCCGTGAATATTGATGCCCCATGACACCCGAATCGAGGACTTAGAACCAAAATATATCCTGAGAACATTTATCCTAAGGATGCATGGTATATAGGAATCCGTCTCCAACGACCGGAAAGTGCAAGTTGAATCCTGTATACGTGTACGTCGATCATCTACACACAGTATGATCCACCATGTGGGTTTCCAAGTTGGAAGTACCACTGATCTATGCATGTGGGTCTATATTAATTTGTTGTTATAGTATACAGCCTCGTCGGAGAATTTTGTAGATTTGGTTCGATTCGGGAAATATTACACAGTAGTTGGCTTTCTGGAGCTCCACAAACCGAAGCTTAGTGACTTGGTGTTCGAAAATCTACGGACACTTTTATATTTTGGGTAGGATGCTCAAGTATTGCGGGTGTTTCTATTGTAACTAGAGTTGATATAATCCCATTGTGATTGATAAGGCTGAATGATCTGTGAAAATGTGTATAGGGTCAAGTACGTACTATATCTGCACTGTAGCCATGAATTGAACTGATGGACCGATCTATCGACTCTCAGGTGTTTGAAGCTATAAATAAAGTAGATACGAGGTTTAATTTGTATTTAGCCGTCTAATCCTATCTGTAAATTTTTGCTACCGTCGTTTGATAGATTTTAACTGGAGTAGCGCTGTCTGGTTATATAAGTATTTAATAATTGTGAAATATCTCGACATCTATGGTGATTGATCTGCAGATCTGAGGATTTAGAGTATTTATATGAACGTTTTTGTGTCTCATACTGTGATTGGCGTTTAGATAGCCAAAGTTGGATCGACGAAGCTCGAGTTACACAGAGTTGTTTTAAACACCACACGCATTTGTCCTGTGTAACCGTCGTAGATCTCCGCACCACAAAATACAGCGAATCCTAGAATTCTAGGGGGATGACGGATGGAATAAATATAAATATAATACGGAGAAGCGTATGATACGACTTTGCGTGGAATAGCTATATTAATCGGGTACTGATGGTGTAGAAAATCTAAAGGCTAATATTCGGTAGAGGTCTAGACAACCGTTTTTTTGTGAAGTTGAGCCGTAGACGTCGGCGTCGTATGCATGACTCAGACTATACCTAGTGAGCTAGTGGCGCACGAACTGTTCTTACATTATATCATCCTGCATAGAAATCGGTTATTCTTTGCGACCAGCTGACACCAAGCGGTGAAGGGCTGAGGGGCTCGCAGCTACTAATTTGTCGCCTACGGTGGTCTTACCAGCTGCTGATGCAGGGTGGGCATCGATGTCTACGTTCTTTTTGCGACAGCGACGGCGACGAGCGATCGCAAGGGATGGGAAAACCCTGACATTTTTTCTGGATCGCAGGTACCAATACATCATCGGGGCATCGCCCCTCCGGACCCCTACCCCTCTTCTCTTCTTCCGTCTTCTTAATTAATCGTAATATTAGGATGAAGGCGGCGTATCCGCCCCCACGTGCCCAACAATTTTTTGGACGGTACCGGTCTCAGCGACGTTTGAGATGCATCACATAATAGAAATAAAGTCGCAATCTGGTTTTTTTTTTCGATTTGTGCGCGAAAGCCGGAGATAGGCTTGATATGATATCGCGCAAAAAGATATTAAAGGGAAAAAGTGGGGAAATAGGAAAGCTTAGTCGCTGGTATGTCGTATCGGCAAAAAGAAACGAAGAGATTCAAATTTCGGTACGGTAGATCACCTGTCGTAATCCTCTTCTTCGCAAAAAACCCTTTTTTCATTTTTGATTTTCTTTCTTGCCCACTCAGCTGGACAAGGGTTTGAGAGGCTGGAGTTGATTGGTCGGTGGCAGGGATTGGAAATATGGGAAGGTGGGTTGTGAGGACTGGGTGTAGCCGATAGGGTCTTCGGAGACACGTCGACCTGGTACTACACACCGCCGGGAATGAAGGAAGGATGGAAAAACTTGGGATTAGTCAGATGGCGCATTCCTGAAAGTTATGATGTAAAAGGTCTTGAAGCTTTTTGGGTAACCTGTAGGAGGTACATTTGCGGGTCACAGTAAGGGTGATGCACGCATGCACGCACGCATATATGTAAACCGGAGAATGAAGGGTTGGGATATGCAGGTCATTTTGGGGTGGGAAAATAATAAAATCGGAGCAAGCGATTGAGTGGGTCGCATGAACTTGATGCGACAGTAGCTCTCTTTTTTTCAGTTCGTTCTCGAAAGCTTGAGCTTTGAGCTCGTGTAGAGGGTACGTATACGGATGGAGTATCTGTCTGCACGGTTTGACATTGGGACCGGGGGGAGCTCGAGGAGACGGACGAATACAATGGGGGTTTGAAACCCGGTACCTGTACTTACAGATGTTCATGCTGCCTTATGTCGGAATGAAGAGAGCTTGAGCGAATGAATAGATCTTTTTCTCTCCCCTCGATCTTTCTTTTCTCTTGACCAACAGGAGTTTTGATTCTGGTCTATTCTCATCGTTCCGACCATAGAGAAGGCGAGCTGACGACGGAAATGCATGATGCATAAGAGGAGTAATAATAGCGACGAGCCTGACGACGACACGATCACGATCACGATCCTAGCTTCGTTTTTTTTCCCTTACGATTTTCTATTTGTTCCATCGCGATTCGATTTGGTTTCTTTGCCGGGAAAGTATTGGACAGGGACTTTTTAGTGGACAGGTTGGAATTGTGGCAGTTGTGATCGCACTCGGAGCCTGCTAGCCATTCCTGGGGTTAGTCTGATTTTTCTCTTCCCACCTTCTTTTGGCTGTTTCCTTCTCGCTTTCAGCCACTGGCTTTTGGCTGGAGGTCGAGATTGAGATTGAGAGAGTAAGATTGCAAGATTGATTGCACGATTGCAGCATTAGTAAGGCCGTGGTTTCATTTCCTGGGACGGATTCCTCGAAGCCCGTGCCTGGGACTCGTCTGCCTGTGCCTCTCGGTTAATTGACCATGTTTATATCCGACGCCGTGTCGGGCGCGTAATAATAATAACAAGGACTGATATCTTGTATGTGTAGTGGTGAGAAGAGGAAGAAGTCGAGAAGGAAAGAAGGAGAGAAGTCGATATTGATATCTGAGACCGACACTTTCCTCGATCCATCCGTCTACCGCAGACATCTACCAGCCATCTCGCATCGTCATCGTTTCTGTTCTATTACCCGACTGGCCTGCTCACCATTTCAAGTTAACTGTGAACTACTCCGTACTAACGAACCTGCGTGCTTATTTCCACCGCGTGTTTTGCGTCCGCGACCTGAATTTGACTGGGCTGGATGGACTTGGCCGGAGTGATTGCTACTGACCAACCAGACTAACCGGCTAACCAACAACCACCGTTTCTTTCCTTCTTCAAACCACCAACTTGCTAACCATCATCGTCTCCCTCCGACACGACTAACCGTCTAACCAGCCCTCCCACCATCTCCTTACTTGCTGTTGTTCTTGATTTGACGTAACCTGGCTTGAACTTCTGCTACTCGCTTTGCTTGCACGATGCCGCCCTGCAGCTGTCTGCTTTGACGTCCCGATCGATTGATTCATGTTGACTGTCCGCTGCTATTGTTATCAAGGTATACCATCCCGCGATTTTTAGAGACCACTGACTGCTTTAGGATCCACTCTCGCTTCTGTTACTTCACGACCCTTTTCTTTATCTTATTTGGCTGGCGAGCCGTCGATTATTTTTACAAAGACCCCTCTCGCCTTCTATCATTCTATCTACCATGTACGTCACCTTCTCATTCTCCTCCCCGCGCGCGTCTGAGGAGTGCGGAAGTCCTCGCTGTGTTGGTTGATGTTGGTGGTTGGATCCGTAGACTAACTGCTGTGATGCACCCAGAATATCGTAATATCCACCCGTCTTCACACGGACCGATCACAGAGATGTCGCGAAGACCTCCCCCTCAGGACCATTCGGCTTCCTCTAACGACGTGCCCACGGTCACATCTCCCGTGAATCCTTCATATCCCGGTGGCATCTTGCGGCCACCGCCTGCGAACCGTGCCACCAGCGAACCCTTTGGCGGTTACGATGTCCCTACCTCCACCACCACCGCTAGTAATAGGCCCCTAAGGTCAATCCTGACGAATCCCGTTCCCCCGCCTTCGACTCCCCGTGTTAGGTTCTTGATTCCCCAGTCATCCACCGAAATCCGGGATCGTTTAGCCGGACGGGAAGGATTGGTCGATTCACCCGGTTCCACGGCATCCACTGCCTCTAGAGACGACAGATCCTCGGATTCCGACCCGGAGGAAGAAGAACGTGCCAGGCGGACACGGAGGCCGAGCGGTGAGCCGGAACCTCGTGACTTGAGCGATATCATCGGAAGGAGCGTGCGTGGGTTTGTCAAGAGGAACTTTGATCGAAACAGCAAGAATCTGGAACAACAGGAACAACGAGATCCGAACCGGGGTTCCGTTTCGAGAGGGGTGGACGAACAACCTTACAGGACCAAGAATAGTGGATCCCCTGCGCAATCCGATATCACTTCACCTGAACTCCGACGCGCTTCGCTGGCTCGGACCGGCAGGGACTCTCCATTGCAGAGATTCGGAGTGAGATCGATCAATGAACTTCGGAGATCCGGAACCAACGATTCTCTTGCATCTGAATCCCAACAACCTCCAAAACCTGAAGATTTGACGAAAGCGCCGCCGCGGCCTCTGGCAGACTCTGGGAGACCGCGTCCGAGATCGCCACTTCGACGTAAGAGCTCTGGTCATGATTCTTACCACGGACCTGGCCAGGCCGACTCTTATTACTATGGCACGCCCGCTTCCGAGCAAGAACCAGGAGTCTACTATGGCCCTCCGCCGCCGAAGATGCCGACCCCTCCCCCACCTCCAGCCATGATTCCGCCAAAATACAAGCCGGGTGGTGGATCGGCGGCTGAATTCTACAATCCCGACAATGTGGATCCCGATGCCGCTATTCCAATTCAGGAGGGCTCGCAGTTCGAATTGACTATCTTGCAAGGGCCGAAGCCACCATCTGAATCTTTCTTCGGCGGCCCGATCACTGCGGAACCGACCTCTTCTTTACCTGGAGGATTCCCTGAGACACCGATCAATACGTCTGCGCCGACGTCGTTCTCGACCGCTCATTCGAAACCTAGTTATCCTCCTGTGCAACTTAGCTACGCTCCTCCTGACACTGCGAATGCTGGCGCCCTATCATCGTCGAGCGGTAATCTATCCGGCGGGGCGACCTTGACTACTGGAACGATGTCTGCTGTTGATGCTGCGACGCTTGCCGAAATGGCATATGACCAGTCGCTTGCGAATCAGCAACAGCATCAGTTACAACAGCAGTTTCCTTCATCGACTGGAACACCCTCACAGGTTGCCTCGAATCTGGCAAACCTTCCTCCGTTACCTCCATCCACTGCTCCTACATATACCAGCCCGTATGCACCACCGGCTATCAATACGAATGTACAGCCTATTTTCTCTCATCAACCTTTAACCACCATGTCGCCCGTTCCTATTCAGTCACCGATTCTTGCGGCGCCGAAACCGCAACATCCATCCAACTTTGTTCCCGCTCTTGCAGCCGCAGCGGTTGCTGGTGGTGTTATCGGGGCAGCCGCTCACAGCTCTCATTCACATTCGGCGTCTATCTCTTCGCAAATCTCATACTCTCAGACGCAAAATTCATACGCTCAATCGCAATCTTCATACTCCCAAGGGCCTTACATTCCAGCACAACCTTCACATCAACCACCGCCCCCGCCTCCTGTCAATTCTATTACATCTCCCACGACTGGAAAACCGAAACCTCCACCAAAGCCTGCGAAACCCTCGATTCTGGCTGGAATTCTTGGTGGGAAGAGACCGTCGATCTCCAGCCCCACCGTCTCACAAAGTGGATCCGCGGTTGGAGGTAAGATTCTCGCCACTGGGCTAGTCGGTGCTACTGCTGCTGTTGCAACTGCGCTGGCTGGACAGTCCAGTAGCTCCTCATCATCTAAGCCGAGCGGCATTTCACAAATTGCAAACCCTATCTTAAAACCCTCTTCTTCCTCTTCCTCCCATCGTATTGACGGTAAAACCGCTGCCATTGTGGCCGGTACTGCCGCCCTCACAGTTGCAGCGGTCGCATCACACAAGAAGGAAAAGGAGAAGGAAAAGCAGAAGATTGAGGCCAAACCCTCCACGGGCAGCTCTTCGTCCGGCGGTGGAACTCGAATTCACGGCTTGAAAGGCAAGGCGAATTACAATCAGAAATCGAACAACATCCGGGGAGTCAAACTACCGTCTGCGATCAATGCTTTCGACAGCGCTTCCAGCAGCGACTTCCTAATCGACAATGAGTCGGATAGTTCCAGCTCTAGTAGCTCACATGGTAGGAAGAAGAGGAGGAGCAAGGAAAGTCGCGAGAAGAAGGCATCAACTCGCGCGATGGAGGACCTCTCCTCGAGCCATTCGTCTATGGACTTCGGCGGCGAGGAAACGATTGGACGGTCAAAGGGTAAAGGAAAAAGCTATGGGGCCGTCGGAGCGGCTACTACAGCTGCGATGGCGATTCCTGGCGTTGTTTCCGATCTTAACCATTCTGAAGATGAAGGATCCTCCCCGCGAAACCGTCCAGGTTCTCATATGCGAAAGAAGTCGACCGACTCTGAATTGGCGTTTGGACAAAGTGTTGGATCGAATGTGTCAGGTTATACGTCTGATTCGTCAATGTATTCGTCTGGGTTGAGCCCCCAAGCCGGTAACGGATTTCAGTTCTGGGCGGTTCGAAACCGATCAGGACGACGCAAGGCACGAAGGGTCAGCAGTCGCGACAGCATCAATAGTGTTAACAGCGCTTTGGGCTTCGGAGACGACAGCGACGAAAACAAGCCCGGTAGCAAAGGGTGGCTTCGAAAGCGAGAATCCTTGGACTCCAATCTGGCCTTTGGACTCAGCAGCGCAAGCACCAGCCGACGCAGCAGCTACGCCAGCGGTCTACGAGAGAAGTTTACGATTGAAGAGGAGGAAGATGATGACTATGACAGCCACCGTCGTAGGAAGAATGACGAATCTCCGACTATGGTTAAAGCTGCGCTTGAGGGTGCTGCTGCTTATACTGCCGCCGAAGTTGCCCGACGTAAGAGCCATGACAGACGACCAAGCGAGGGGATCATCGTTGCACCCGGGCATCGTCTTATTACAGAGGAACAACGGATGGCGGATTACGAACGTTTGGATAAGATGAGACGAGACGAGTTGCAAAGGGATATTGCTCGACAAAAGGAAGCAGCTAGGCTTACCGAGCTTGAGAATGATCGCAAGGAGAAGGAGAAGTTTGATCGAGAACGAATGGAGAGACGACGCAAAGAGGAAGAGTTTGCGAGGGAGAGGAAGTGGATGATTGAAGAGGATGAGAGGAGAGGGAGTATTCAGAGGCAGGTGACCCCGTTCTTCTCTTATTACTATTGATTGGAGTTTTTTGTTTTGTCTTTTGTCATTTTGGTTTCTGTTCAACTGCGCGCGCGAAAGTTCTATTTGTCATTTTTTCTCTTGGTTGGATATTTTAGCGACAAGTTTGGAGGATTATATTGGGTTCTACAGTTTGTTTTGTCCTTTTTTTGAACAAAAAGTCCAGACTGCCTGCCTGCACAGCGAAAATTCCCTGCGATTGTTTCCCCCGGTTGTACATTATATACGGCCTTATTACCTACCTACCAACCTAGATTCGACCTTAATAAACTCAAGCTAATTATATATTGCGTATACGTAGACCCTCATCGACCGACCCTCGTCGACCTTCTTCTGTTCAACAACTTCAGTCTCAGTCTTCATCAGTACGACGAGAGTCAAAGGACTCGATCAAGCAGTCTTCGTCGATAACTTCGGTAAAGCAGGCAACTTCAACGGCTTCCATTAAACAGACGACTTCGAGTTCTACGACTTCGACTGTTGCGAAAGCGGCTACTGCGGCTGCCATTGGCGCTGGAGTTGCTACGGTTATTTTCCCTGGGAAGGAGGCGAAGGATTCTGCTAAGGGTAAAGATACGGATTCTACGTCTACGACTACGAGTGAAACAGATAGTAGCGTCAGTCCGCTTGTCGATGATGCGGATGGGTGGAAAGCAGGGAAGAAAGCCGAGGGACGGGTGACTTTTCACGATGATAAGGAGGCGCAGAAGGAACGTGCGAGTAAAGTGACTTCTTCGTCGGGTGCTGGGAAGGTCGCCGAGGCTGTTGTTGCTGGAGCTGTTGCCGGAGCTGTTACTTCTGCCGTTTTGGAGGCTGGACGTGAACGAGAACGGGAAACAAGTAGGATCAAGAGTCCTGAAGTCCGGCCGGATTCGAGACGTATGAGTACTATCGAACAACAACAACAGCAGCAGCAGACAGGTCGGATTATGAGCCCAGGACGCGGGGATGATCCGAGACGATACAGTACCTTTGACCCGCCTAGGATTAAAAGTCCGGAAGGATATGGAGATCCTAGACGGTATAGCGCTGTTGAACCTTCTTCGAAGGATCCTAGACGACCTTATCCTGGTGGACCCGAACCTCAGAGAGGGTTTGTACCTGTTCCGCTTCCTCCTGGTGCTAACATTCCTCCTGGTGCCATGGGACGAGGGGGACCGCCGCCGCCTGGTTGGGGGCGTGGACAACCACCGCCACCAATGGGTATGGGAAGAGGTGGTCCTATGCCACCCGGTCCGCCGATGAATATGGGTAGAGGTGGACCGTTGCCTCCTGGTGCTGGTCCTGGAAATATGGGACGGGGTGGACCTTTGCCGCCTGGTGGACAGCCAATCGTTGGACGTGGTGGGCCGCCGCCTACTGGTGGACAACCAATCCTTGGACGTGGTGGACCACCGCCCGCTGGTGCGCCTGTAAATATGGGACGAGGTGGACCGCCTCCTGGTTATCGCCCCGGTCCTCCACCACAGATGGGACCTCCACCGATGAGGGACGGAAGATATGAGCCTCTTAGAGATGGACGACCTGAACCACCAAGAGATGGAAGACCCGAACCACCAAGAGACGGATCAAGACCCGGTCAACCACCTCAACAACAGCATCAGCCCGGATTTGGATACGGCCGCGGACAACCACCACCACCACAAGGATACGGTCGAGGTCGCGGAGAACCCCCTCTACCCGGTGTGTTTGGTTACGGTCGTGGACAACCACCTCCAGGCTGGGGTCGCGGACGCGGTGAACCACCACACTCCGGTGCACCATACGGCCGAGGACAACCAATGCCACCTCCACAAGGTTGGGGTCGCGGGCGCGGTGATTTACCCCCTGGACCCCCTCAACAACGACCACTTCATCAATCAACAGGTTCCAGAGATGCCGATATGGAACGTAGGAAGAGTCAGGGTACTACGCTTGGAGACGTTGTTACCGGCGGACTTATTGGTGTCGGTGCAGCGACCGCTGTCGTTGCTATGATGAATAAGAGTGATGGTGGTGATGAAGAGAAGAGAAAGGAGAGCAGACGTAGGGATGATTCAGATTCAGATTCTTATTCTGATTCCGATTCAGATTCGGATTCTTCTGATGAAGAACGGAAACGTCGGTATCGGAAGGACGACGATCGAAAAAGGAGGGAAGAGGAGGACCATTATCGACGGAAGGAGGAGGAACGACGGAGACGGGAGGATGAGGAGAAGAAAGCTGCTGATGCCGCCGCCGCCGCCGCCGCCGCCGCCGCCGAAGTTGAACGACAAAGACAAGCTAAGGCCGAAGAGGAACGTTTGGCCAGAATCAGGATCGAAGAAGAAGAACAACGACAACGTCAGATTCGGGAACGTGAAGAGGCTGAACGACTCCGACTTGCGGAACAATCCAGACTTGCGGAACAGGCCCGACAACAGCGAATCCGTGAAGCAGAGGAGGCAAGGAAAGCAGAACTACTCCGACAACAGCGTATCCGTGAGGCCGAAGAAGCTCGACAGTTGGAACTAGCACGACAAATACGGATCCGTGAGGCCGAGGAGGCTAGGATTGCGGAGGAAGCTAGGATTAGGGCTGAAGAGGAAAGACAAAGGGTTCTACGGGCTGAAGCTGAAGCCGAGGCGGCTAGACTCGCAGAGGCAGCTAGACTTGCTGAAGAGGAACGGATTAGAGCTCAAGAGGCTGAGGATGCTCGGATTCGTGCTGAAGAAGAGGCTCGTAGGCGCGCTCTGATCGAGGCTGCTAGACAACGTGAAGCTGAGCGGTTGGCGAGAATTAAGGCCGAACGGGAGGAACAACGTCGTGCCGCAGAGGAGGCAGAGGCTAGGAGACGAGAGGCAGAGGAAGCGGAAAGGAGGAGAAGGGAAGCGGAAGAGGCAGAGAGGCAGAGAGAGGCAGAGAGGCAGAGAGAGGCAGAGGAGGCTGATAGGAAACAGAGGGAGATTGAAGCTGCAGCAGCAGCTGCCGCCGCCGTTGCCGCCGCCGCCCTTTTGGTCAAAGAGAGGGAGGATAAACGTCGACGTGAGGAAGAGGAGGCCGAAGCCGCTCGCTTGGCTGCCGAAGAACTAAAACGACAACAAGAGGAAGAAGAGGCAGCGGAACTAGCCAGGATAGCAGCTGAGGAACAACGTCGCGCTGAGATCCGTGAACGACAGAGGCTTAGGCAGGAACGGAGACGTCGAGAGCAGGAGGAGCAGCGACTGTACGAAGAAGAACAAGCTCGTCTTGCGGAGGAAGCTGAACAGCGAAGGCTTTATGAAGAAGAACAGACACGTTTGGCAGCGGAAGCTGAGGAACGGAGACAATATGAAGCTGAGCAGATGAGACTTGCTGCTGAGGCGGAGGCTCGTAGGCAGTATGAGGCTGAACAACGTCAGATTTATGAGGAAGAGCAGGCGCGGCTTGCCGCTGAAGCTGAAGAGAGACGGTTGTATCAGGAAGAACAAAATCGTCTTGCTGCCGAAGCTGAGTCGAGAAGGCAATATGAGGCCGAACAGCGTCGGATTTATGAAGAAGAGCAGGCACATCTTGCTGCTGAAGCTGAGGCGCGGAGACAATATGAAGCCGAACAACAGAGACTTTATGAAGCCGAACAGCAGAGACTTTACGAGGCTGAACAGCAGAGACTCTATGAAGCTGAACAGCACAGACTCTACGAAGCCGAACAGAACCGACTTTATCAACTGGAACAAGCCCGAATCGCTTCTGAAGCTGAGGCGCGTCGACGGTACGAAGAGGAGGAGCAAGCCCGTCTCGCTGCTGAGGCTGAGGCGCATCGACAATATGAGGCGAAACAAGCCCGTCTTGCCCAGGAAGCTGAGGATCGCCGCCTATACGAGGAAGAACAGGCCCGCCTTGCTGCTGAAGCCGAAGAAGAGGAGGAACACCGACGCTACCAAGAAGAACAAGACCGCATCGAGCGAGAACACTACGAAGATGCTATGCGACAAGAAGCCGAACGCCAACACCAAGCACATCTCATTTACGAACAGCAGATCCGAGATGCGGAGGGGGCAGACCAGAAATCCGTCCGGGAACGCCAAATGATCGAAGAAGCGCAATCAAGACAAAGGGATATCGACGAACATGAGGCTAGTGTTACCACCGCTGCTGCTCTTGCCGCAGCAACCGCCGCCACCGCCGCTCTGTCCGAAAGAGAGCGCCGCAATCGAGAACATCGTGAGGCTGCTCGGCTCTTCGCTGAACAAGAGGCCGAACGTATCCGCCTGATGGAAGAAGAGGAACAACGAGCCGAAGAAGAAGCCGAGGCTCAACGTCAGGCGGAGTATCAACGCATGCAGGAACGTGAGGCTGCTCGTCTTTATGCAATTCAGGAAGCAGAACGTCTCCGTCAAATCCAGGAGGAAGAGGAAAGGATCGCTGCTGAGGAAGCCGAAGCTCAGGAGCTTATCCGTCAACAATATGAAGCTCAACAGCGTGCCGTGGAGGAAGAGGCGGAGCGTCAGCGACTTTATGAAATTGAACTTGTTCGTCGTGATGAAGAGCGTCGGCAACTGGAGCTCGCCAAACGCCGTGTCGAGGAGGAGAATCTTCGTCGTCTTGAAATGGAACAGGAAGAGCAGCGGGAGAAAGAACGTCGTGAGAGGGATGCTGAGGCTCGGGAGGAACGGGAACGGGTTCGTCGTGCTGCGGCGGAAAGGCGTCGTCAACAACAGGAATACGAAGCGCACAAGGCCCGGGAACGCGAGATTGAGCGACAAAGACAAGAAGCCGAGGCCCAGCGACTCCGACAGGAGGAACTTGAACGGCAAAGACAAATTGAAGAAGAAGAGGCAGTGGCACTCGCCGCTGCTGAGGCTGCTCGACTTGCGGAAATTGAACGACAGCGTCAGGAAGAGGAAGAACGTTTGGCGGAAATTGAAAGACAACGACAATTTAAGATTGAGCAACAGCGACAAGCCGAAATCGAGGCTCGACGTCTTGCAGAGCTTGCGGCCGCCGAAGAGGAGCGTGCTAGGCAGGAGGAACTCGAACGACAGCAGCAACTTGAAATCCAACGACAATATGAAGCTAAACTGGAAGAGGAACGACTTGCCGCCGCCGCCGCCGCCGAAGCTGAACGGCTACGCCAAGCTGAGATTCTTCGACGCCAAGAAGAAGAGGAACTTGCTCGACAAGCCGAAGAGGAACGTCTTCGTCTACAGCGCATCGCCGAGGAGGAAGCCGAACATGCTCGCCTTAGGCAGCTTGCTATCCAACGTGCCTTGGAACTTGAAGAGCAGGAACGTCTTCGACAAGAAGAAGAACGACTTCGTCATGAAGAATTTTTGCGACAACAGGCACTTGAAGCTCAGCGTATTGAGGAAGAGCGGAAACGTAAGGAGGAAGAAGAGTTCTTGCGACGACAAGCTGAAGAGGAAGAAGCCCGACAACGTGAAGAGGAAACCCGACGAATTGAGGAACGGAGACTTGTCCGCGAACGCCAAGAAGAGGAGCACAGGTCGAGGAATAGACTGTTGTTCGGAGCTGTCGCTGGTGGCGCGGCCGCTTTCGCAGCTGATAAGGTTAGGCGTCGCATTGAGCGTGAAGAAGAGGAAGCTGCTGCTGCTCGCCAGAGGGAGATTGAAGAACGACATCGTCAGGAACGTGAAGAGCAAGAACGGATCGCTGCCGAAGTCCGCCAGAGGGAAATCGAAGAACAGCAACGGCGTGATCAGGAAGAGCGGGATCGGCTTGCTCGTGAGGAGGCTGAAAGAGAGGAACAGGCTCAAGAGGAGCGGCGTCGCAATCGTCAAATCCGTAAGAAGAATAGGGCCCTTGCAAGACAACTGTCCCAGGCTAGAGACGAGCAAGAAGACACATATGCTGGCCTCGTTGCTTCGCCAGAGGACGATCGCCGTGCGATGTTTTCTACTTTCATGCAGAATACAGTACTGGTGAGACAGCGCATTGAAGCCGAACGGGAGCGCCAGCGAGAGGAAGAGGAGGAAGCCAGGCGCAAAGCCAAAGAAGAGGAAGAAGCCAGGCTTGAGGAAGAGGCTAGGCTCAAAATGGAGTCGGAAGCAGTGGAACAAGTTAGTCGTGAAGCAGGAATTTTAGCTTCAACGGCTGTCACTTCTGTCGAGCGAGATGCGGAGTCCTCGACTACTTCAGATAACGAATCAGACACTGCCCCGGCTGATGGGGAAGGCATGCTTGCTTTCTTGCGTCGGAAGGGTGGTCTGGGTGCTGCCACGTCAGTATTAGTTCCCTCTGCTATCATTGGTCAGGACTTGGCGGTGGGTTTGAAGCAGAGACCCAGGTCACCATCGCCCGAGTACCAGGCTGCCGACAAACCAAGTGCCCCGAGCTCTCCAACGGGCTACCGTATGCCTGGTGCCTTTAGCGATGGCGACAGTTCGGACCGGGAACCAACTCTTGAACGGGAAGCACCTATCGAGGAAGGAGAGACGGCTGAAGTATATTCTGCGCCTGCAATCGAATCTGCAGCCGAGTCGGCAGTGCATGAATCTGTACGCGTGGTAGAGGATGCAAGGATTGACACTACGGTACCTTCTGAACCTACAATCGGCTTTCCAGAGGCAACGCCAATCGAAGAACCTCACATTGAGGCCAAAGTACCTCTTGAAACCGAGGTCATCGCACCTATCACTGATACTTTACTCGCCGACGAATCTGTACCGAGAGGTGACGTGCATGCCGAACCCGAAGTATTGCATGAAGGCTTGGACATCTCTTCGCTCATCGAGGCCGCATTATCCACACCTATCGCCGACGCTAGTTCTATAACCCCTGTTCCTGAAGTTGAGGACTTTGGTACCGTGCCGCAACTTCTAGAATCTGCCACTGAACTTGTCCCGGAGGCCCCACCTTCTGCCGCTGAGATTGTTCCTGCATACCCACATGTTGAGGAAGGGGCTCGTGCGATTTCGCCTGGGCGTACCCTTGAACATACCCCAGAAGTACCTGTTTCTGAAATTGAGCGGGAAGTTCCTGATACGGAGCCTGCTGTGGAATCTACTCAAGCAACTGAGGCCGTTCGCACGCCGCAAACTGTTGCCCAACTTCTTGGATTTGCCGCTGCCGCTGCCGCTTCCGCTACCCGCAAAATTCTCGACGCAGACGATGAGCCAGAGTCTCCAGTCCCACCAATTGATATCCAGGTCTCTCGTGCGTCTACTCCATCTTCCGCAGAAAGAAATGTCGGGGAAGAGTCTGCGCTTGAACATTTGACATCTGCACCGGCATCCGCGCCAGCCAGCCCGTTGTTGACATCGTCTGCTCCTCACTCCGCCCCATCCTCGCCAGAGTTTATCCCCACAACCGATATCACTGATTCTCCTGAGCTTGAAGACTGGGCCCCACGGCGGCGTCGCGGCCGTAATAGGAGTATTGACAGGCCGGACTTTCGCCCACCCGCAGTTACACCGAGCTTTTCGCGCATTGATACTGCAGATTTTGCTGCTCTCCATGGAATCGAGATTGAACCTGTCAGTGCGTCGGAATCGGCTTATCCTCGCTTAACACCCGGTGGACTTCCAATCCCTGAGCTTATGTTTACGTCCCCAACCGCTTCATATGCTGGGTCCTCAAGGGCACACAGCGATCTTGGCGATACTTCCGACTACGAGCGAGATGAGGAGGGGCAACGCTATCGAGACGAAGTCCCTGATGTGTCTGAGAGTTTTACTGGGGGTCCTTCTCAATCGGAACGTGCCGTTGATCATACACCAGTTACGCCTTATGATGAGCATGTCGAAGAGTTCCCTGAACGCCACGACCCACAACTACGAGAGTTTTCAGAGAGGTTCGGGTCCTCAAATGAGTACGAGCGCACCGACCGTGCTACCGAGTCAACTGATGACGGGAAGAGCCGTTTGTTAAGAATGTCTGGGTGGATTGAGGCCTTACCCGTTCTTCCAGAGGAAACCGATGAAGATGAAGCGCATCACGAAGACCAAAGAGAGAGCTTGGCCGACGACCATGCCGTTGTAAAGGAACCGGAAAGCCTGCCTCGTGCATCGGAACCGCTACCACCTGTCGGCCTTGGAATCGAGCATATCGGCCCTGATGAGGTGCCTGCGTCACCAACTACTCAGGCCGTCGAGAGTGATCAAGATGTTGAGGAGATCCCAAAACCTCAACCTGAAGAGTTGGAATCGGGAACCCCCCTGAGGCAGCCGTTTGTTATTGGTGATATGGACGACGATGTTGAAGAGGAAATTGTGCTTGCCAACGAGCCGTCTTTTATTCCATCCTTTAGGGACCTGCCCAAGTACACCGTTAACGACATCGACGATCTTGATACCCCGATGACATCTGCCATGCCGCCTGTCTTGGAAGAAGATGACTATCCGACCTATGCACCCCGAGGAGATGGCACGGCCGAGTCTTTCGTTGCAGACAATAACTCTGAAGCCGAAAAGCCAATCATAGACGTGAACAATGCTTACGACATTGACGAGATCATTCAAAGTCGACTCCCTCATGGATATGTTCAGTCAATAGCGTCTGACGGTGAAGAGGAGGATCTCGTTACACGGATTGCCGAATCTGAGATTAGAGATTTGGACGATGCCCAACTTGCCAAGCCGGAGGAGATTACACTCCCAGCTGAAGCTGACGTTCCATCTGTCACAGGCGCCGAGACGAGGGCGCGTGAGGGCCAGGAATCGGTGGATGTAGAGTCTATCAAGGCTCCTGAAGTTTCCCTTCCAGTGGAAGCTTCTATTGCCAGGCCGATAACTCCTGCGAACGCGGGTCTGGATCATGAAGAGGAGGTTCCTTTGCCAATAAGTTCTCCTGCATCTCCTGCTCCAACATCGCCCGCTTCAGAAAACGACATCACGATGGCTATCCCAACTAAGGAAGTAGTGCGGGAGTATCCGGAGTCTATTCTATCGTCTATGTCACTGCCCAAATCATTCCCAGCAGAAGAAGCTGAGGCTGTTGCGCCAATTGTTACTGAGGAGGCCATCCAGAAGGAAGTTAAGACCGAGGAGAAACCTACCCCCTTGCCATCATCACCCGCCCAGTCGCTGCCGCTCTCGGAGAAGACGATCCCGCCCGAAAGTGTTAAAGTGGAACAGCTGCAAGAGACAGCGAAATTATCGGAGAAAACAGTTGAATCGCCCCCACGGCGCTCTTCAAGGTTCTTTGGAATAGGTTCGGGCTGGGGTCTGCATAGCTTTGCGCCATCCTCGTTCCTTGGAGGGTCTCGACAGCAACCTAAAGATGTGGGTTCCGGTGAAGAGGTCCGTCAGGAGGCCAGCTCCTACGGTCTACCTGATTCTACCGACTTGGGAAGCACTACCAGTCGGGGTTCGCCATCACCAACGAGACGTACATGGAGAGAAGAACCAGTCGCGGAAAACATACCTGCACCTTTATCTGTTCTCGAATCGGTGGAGGAGTCGGGACACCTCAAAACTCCAACTATGGCTCCAAGCGCGGTTGTTGAAGAGATCACACCCTCGCCTCTTTCTCCCGAGGCTGAGCCAGAGACACCCCAATTCGAGGAAGCTAGGCCAACATGGGACGAAGCTGTTGAAGTACAATTGCCCGGATCACCCTCTCTACGTTCGACTGTAAGGACACCGCCTCGGAACTATGGTGGTGCTAGTGTTACTGGGTTACCTGACTCGCCCGCTCAACTGAGGACTCCTGCTGGAAGTATGCGCGTGACTCTGGTTCCTGGAGAGAATGGTAGTCTCAAACTTGATATAAGGCGACAAGATAATTCGATCATTGCGCCGCCAGTGCCGCCGTCCATTCGGGAGGAACAAGCGGTCGGACAGTACTATTCAACGTATGCGCAGGTCCCAGCTGAAAGCTATAACTTGCCCGCATCCCCGCCGCCGCCCTCCCTTGTATCAATCTCCGAGACTGCACATGGATATTATCCTCCAGCACCGCCTAGTATTATGGAGAGCTCCCGCCCAACCGAGGAATTCATAGCACCCTCAAACCTCCCCAGACGCTCGACGGGGAGATCTTTAGCTTCGGAAGCGCTTGCATCTTTGTCACAACTGTCACCCGCCCAACCGCTGCTATCTCGGCCTGGGGTTGCGACCGAACGTTCAATTGCTCAGCATGATGAGCCGGCGCCGTCAAGTTATATCCCGGCTCCCTCGCAGATACCGGAAACTCAGGCGGAAACCTATGGTCTTCCTGCGTCCCCTCCGCCGCCATCTCTGCCGTCTATCTCCGAGACTTTCAATTATCCTTCGATCCCGCAGAGTGTTACAGAGTCACATCTGTCTCATACCCCATCTGTCGCCCCAGGCTTGTTAGTGAGGGGCCCTTCGGCATTCGGCGCTGAGGACCTTGCGGCAAGGTACCCATCACTTTATGCCCCTGTTTCTTCGGTTACATCAACCCCCGAGGCTCCTAGGTATGGCTTGCCCGGTTCTCAACCGGCATCTTTGACCTCTGAGGCTGCTAGCTTGCCATCCTTGCCACAGAGCGCTCAACTGTCGTCTCTGCCGCCACAAAACCCGTCTGAACAACTTTCTCGGATGGCTTCCCGTGCTTCTAGGAGCTCAAGGCCACACTATCTTGGAGAAGTCCCGGAGACCGCTCATGAGCCCCAGCAATCGTTGCCCCTGACCGCTTCTCAGCCCTCACCAAGTGTTCCAGCTACTCCCTACTATGGCGTGGATCCGTATACGGCTGGTTTACCGAGTTCGCCGGAGTACATTCAACGACGGTTGCCATTGAGGAAGGAGACACCTTTGGGTGGGCGTATCGAGCTTCCAGGGTCGCCAGAGCCAGATGTAATGAGGGGTTCCCCAGAGCTTAGAAGAGGGCACTACGGATACGCACATGACATCCAGCTCCCTCCTTCTCGAATCGGTGATCGTGCTTCTACTGCATTTGAATTGGAGAGGACTAGGCCTCAGTTAGCCCCGATCGAAATACACCCGCTCGCTGCAGAGGAACAATTTGCTTCTAAGTCTCCTATATCGCCAATTCAAAAGCCAAGGACACCGTTCGAGGAATTCGGTATCAGATCGCGGCAGTCACAAGCACAAACCCCGCCGCTTCATCCTAAGTCTCCATTCCAGGGCTTGCTGAAGTCTCCAAGGCGGAAGCCTGAGCCTGTCGCATCTGGGGCGTCATCAACTGTACCTACCTCGCCTATTAAGACCATTGGCGAAATCGATGTTTTGAGCGGTCTTCTACCCCCTGAAAATGGAGACTTCGCTACACCAACTGAAACTCAATTGCAGGCCTATCCACTCGCCGAGAAACCATCGCAGCCGGAGGTCTATCCGTCCGACGCTACAGACACGGAAACATTCGAGACTCCAAGGCGGGAGATGTCGCCGGTTTCTGAGAGTGATGAAGACAAACCATTCAACCCCCTTATAGTATTGCCACAGCCCGCCGAGGAGTTACAAGAGTCTACAACTCCTGTCCAATCTCCTGTCCAGTCGCCAGAGTCTACTGTTAGAACTCATAGCCGTGCTGCCCGAAGGCGGTCTTCGCTGCCGAGACCATCTGAAAATTTCGCCGAAGTTGTCCGATCTGGGTCTAAACCTCGATCTGAATCTGCTCGGTCTACCGATGAGAAGCCGCGCAGAAAATCAAGTATCCCGATCCCCTCTGATACTATAAAGTCTATAATTGAGGAAAGTGTCGCTAAGGCAGAGTCTGTGCCGCCTGGACCCGACGCTGTTCCTGAAACCCCAACGGTTCAAGGGGTGGACAATACTCTGGACTCCATTAAGAAGGGCCAGCCTGCGATTGATGAAACTCCCACGTCAGTACCTGCCGTTGAGGGGGAACCGACCATTACGGGACCTACAAAGCCTTCTGAGCCAGCTGCCGCCGCGGGCGCACCGGTGCAAGGTAGAAATTGGTGGAACAGATGGACTACTTGGTCAGCACCACCGACTCAGCCTACGTCGTCGTCACAACAAAATGCGGAGACCTTTAAGTCCCCGGCACTGCAGACGGTAACGGAAGGACCAAAGGAAGCACCCGTGGAAGCCCTTCCACAGATTGAATCGGAAAAACCCCTCGACGTCGTCCACCCTGTTGTCCAAACGCCAGTAGTTGAGGCGGCTTTAGTCCCACTTCCTAGGGATCTCGACGAAAAGCAATTGTCGCCCATTACACCTGTCAGCGGTATGATGTCTCCTGTTGTGGCTTCGCTCCCTCTGGAACCCCTCCCACTTCGTCCCAAGAGCCGCTCAAACATCCCCAGCGAGCTTCGCCTTGGGAAAGCGACAAGTCCCCTGATTTCCCGTAGCGAGCGTGTTCAGGTCGACTCGCCCATTACGCCACGACCTAACCGCCAACGGTACTCTTCAATTGCATCAGTTACCCCATCCGAAGTTGAGGAACCCGAAGACCCAACATTGAACGAGCCTTCACCTCAAGTTATTCGTCGAGCTCGATCACCTTCAAATTCTACCGCCTCTGCATCTACGTACGGAGACGATGAGGTCTTATATCCCCCGCCAAGCCCAGCTCTGTCTACAAGATCGACCCGTAGCCTGCGCCATATGGACCGCGGCCGACGTGTATCTGAGTTACAATATGCCGGAGACATCTCACGGGATGGTTCTCTACGTGAGCGTCGCCATTCTCGGCACTCAGTCCTCACGGATGATGGAGACCTATTCGCTGCAGGAGCTGTTCGTGAAGCTCGGTCAAGATATTCTGTCACTAGCGATCCCGGGTCGCATGATATAGTAAGATATGCGTCATCGGATACTACGCAGACGCCAGCGAGCTCTATTAGGGATAAGCCTCGAACCTCTCGCAAGTCAATTCTCATGGACGACGAGGCGCTTACATCCCCGCGCGCTGAACGGGAGAAAGCTCGACGTCCATCAAGTTCAAGGCATTCCCAGCGGGAACATAAGGAGGAAAAGGAGGACCCTTCCATGCTCTCTCCAGCATTTGAACGTAGTGGCAAGCATAAGGAACATAAAGAGCATCGGGAGCATCGGCACCGGTCCCGCAGCCGGGATAGTCGGATTCAGGATGACGTTGAAGGATTCGATGATACCATGTCTGTTGCATCCGCTAGGACCGATCGAAGCTCACGCCATCGCCACAGAGAACATAGGGAGCACGAGGACAAAGACCGCAAAGAGCACAAGGAGCACAAGGAGCACAGGGACTATAAAGAGCATAAGGAGCATAAGGAGCACCGAGAGCACCGAGAACGTCGGGAACACCGTCATAGTCGGGACGAAGACGACGCCGCATCCCTGTACTCCGAAAAGAGTTCAAGACATCGTCATAGAGATAGTGATGCGGGCTCCGTTCGAGAACATCGTCTTTCGCTCACCGATATCCCCGACGACCAACAATCTGTTGTTTCATCAAGTAGCCGCAGAAGCTCCCATCACCATCGCAGGCATCATTCCCGTTCCAGTCGGCACGAGGATGATCGTGCAGAAACGCGGACTCCGGCAATTGAAGATGAGGCGCGGGCTGTCTCGCCAACACGAGACGGTAGCCCTCATCGTCACCGCCGTAGTTCGAGTAGGGAACATCGTCATAGGCGCACTTCAACAGTAGCTGAGGATGAACCCGATACTTCCTCTCACCGGGAACGGAGATCGTCACACCACCGTTCTCGGTCATCAGTATCGGCAAGAGATATCGAGGAAATTGAAGCATCTGAAAAGAAGTCCCGGCACTCACGCACCTCAAGCCGTGACATTGAGTACGGCCCTTCTCGTCTTACGCCTGTGGGGATCGCAACATCTTCGCAGTCATCAGGTCAGAGAAGGGTTGGGTCCACGCATGCTTTCAACCCGGATATGCTGTCAACATCGACTCGAGAGTCAACTCGTCGCCGTCGCCCTAGCATCTCGTCAATTTTCGAGCGTCCGGAAGAGGAGAGGGCGACGACGCCGACTCCATCTAGATCTCGACCCCCAAGTGCCCTTTCAGAACGCGCCAAAGTTTACGAAGACTCATCTGCAGTTACGGCAGAGAAGCCGCAGGTATTTGAAGTTCCTCCCCTCAACATGTCGGCACAATCATTGAGAGGTGGCGTACAGCTTGCTTCTCCTCCTGCCCCCACTGCCCAGAAAGATGATCAAGATCAAGACCAAAAAGAGGACAACCCCACGGTGCGCTCAAGTTCCAGAAAATCTGTTCCTAACGCTCGCAACGTGCAACAATTAGAAGAAGAAGGTTCGCGACCTGTAGACCCATTCCTTTTTCTCGAGTCTCCTAGTCCATCTTCTGTTCCGCCTCCCCTCCCTTCAAACTTACCTCTTCAAGATGAGCCTTTTTTGCAGAGGCCTTCCCATAGTCCAGCGCGCATGATATTAGATGTTCGACCGAGGCGCAAACGAGACATACATAACTTTCTACGAACTTTCAATGCATCCGAAGACAACCTATCACCCTACGACCTTCCTCAAATTCCACATGATGATTACGACGAACTTGATTTGCGTTCTGCGAATGCTATTCCTCAATTTATACCCACACCATCGGCACAGCACCCTTCTTTTTATGATCTACCATCCATTCCCAGCAGTCGGGACTCGCTTGGCTCCGCCGGAGTCCTTGCTGTACCAGAAGTTTCTAAAACCGAAGAAAGGCTGGACAACCAAGGGGCTGTCGACATTTCAACACTAGCAATTGGACGACGATTTTCGCCCGACCCCTACGATATTGACCTCCCACACAGCACGACCCTTTCACCGCAGTCGGACACGTTTTTCAGAGCGCCGGTTCTTTCGATTGCGCCGGTACTTCCTCTCGAAGATGGTTATTCGCCCATCTATAAGCAAGCCACTTCAGTTTTATCCTCTGGTAAGCAATGCATCTGAGTTCCAATCAAAATTCACAATTCTAATGTTCATGCCAAACGAAAGTATTCCCACAAAATTTACAGGACGATACCCCGTACAATAATACAGAACGCTTACCCCAAATTCCGCTGTTTACACCCCACTATCATGAAATCGCACTTCCCGATGACCATACTTCACTTTCTGAAAGCCTTGCAAGTTTCCGGGCTAAGGCCTACCACTCTGAGGGTTTGCCCCCAAGTCTTTTGTCATCTGAAGCTCAGGTTCCCACCCAGAAACCGGAGATTGAACCAGTGCATATTTCAGAGCGGTTAGAGTATGATGGTGTCGCGTTGCCGATGTCTCCTGCACTATCAGTTCTGTCAATCGCTTTCGGTGGTGGTCGCCTACTCCCTCGGCTACCTACCAGTCGGCCGGCCACACCGGCTGTTGTGGTACCCCCGAGCCCAGACCCGATACTAGTTAACCAGTATGATGCCGCATCAAGCGCCTCCCTCATAGCTTCGCCTTCAAAGGAACCGGTTCTGATCACGCCCCAACTGGGCCCTTCTGTGACTGGTATCGATATTCAACATCGAGACCTACCGCCTAGTGCGATTGCTTTACCTCCTGACCCTTCGTCCGTCGATTTGGACCAAGTTCTGGTTCTTAACCCGGGCTGTACAATCCCTACAGTGGACCCTAATATAGGCCTTTCCGAGATCACTTCAATACCTCCAATTCCGTTCTCTGAACGAGATCTTTTCGAGGGAGTACCGATGAGGAGTTCAAGCCTCAACGATGATGTACCGGCCTTGCAGAGTACCAGGAGTACATTCTCCTCTGTTGACAGCGAGCTCAAATTTCCAGGGATGAAGAGCTTAGCGGCGGCAAATAACCTCCCCGAAAGTCGGCCATTAACGCCATTGCTCTTTCCCGAAGCTGCCGAAGAACCGATCGGGCTACAGAAATCATTCGACCTTGACCTTTCTGCTTTTGAACTTCCCGAAAGTCGGTCGCAGACCCCCGAGTTTGTCTATTTGCCGTTGCCCACGTATGACCTGCCAGTTAGCCGCCCTTTAACACCAATTCTGGGCCACGGGATCTCAAAACCGGTCTCACTATTAATAGAGCCTGAACAGTCGGTTTCGGTAGACCAACCAAGATCTTTATATGAGGTGCAATCGCCAGTGTTAACGATTAAAACTTCCCTCACAACAAACCGACCGGCTGGGGAGGATAAGGTGTTAGAAGAAGATACATTTCCCCAACTTCCACCAAGCTTCGCCTCAAGCCCAAAACTGGAAGTACATTCATGCGAAAGTGCTCTTGTAGAGAATCTATCATTATATTCTCCTGTTCTCTACCCAGAACGCCTGGCCTCAGTACCAGGGAATGCCAGGTCCGTCTATTTGCCGCTTGCAGCCCAGTCGACTGTTCCCGGGGCTGCAAAGGCTGCACTCTGGGATGTCCCGCGGTATCATCTTCCCGAAAGCTTACCCGACTCGTCGAAATCTATTGGCCTCGAGCTCGACGTCTGCCAATCACCTGGATTTCCAGATTCCGATGGCCATTCTACATATGGTGATCTCCTGCATGCATCCGAAGCCCTCTGCGCATCTTCAGGAACAAGCCTGCGCTTCCCTATTGATGGTTCTCTGGTAACAGTCACTGATGGGCCCGAGCTTAGTCTCCCCGTTAGCAGGCGGTCGTCGATGATGTTCCCCCTGGCCAAAGGTCACGAAGTACTACACATTGACAGTCTACCAGTGCTCCCACGCAGCCGAACATCGTCTACCTTTTCGGAATACCCACTGGGACGAGCTGAAGTCCTTTCCAATATCGGGGCCCTATCTTTAACTGATGGCGTCAAACCCCAAGTCCTAGTGCCCGGTTCCGAGGCCTTCGACGTTGGATCATTTTTTGATACCACGGGGTTTCCTGCAAATGACGTGGCAGTTCCATATGCCGCATCTGCAAAGCCTGGATCTGCAGGTTTACCCGGTAGCGCCCGTGCCCTGTCCCTGGAGGCCGAACCAATCGCCAGCCAGGCCCAATCACCACTCGCCTTGGCGGAAGTCATTGCCCTGCCCCACTCCCCAGCAAGAACTTCCCATCTGCATTTCGCTCCGGGGAATCTCGATGATTTTTCTTACTCTCTCCCTTCCGGAAGTTTCACAGAGTTTCAACCAGAGTTTAACGCCCGATTCGATGTCGGAACGCTCAAATCACCATCCACAATTGCGGACCAGCTCGCCTTACCACTTGATGCGGCTGACTCTCTCGTTTCCTTCGAGCTGTTAGAGCGGCCAATCAGATCCCCCCCGGGCCTTCCCTTGAGCGAGTTCTCGGCACCAGTATTTGACAGCAGTGACGATGTAGAGTCGTTGGAATCGAAATCTGTGCTTTACCAGAATCGGTTGCCTGGCTCAAACCCTTCTTCACTGACATTCGATTTCGGGTTACACACTGGTCCTCCCGAGCTTCCTCGTGGCACTTCCGCGTACAGTCTTTGGAATGATAACTCTGGTTCGGAAGAGACGATATCACGAGTATTGCCTGCTCATGCTTCCGCTCCCTTACCAAACCTCCCGTTTTCGGTGACATCTTCGAGCAGATCCGACCAATTCGAATTGCCAAGTGGAAATTGTCCTTCACTTCCTGCAACTTGGCGAGATCATGAAGAACGAACGGCGTTTACAGTAGACAACATCGATATAGCACCTGCTGTGCCTGGCCCAGAAACTCTTTCACTGCCCCTCTCAGACATGGAAACCGAATTTTCTCTTTCCGCCATACGTCCTGCTAAAGATGCTGCATTTCAAGGTCTCCCTTATTCGAGGCCTCCTACCCCGGTTTCTTGCGATGAACTGGAGGGTCGAGTCTTTCACCAGCCCGAGATGTCGGAGCACATGGTTGATCTCCCCATTTCACCCAGATCAGTCCTGCCAATGCTCAATGCTGTTCCACAATCACCATGCGACGATACACTCCCGCCAAGCCATCTGACGAGCCCGTTACTTCTCCCTACGAACTTCGAACCAACCACTCGCCCTGCGCTACCCTCAGTATCAGGCTCTACGCTGCTGGTAAGGTCACGGCGGGACCCGGAGCCTCGAATAATACCATTAGGAGTGCATGCCGACGTTCTACCTGGGCTGCCCACATCTCCGTCCCTGCTATCAGTCACGCCATACTCGCTAGAGGGACAGTTCGATGTTGCATTGCCAATCAGCAGACCAGCCTCCCGTATTGCCTCTTCGCTACCGGAAAATGGCGTCCCCAAAACTTTGGAATCGCAGGCCGATGGATTGCGGTGCTTTGGAGCCTTTGTACCACCTAAGCTTCCGGATTCTCCAGGTTCCCTGTCCCTCCCAGCTGGCGATATCGTCTTCAATTGGAGGCACATCGACAAGATGGATCATAAGCTGCCCGTGAGCCACGACGCTAGTCCAATTATTGAGCGTACCGCGACTCAAGGCCCTCCACGGTTCTGGGAACCTATTCCTTCGTTGGATCTTGAACGTGAGGTAGCCTATGAAGACTTCAAAGACGACCATATTGAGGAATATCCAATGCTTCCGTTAAGCCCTCTCTCGGCCTATGAAGAGTTCTGGGACCAGCATGTGTCGTATATGGGCTCCCTCCAGTTACCGCCGAGCCTCTTGGCCACGCCCGTGGTCCGCCCGATTGCCCCTAGCGATGCGCCTGGATCCTCATCTCACTTGCCAGCTGTCGCACAAGTCTCAAGGGACGGTGAACCTGGGGAACCTCAACTTATTGCCGACTCCGAGGATGATGCAGCGTGCGGATTTGAAAACGGTAGACCTGAATTTGCTGCAGCCTGCGTCTTACCAGGCAGCCCCACGGTGTCGGGTCTTTCTGGTGAGGGCGGTTTAGATGTAGCCTCTGGTATGGCTGGTTTGCCCGCTTCATTCATCAGCGAGCCTATGGTACTGCCTTCTGATCTCGATAAAGAGTCCCTGCCAACGCCGCTTCCGTCTACTTTTGAATACGCTCAACAGAGCCATCTTCCAGTATCTCAGCCAGCCTCCCCGCGACTGCCGCATCCCCAAGCTTACTCGCGGCCCGCCCTTCCGCCAAGCCGGCCTCTAACTTTGGCGGAAGTTCCTCGCGATGCATTCGATGTTGTTGAGTCCGCAGATTTACGGAGGACCCCTCACCATAATTTCGGGTTGCTTGGCGCTAACCATATTTGGGAAGCCATCGCGCTTCCTGAAAGTCTTCCTCCCCTATCCACAATTTTGGGCGATAACAGTGACGGTTTGTTTCGTGACATTCCAAGTAGCCATCCCGCGTCCGTCTACGAAGCGGGTTCGCATATCGACGATTTTCACCCATTCGACCTGCCTCGTGATGTCAAACTCCCACACAGCGTCGCGTCGAGTCCGGCATCCTCGGTTGTGTTTACAACTCATCTCGGCGAGGAAACATTTGGGTTGCCTCTAAGTAGGGCGGCGACGGAACGGGCCGAGGAAATGATGCCAAGTCCCCCGGTCCAGCCGAACGTCATCACGGAGAAGCATACCCTGCGAGATCGAGACGGCGAGAGTGAAGGCGATAGCCCGCCGCACAGTTATGCTGCAGCTGAACTCCCATTGTCGGTGGCTAGTTGGAAATCCGTCCGGGTTCTACAAGACCGCCTGTTCCCGGTTGAGATTGCAAGCCAATATACTTCAATTGCTGACTACTTCGAATCTGGGCAAACCACTCCCGTTCTAACTCAAGCAACGAAAGCCCTCCCCGAGAGCCCTGCGCTGCCCCCAAGTCTTGTAGATGTTGGTACCGATTCAGCCGCTCCCGACCACCTCGCGCTCCCAGTGCGGTCCTTTGTTTCTGTTACAGGTTCTATTGTTGCGGCGGATTCCATCCCAGACAATCTTGGTGCGGAGATTCCTATTCCCAAAGACTCTACTGGGGAAAGCCCACCCGAATGGCAATACGCTCTCCCTCGTTCCCCGGTCTCTTCGATATTCAATCTTCAGGATGGGATTGGCGGCCATGACGAGATTGTTCTTCCAGAAACTGCCGCCACTATACTGTCCATTAAATCTGCCAGCATTCCTGCAGTCCTTGACGGATCCGATGCCGCTGATACAGTAGTACCGCTCCCGGGGAGCCCCAGAGTCCCCCCTTCAATATACACAAGGCTGCGAGGATCAACTAATTTCGGCTTGCCGCAGAGTCCCATCGGCTCTCGTTATACTCTTGACCTTGACGATCGCGACTGTCCCGAAGTCGGTTCGGGTACTCCTGCGCCTGCATGGGAGACCGATTCGGGAGAAGTTCATCAGCAAAACGCCTTCATACCTGTAGCTCTACCCTCGAGCCACCGAAGTGGTCCTAGCACACGTTACAACTTGTATTTCGCAGAGGCTCACCAGTTACCATCTTCTCGGTCTGTATCTCTCCTTGGTGCCACGGCCCCGTCGGTTCCAGCAGGAAAGTCAAGCGGATATATAGAACAAGATACCGGTGTGGTTCTTCCTGATTCTCCCTGTTCCGAACCCTTTACATGGCCGACTGAAGGTCATGAGGCCAGCGCCGCTTTGTTGCTCCCACCATCCCGCGCTATGTCGCAAGGACTACTTGAAGAGGCTCGACCGACAGAAAAGGAGCCTCTTGTTCTGCCTCCGACGGATGCCTTGAGCGACAATCTTCCTCTGCTCCCTTCTTCTCTTCCAGCCACGCCAATTGCGGAGGGTCTCGCGGTACCATGGGGATTGCAATTTCTCCCGCAGTCACGTCTCGAGTCACCTTTGGAAAGCCCTGTTATGACACCCCTAGCAGCGCCTTTATCTCCCAATATCGGTCTCACGTTGCCACCTATTCCAAGAAGCCCAGGCCTTCGCGAACTCGACTACCCGATCGCTATAACTAAGTCTAATGAGCTACATCTTCCCGTATCAATTTCCGGGTCTTCCTATGCAGTTAATGCCGTGGAATCAGACGTTGGAACCCTTCATTCCGCCGTGAATAGAAATGAAGTATCTATTATTGATAGAGAGCCTATTTTACTTCCTGCTATTGCAAAAGCACCGTTCGAAGACATCCCGCTCCCAACCTCGCCCATTCGGAGGCCGGCTTCGCCTTCTCTCTACCATACCATTTACTCGGGTTTGGAAGCTCTCCCGTACAGTTATCCTGGGTCACCTTGTGTCGCTCCCGTCCAATCTCCGACGCATCACCCTAATCTTCACCTCTCCAAGCCCGCAAAGCAGCATATCCCTCTAGATCAGATTGTTACAAAGTATCCTGGTTCTGAGAAAGCGGTCGGCGGCGATGTGGCAATTCCCCGAGCCACCGTCGCCGAGAGTATTGATGACTTCCTCGTTCACTCCTCCCCAGTTGGGTCGCCGAAAGCTCCTTATCAGGGTATTGATGCGAATGTCGATGACTTCTTGACACCCTCGCCGGCCCCATCCTCACCTCAACCACTCCCAACGGACTTGGATGTGGCCCAGTACCTCCTCGACTCGGAGTCAGCGTTTACTCGGAGTCAATACTCAGACAGCCCACGTCTTTCTAACCGTGATATTAATATTGCCGCCAACCGCTCTAGCGGCGACCTCTCTGACCAGCAAATTTTTGGAGAGCCCACGTTTGCGGACTTCGAGACAGCGCCCGCCATACATGAGGAATTGCCTGAAGCGTATCCAGACAACACCATATCAGTTTCTAGTCTACGATCGCATACCGGACGCGATGATAGTTCGGGTGGAGGAACTGGAGATATCGAGGCTATTGACTTCATTCCATTTTCTGAGCTTCCACGGTCTACGGACTCGGTTGAATTTATAGGTGAAGATGGTGGGCTACTGGTGGCTGATGAAACAGTCCCTGCGCTTTCTATATCAAGCCCACATGAAGCCTTGGAATCCTTTGAAACTAGTTCCATTGCATCTCTATCCGACCCGCATCACTGGCTTGATTACGCTGAGCTACCGGAGCTCCCTCGTTCCCCTATGTTCGAGCCAGCAGCCAAACCAGAGCACCCGTGGAACGAGACCGCTTATGGGCCAGCCCAACTTCAGGAAATCCAATGGCCTATAGAAGACGAAGCCCCCCTGGTTTCTTCTGCACCAACGCTTGGGTGGAGACCAAGAGAACGGCAAGAGCTTGATCGTAGTCAGCGGGACGATGAGCCCATCGAGTTTAATACAGATTCCGCAGTCCCAGCGCATCGGCCTTCGAAAGGTGTTACTATCATGTTTCCTGAGCCTGAATCTGAAACTGAGGATATTCGAACCAACGTTATTGACGAGCTTCTGCCATCAAATAGCCCAGAACCTCGAGAGGCTTTCTCTCCGTCTGGTGTTGATATCATCGACGAACTTATGCCACAGTTCGACCCCCCTTCAAGTAGGAAGACTAGCAGGAAGACTAGCAAGAGCCAGCAGCGAATCTCTGAGACAGACAGGATCCCTCTTGACCACCGGAGCCCCACCAACTTGGACAGCCTTAGGCAGTCGCCACCCACTTCCAGATTTTCAAACCCAGTGGCCGAATATACCGCGACTTCCCATACTTCTTCAGCGCCCTTGCCAATTCTCGAAGCAGCTCCTCCGCTTGTTATTTCGAATACCCGCCCTACTACGACCCTGTACAGCGCAACGTCGGTCCCGACCCCTCTGGTTCCCGCCGAGGTAGCTCGAGAGCCATTAGATTTGACACAGCCACCATTTATCGAGCTCCCATACTCGCCTGAACCTTTCGAGGAATCTTCAGATGCCTTCGAAGTGCCATCGCCGCAGCTAGAACCACTCAGCCCAAGCCCAAGGCTCTCACCTATCCAACGTGCCGATGAAAGGGAGTTGTCTCCCGCATTTGAACATTACCGCCTTACCGATATCACGGAATTCGAGCCCGCCGTCCATGTTCCTGAAAGTCTGCGTGATACAACTGTTCGCGAGGGTGACACGCTTGCAAGCTTCGACGAGGGATTTGCAGAAGTGGAAGCATTTCAAGATCATCTTCCGTACATGCCTCCTGACTCCCCGCTCACACGTTACTCCCCGCCTGCCAGCGTTGGCCCCCCCTCCCCTCTAAGTAATGAACAGTTGAAGGCTTTGGACGGGCTTCCTCGTGACCGAGTGCTGGATGAGCCGCCATATTATCCGTCCCAACAACAGTTCTCCCAAGGCGAAGATTTGCTAGCTCATCGATATGAAGGCCAATTTAGTGGCATCTCAGTGGCCGCAGAGTTCGAGGACGAAGGCGTTGAATCTGACTATGAGAGCGACACCGACGGCGATTCTGAGTCGGATATTCACAGACCCGCTTCCCCGCCGGAGAGCGTAATTGGACCTTCGAAAATGGTTCGATTCGCTGATAGTCATGAACTTCGAGAATACGTCCCGGATGACGGAGAAATCAGCCCTACCGAGTCGGATACCTGGTCGGTTCCTACCACTGCTAGCAGTTCCAAGCCCCGGCGGATTCGTGAGCCAGTACTACCTTTAGAAGCAACGGATCCAAGGATACCACCAATCGATCAGTCCCAGCCCGTAATCCCCCGGGACTTTTCGTCGTATCCTCCCTACATTCCTGACGAAGGGATCGAAGATCAAGTGCCCGCCTGGGATAAAGAAGCTCCGATTGACAGCAAGGAAATTTACGATATACCTGAGATTTCCACAGATGCCGCGTATGGCCCACTACCACGTCTGGCAGAGAACCTTGCTAACCCTGGGAACCTTAGCGACCTACCTATTCTCGATGAGGCAAACGTAAATACAGTACGCCGGGCATCTATTCCTCCAGCAGTGATAGTTTCTCAGAAGAACCCCAAGAAGGCTTCCAAGGCGCAAAGACGGCGCAGCTCGGCTTCGAATGAACCCGCAAATCTACCAGAAAACCAGAAGGAAACCAAGGGTACGAGCAGCCGTGGGAACTTTTTCCTGCCACCGCTCTTCAGACCATCAGCGTACCAGAACGTTGGGAAAAAGACAAAGAAACCCGCTTCCCAGGGCGAAGTTGACTCGACGAGCGAAGCAGCGAACATAGAGCCGGTTCTAGAATCTCAATCGAGGGACCTCATCGACGTTGAAGATATACTGTCGGCGTCGCCGCAGAAGCCGATATCACAGCCTCGGATAGATTCTCTAGCTGAAAAACAGCCGAACCGTCGAGTCTCGACCTCCAAATCCTCGAAGCGCAACCCACACGCCGCAGGGGATGCGTTACTAGTTCCGGGGTCGTCGCCAAAACCAAAGGATGAAGTGCTACACAGTTATCCAGAAACGGTATCTCGAGGTGGTGTAAAAACTACAGAGCATTCCCCACAGCCAAAACCGGAGACCAGCCCAGCCGCGGAATTTTTGCCGGACAAAGTCTTTGAAACGAGCCCAGTAGCGGCCGAGTTGCTGCAACAGAAGCCGGCTGTCATCAAGTCTAAGGCAGCGTCACCTATACTCAAAGATGCGAAAAAGACGAAACAATTCGTGGCAGACGCCGCGCCACGTGAGGTACCTTCCGCCAGCCTGCCGGCCCTTGAGGAGACGGTGAAACCAGTCTTTTCTGCAGCCCAAGTCGTGCCACGCAGAGCTTCTAAATCCGAGACTTCGAATCCAAAGGCTGCTGTGACACCCAAATCACCGCTTGTGGATTTTATCCCCAAGGGTGCTTCTTTCTTTGACATATTCCCCGCTACACAATTACCGAAGCATAAGCATTCGGTCACGGAACCCGTCAAGCCAGAACCTACACAGCCCACTACTTCCAAAAGCGAGCTGGTCAACCTCAAAGAAGCGGTCGCAAAGCCCAAGTTAGACTTTTCTGAAGCTGCTTCTCCCAAACCCGCCGCTGCAAAACCAGAGGCGGCAAAAGAGGAAACGAAGTCGATACCTCCTGTGATGGAAGTTCTACAGTCAAAGTCTTTTACAAACGCCATCCCTAAGACCGAAATTCCAAAGCCTAGAGAGACCCCGAAGACGAAGACTGTACTGACAGAATCTCCACGATTGAGGGAGGGACTAGAACCCAAGGCAGTTATTCCCAGAGAGGTACCCGAGTCCCCAGTGGCTAGAGCCGTTCCCGAAACAATCTCCAAACCTAAGGCCGTGGCCGTGAAACCTACGACGGAACCAACGTCTCAAACCGCGCGAGCCGCCCTTGCTATTTTACCCGTAGCACAGATCGCGAAAAGTATTCTCGATACCAAATTGTCGCGCGATCGAACCGCCAAGGAGGAACGACGAGAACCACGGGCCTCGAGGAGGGAAGCACCAGCTCCCCGCCGCCGAAGATCTATCGATACCATTGATTCTGCGCGCGAGATAGTGAGTAGGGACGTAGAAGAAAGAAAGGAACCTAAGTCACCAACGCCACACAAAGAGCAGCGCCGTCGGAAACCCGTGGCCCGATCTGTATCCCCACAGCGTCGGAAACCGGCTCCAGAATTGTCGACTCCCCTGCTCACGGATCTAAGCTCTAGACGGCCGGAAGTAACTAAGCCGAGAGATGCTGTCCGTGTCGAGACCCCTAAATCTGCGACAACCCCCTTATTCCCAGCAATTGCCTCTTGGTTCTCTAGAAATGACAGCCAGCGAGAATCCAGCAAGAAGCCATCTAGATCCCCAAGCCCATCGAAGGTCGAAAAATATACACGCAGGGTTATAGTGCCATCGCCTGAACGCAAGCCTCGTAGCGGTGTGCCGACAAAATCACCTCGCCCACGCTCAGAGTCTCCAGCTGTACGAGCCCGAGGAGTAGAGCCTCCACTCGAAAAATTGACTGCTACCAAAATCCCTAAACCACGGTCCAAGGCTCGGTCTGTGTCGCCCATCAAACGCGCCGCGGTTGTAGAACCATTACCGAAGCGGCTCACTGAGAAGTTACCTGAGAGGCTGCCCGAGAAGCTGCCATCAAAATTACCGGAGGCCCTACCCGTGACCCAAATCCCGAAACAGCGGATCAAGGCGCGGTCAGTCTCTCCAAGGCCCCGTAAGACTCGGTCCGCATCTCCAAAGCCCCGCAAGACAAGGTTTACCGTCGACAAGAGCACGACCGAAGCTATAAAAGAGGAAACCCAAAAGGAAGAAAGACCTATCCGCCGCCGCTCAGAGTCTCACAATCATAAAGCCAGTTTTCTTCAAACTGCGTTTGATGCGCTCCAAAGAACTCAAGACCGCGGTCGCAAGCAGGAACGAGATATCCCCTCTACGGAAGTACCACTGCCAGTAGAATATCTCCAGTATGCCTCAAAGAAGGATGATATCTATGAGGTCTCGAAGATCCCCAAGCCATCGCCAAAACAAAAGGTACCCCGAGCCCGATCCGAGTCTAGGCCACGCCCTGCGGCCCTCATTCCTCTTCCAGCCACACCACTTCTCTATAAGGAACCAAAACCGAGAAGAGCGGAAAAGGAACCATCTCCTCGAAGGCCAGCACGAGAGCAGTTACCCCGGCGTTTGTCAAAGGAGCAATCGCCTCAAAGACTGATAAAGGAACTCCCTCGCGAACCCACGAAGCAGCAACTACCTTTGAGCGAACCATCAACGAAACCGTCTCCCCGAGAACTAGTGAAGGAGCAGCCATCCCGACGGCTTGCAAAGGAGCCACCTCCCAGGGAGCCCGAAAAAGAGCAATCGCCTGTCCCAGCGCATATTCCAGACATTCCACTAGGAGCCGTGAGCCTTCAGACTCAGCCAAAGCGCTACCGGAAGCGAGAACGACGGAGTAAGTTGCCTGTTCGAGTGGCTTCTTCACCCCGACAAGATGCTCTACACCGTCAACAGTCAGCTACGGTGCAGAAGATCGCTCGGCCGCGTCGGCGCATTCGCGTGCCTAAGCCCCCTACAACTACGCCCGTCTTACCCCCGCCTGAAGCCGAGAAATCTAATGACTATCTACACGACATCCCCGCCCTGCTAGTTGAAGGCGCCTTTGGTATACCAGCCCCCAAGCCTCAACAACCGGAGTATACACGAGGACCAGATGACTCGCCTCAGATCAGGTTCGTCGACGTAGGACCCTCTCGCCCGTCATATTTGCTAGACCCATCAACACTCGAGCTCCCTACAATACCGCGTTTCCCAGAAATATCCCTTGAACAGCAGCGCTATGAAGTCGAATTGGAGCGGACAAGCCGTCTTGATCGCGAACAGCGTGCGCTTGACATTCTCGAACAGCAGGACGAAGAGGCCGCCGCCAAGGAACGACAGAGACTGTACCTTCTCTATCAGGAACAAGTCGATCGCTATGAACGGGAACAAAGAGTTCTCAGCGAAATGGGTGAGAAAGAGCGGTACGACAACGATATGTTTCTGTACCAGCAGTACTTGGTTCAAAAGGAGCAGGATGATAGGCACGATAGAGAGATCGAACTTCGAGACAAGAACCGCAAAGAAGACATGATCGTCGCTATCGAGAGAAAGAAAGAAGCGGAGCGGAAGAGGCGCGAAGAATATGAAATGGAACGCCAGCGCCAGGAGGAAGAACGGAGAAGAGAGTACGAACTCGCTCAAGAACGGGCCGCCTTTTTGGAGAGGGAACAGCGACGCAAGGAGGAAATCCGACGCCTGGTTCTTGAACTCCAACGACGAGAAACGGAGCGTGCTGAACTCTTGGAGCAACAGAGGATCGCTGAAGAACAGCACCAAGCCGAGGTCCAAAGACTCGCAGATGAGATTCAGAGGCGCGAAGTAGAACGGGTCGCAATCCTAGAGAGCAAGGAAATCGCTGAACAGCAAAGAAAGGATGAAATCCAGCGTCTGGCCGCAGAAATCCACCAACGAGAGCTAGACCACGCCATTCTGCTGGAGCGACAAGAGGACAAGGAACGCGTGAAAGAATCAGTCCGCCGTGAGGAACTTGAACGTGAGATCATCGAGACAAGGGAACAACAGGCTGCCATAGAAAACCAGGAGAAAATCGACCGCGACGTTGAACAAGAAAGCCAACGACGACGACTTGCGGAAGCAGCGGCTCTCATTTCAATTACAGAATCGGTTTCCGGATCAGATGTCGGTTCTCACGAGACCCCTGCTAACAGTCCAACTCCAAGCAAATATCGTTTCTCGGTGGACGTCGACAATACTCCTGAATACCACCGCCGCCCATTCTACACCAATTCCTTGTTTCATGTCTCCTCATATGCGGGTTCCATACGTTCATCTGTGTCTTCGCGGAGCTCCGTTTTGCAGCACGGGCTTCTTCCTCGACCATCGCACGAGAGCCTACAATCAATCGCATGGGCTGGACATCGCTACGTGGAGGATGATAGACGCGAGTCGCTGATAAGTTTGGCATCATGGTCAGAGGACGGAACGCCAAAAACAAGTCAGGACGAGTTTGAATCGGGTAACGGGTCAGACATATTTGAAGAGCTTAGCTCCCCTGAATCTCCCCAGACACCGATGCAGACGAGGCGCGGGCCTCCACCGTTGGACTCAGAGTCGACAGACGGGGATTACTTTCAATACCCAGCCGCACAAAGTATGTCACCAAAGCACTTCTTCGCTTCGCAGATACTAACCGTCAAAACTCCAGAAGCCCCGCTGGGACTTGGGATTTACACAGATCCAGTGGTTTACGACAAAGACGGAAATCCTATTTCACCCGGGAAAGAGCTGGTCTACGACAAAGATGGAAACCTAGTCGAGATCGAAAGCGAGCCCACAATCGGGCCAGCCGATGTCAAGTCACAGGGCGGTTCTTCCCAGGAGCTCTCCGTGCCAGTGGAAGGTTCCCTGACGCCGGACTCTCACGCCGTCGAGGATTTCTTATCTGTGCCCCTTCCCGCTTCGCCTCAGTCCTCCCCAGCTCTGTCGCCACAGTATACGTCGCCGACTCCACATTTGGTCCACTTGCCGTCCCTCCCGAGCTCACCGGCTCTGTCCGCTACTCTAGATGCGGTGGAACTACCAATTGAACGATCTACTTCACCATCGCCGCTCTCTCTCGCACAATCTCCCTGCGGTAGCGAACCCCCAGAAAGCTGCGCTCTTACAGGTCATACCGCAGAATTCCCTCTTCCATACGAGCCAGACTTAAGCTTGCCAGTTTCCCGCCGTACCTCCGTTGGTGCACTTGAAGATGCTCTACAGGAGGATGATATATTATCAGAACCGCTCCAGCAGGATGCCGCCTTCCACGTACTCGACAGGTCAAGTTTGGATCACATTCTTCCCAGCCGTGCCTCCTCGCCAGTTTCAATTAAGCTTGGGCACGATACCTACAGCCAAGTCCAATTGCCATACTCAGACGTTGCTTCAGAAGAAGCCGGTTTTAACTACAATATCGTGGTCGAGGACCGGGATCAAGTACATGTGGACGATGTGGGTCGGGGATTGCCAACATACCTTCCCTCGAGCATCGCGCCATCATTGGACGAGCCAGCCTGTCCAATCACCGATGTGCCACGTCTCCTGCTTCCGGTTAGTAGGGCGGAGTCTATTGACATCCACGAGTACGATATGGAGGTTGAATCGCGCCCGGTATTCGACTTCGATGACTTCGAGGACGACATCCCAGATAGCGATAGTGAGGGATATGAGGAGCTTGACAACATGTTTGCGCCGCCGTCAGTTGCGCTGCCTAGGCTCCCGGAGTCCAGGGTATCCTCAATTTACTCCCTCCACGATGCCTATTTGTCGGCTCCCAAATCAATCGGCGTCGATCCACTTCCTGAAGACAGTGATGATGAGGAGAGTATCGACATAGAACAGCTTGGACGAGGGATTTGGGAAACCGTTTGCTCACTTCCAGAGTCCAAACGAGAGTCTATCTATTCCTTGCCGCCCAGCGAGGCCCCATCCCGCAATGTTCAAGAGCCCCATAACTTCCAGTTGCCATCCCCAAGTTCTGACGGCAGCGGGGAGTATCTCTTCGTAGCTAAAAGACGCGGCAGCGCTGTATCCCTACCTGCCACCGCCAATGATTCAGAGTACCACGCCATTGAGGACATCCAGCAGCCCCGTGGATTCGACACCGTTCCACTCCCCCAGCCGGCAAGGTCCCTCCACTCGGAGGCCCCGACAATCCAGGTGCCCCACGAACTAGCCAATCAGAAGGGATTCAATGCTCCTCTACCCTGGTCAAGAGCTACATCTGAATATGGGGATCAAAACAGCAGCAATTCCCGTGATAGCCTGCCACTTCTACAGGATGACAATATATCTCTCCGCTCATTGGACGAATCTTACGCTCCCTATCTAGCAATCGACTCAGCTCAGGTCCCCATCTCAGGCACGACTTCACCATATGCGGAATCGCTAGCGCTAGCACGCAGTCTATTCGGAGACATTCCAGGCCTCCCCCAAAGTGATAATCTCTCTACAACTTCAGGTCTACACGTGAACAGGCATGACTACGCCCGTGAGCTACCGCCTAGCCGACAATCTTCGGTCTTCCTACACCAGGTCCCAGAACATCCCGTATATTTTGAGGATGACACCCCATGGCTTGATGACACCGAGAGCAGACCCTCTTCCTCACACACAGTCCGAGCGACTAGCCCGCGCCAGCATGATGTCCACCTACCAATTAGCAGGCAGTCGTCTCTCTACCTGCATGAGCCAATCGCCTCGCCCAAGAGCCAATTTGAGGAAGAGGCGCCAATTTATCTTCCCGAAAGTCGGTCGACAACCCCACAAACGTATCAACCCGTGGCTACCAACTACCAGGGTCGGGACTTGCCACTGAGCAGAAACTCGTCTGTGTACTTTGACGAGCCAGCGCACTCGCCTCTAGAACCACAAGCCGAAGCTGTGCCGAACTATCTCCCGGAGAGCAGGCCCACGACAGCTCATACATATCGTGACCTGGAAAGGAACCAAGACCGAGGTCTGCCGTTGAGCAGGGCCTCGTCGTTTTATCAAGTTGACGAGAAACCAGACAACGTATCCCTGCCATACCTTGAGCCACAGTCGGTGCCTCGCAGTCTCCCAGAAAGCCGCCCGTCAACGTCGTATATCCCCACATTCTCTCATGGCCCAAGTGTACACCCTCAGCTGCCAGTTACCCGCTCAGCCACGCCGACCAAGGCACCGGAGTATGAAGAAGAGGAGGAAGAAGAAGTGGACTTAACTCCGCGACCGTCACCAACCCAGATCCCCCGCGGCCTCCCTGAGCTTGAGATTCCGCATATCTTAAACTTGCCGCTGAGCCAGCATCCGTCCGCAGCGAGTCTTCGCGACCGGGGAATTATTGAACCAAGCCGCGGCCTGCCGGAGAGTCGCCCTACATCATCTTACGGGAATATTCCAACGTCGTTGCCCTCCCAAACCGCAGTTCTCGAGGCACCTATCACCGCCCCGAGCCCAGATATCTCACCCCTGATTGGTAAGTCGTCCTCTTTTAAATTTCAACGGCGCATCCCGACTGATTGGCTGGCATTCCAAGGCCCACCTGCCCATGCGTCACCATCCCTGCCGGAATCTGTTTCCCAAAATGCGAATGCCTTGGCGTGTAAGTAGTCCAGCCCCACTATTTTTGCCGTCGTCATTTCTGGTTAGCGGGAAATGAAATCCCCGTCAGCCCGACGAAATCTACTACTCAGATCCGAACTAATCTTTCCTGTCCTTATCAATAGTAATCCCACGCGCGGCCTTCGAGCCCGCCTACGAGGGCAAACCCGCGGACGGTCTACGAGTTCCAGGGATCCCTCGCGACTTCAATTCTATCACGCCAACGGAAATCGAAGAGCCTACGGATTCAGTCAGCGGTTACTCAGTATCCCCGCTTCTATCCACGCCTGGTCGGAGGCGACGGTCTTCCGGGACATCGACACAGAGGCTTCGACAACAGCGCCGTATCTCTATTCAAGAGTATGGTCAGGGAACCCTTGATATCGCTACAACATCCCAAAACGAGATCCTTGCAGCTGCGGGCGTCGACGTCCATTTCGACCAAGAGACCGGCACTATCGAAGTTTCCTGGTCGCAAGAAACATTCGGAGAAGCGCCCACTGTTGACATCAGCGTTTACTACCCCGGCGATACAGACGGCTCAGACCTTTCGCGCCCTTCAAGCGTCGTCCCTTCCCCAGTGTTCAATAATTACAGCCTTGAAGATAGACCGCAGCCAATTGAAGCCAGCACACGGGGAGGCGACAGCGACCTCTTCTTTTCGCCCGAACTAGGGCCTACGGACCTGCCTGCGCCTGCACCTCGCAAAGGCCGACCAATAAATCGCAGCCTTTTCCCCGGAGCCCAGTCTGGCGGCCGCGCAATCGGGCTCGGCATCGAAGGTCTTGATACTTACGACAGAGAAGTTGGCGAACTATTCACCAAGCCAAAGACGCCCAAGTCTAGCTCCTTGCCCAACAGAAGACCGACACTGCTACCGGCCCTCGCCATACCCCCTGTAGCGGAAAGCATATACTCCGAAGTATCCCCCGCCCGGTCATCAGCGGTATCTCTCTCCGAAGTTAGTTCGGTATCACCACTCGAGCCCGGGGTTGAACTGCCCCCGCCGTCTCCGATCCAGCAACTGCCACCTTCGGTCCGGACGTCCCCAGTCCAAGCCCCGCGTCGCCCAGCCATCCGTCGAGATACATTCACGGAAGCCGACAACAAAGCCCTTTCCCTACTTTTCTCAGCAGGCAGCACCCCGACACCGACTCAGAAGGCTCCGCAGCCTCTTTCCCAGTATTTCCAGAAGAGGTCTAATCCTACGACTCCGACTCCAGGACCGTCGCAACCCCGTCCAACACCGCGTTCAAGAGGCTCGGCCGGTAGAAGAAGCATCAATACCGTCGAGGAGGCTTATCCGTCCCCTGAGACTTCCCCTGAACGCGCTCCACCAGCCAGGTCCCCTGATAATTTGAAATCTACACCCCGCCTTCGCCGTCTATCAACGTCGGGGGGTTCTTCCCGCCACGGCTCGGTCGGTAGGCGCTATATTTCAGTCGGAGCGGATCTCGAGCCTCTTCAAGAGGGCGTTGCAGTTGTCCCCTCCGCTATAATCGACCCTGGAAGCTCGTCCAATACCACACCTCGACCCGGTAGCCCTAAGACGACCCCTCCAATCTTGACTATCCTCAAGAAACGAGGAACCATGGACCCCCTGACGAGGGAAGGATTCCGGTCTAGCTCGGAGGGCGGCATGTCAACTGTAACTTCCCCGACCCCCGTTCCCAGACCCAGGACTCGCGCCCGTGCCGCTTCCAATCTCGGTACTCCGGCTGCAATGGCTACCCCGGGTTCATCGCTCCAGTATGATAGTCCGGCTCCCAGCGGTTCGAGAAAAGGAAAGGAGAGAGCTCCGGAGTACAGTAACAATGAAGTCTTCGTAAGTTTTCCCGATCTATCGACGATAAGTAGACACTATACTAACCATTGCGAAACCACTTTAGGAGGCATACGGGAATACTTCCGCCAATCCGATCTCACCTGACCGCCCGATAAGTGTGAACCTTCGCAAGCGCCAGTCTCTGCAACTGATGGACCTTGAATCTCGAGTCCGGACTCTTAACGAGCAGAACTCGCAACTATCCGGCGAACTGGCACGGTTACAGCACGACGCCAACTCCTCTCAGAAGAAAATGGATGCTGTCGTCTACAAACATCTCCAGGAACGGTCTGCTCTCGTTGAAGCGATTGAAATTCGATCCTTAGCCGTCAACGAACGCGAAAGTCAGATCGAGACGCTCAAGAAAAACCTGGAATGGTACAAACAGGAAGACGAAAATCTGACGCAGCAAATTCAACAGTTGAGACTTAATAATGAGCAGCTAACAGCTACCGAGGCAGCTCAAAGGCAACAGTACGAGAGGAAGAGGGAGCAGCTTCACGCTCTATCGCAACAGCACTCCGACCTTCAAGAGCAATACACGGCCCTGAGTTCAGGTCTCAACGACATCATCAGCCAACAGGTCGCCAACGTGACAAAGACCAAAGACGCTGAGATCGAGAAACTTAAACAGGAACTTGCGACGGCGAAGAACAATGCGAACAAACTTCAAGTCAAACTGAACGCTATGAATCGATACATCGATGCCAAAGATGAGGTTTTCTTCGCGAGATCCTGCGGACACCTATTCAACGCCGTTCAGCAGTGGTGTGTCAAATTCTCCAAATTTTCCGACACGGCTACCTGCGTCGATTTCGACGCCATTGCGAATGAGAGTGTAAAGGATCTTGTCGAGAGTGTTGTGTTAGATGGAAGCGACGTCAAAGCGATGCTTAGGGACCGCGTTAAGAGGAGGGAAATATTTATGGCGATGACTATGTCTTTGATTTGGGAGTTAATATTCTGTCGTTACATGTTTGGACTGGACGCAGAAGAGAGGAAGAAGCTCAAGTCATTGGAAGAGAAGCTCAATGAAGTTGGTACGTATACATTCCGGCACTCCCGTAGCTGTGGACCGTGCAATGCTAACAGCGAGTCCTCGACAACAGGCCCACCAGCTGCTGTACACATGTGGCGCGCGACGACCTTGCAATTGTTATCCCAACTTCGCGCTTTCCGAGCCGCTTTACCGGCTGCCACGGAGCCAGTCGTGCAAGAGATCTATCGCACACTATACGGCCTGCTACCGCCACCGAGCCACCTTCAGCAGCAGGTCGTCGACTCACTACGTACGGTAGTCAATCTCGCGGTCACCCTATCCATCGATATGCGTACCCAGCGAGCCGAGTACTTCATGTGGGAAGCCCCGGACAACAGCATCGGCAAGCCTGTCGACTTTGTGGCCTTGCGCATGAACAACAGGGGCAACGAAGGGATGACCAACGAGCAACTTGAGAAGATGGGGGCTATGGTCAGGGTTGTTTTGTTTCCTTTGGTAACGAAGAGAGGGGATGAAAACGGGGACGGGTACGATGTGGAAACGGTGATTGCTCCTATGCAGGTTCTGGTCAGCAGGCGTCCGACGAGCACTGTCAGCGCCGGTTCTTCCAAGAGAGTCAAGTTGGATCAAAGGAACCGCCAGAGTTGAACGGAATGAATGAATGGATCTGTGTCTGTTTCTCTCACTACTCTTCATGCAAATATTTTATGTTCCATTGTTATTTTGTTTAGTGTTCATGATATGATATTTAGCGCGCATTTGGTATCTTTGTGGCATTTTAGCATAGCATGCATGCATTATATGCATTTGGTGGTCGTTTTGGAGGGGGTTACTTGGTTGAAAGGATATGACCGGTATACATGTACGAACTATTACTCTCTAACGCTATTAATTAACTGTCATTCCACCCTTCATCTACTGTCTCTTCTATCGTAATCGAGATATTACAATCTAGTGAGTATCCAGATGTTGCACGCTCCAATTGCAAGTTGAGTAACAGTATGGTTGGGGTTAGCCTAGAGTTTAGTCCTCGACCCGAATATCTTACCTACTGTTAGTTGCTGTCACACGCTACATTATTTCATACCGTACTGTAGTCTTGTACCGTACTGGCCACATTCAGATACCTCCATGAAGTAAATACCTTCATTTAATAAGCAGGTAGACACCCTCGTCGAGAAAGATGTGATAGTATGACGTCAGCGCCCGATGCCAGCGCCGACGTCATGCAACACATTCCAGACGACTTACGATTTTCCAGATTTCATCCCGGAACATGGCCATGCAGGGCCACTCGCACGCAGTCGACACGTTGTAAAACGTTTTATGCATAAGGCCCGCCACGAAGGCGCTCGAATGCGACACTTTGCGCCACGATCATAACTCTTCCTAGCTTCCCAGCCCTTAGTAGTCATCAAACCTTCCTATCTACCATCAAAGCTAACGTTAACGTTATCAATAACCCCACATGCCCGACGTCGGTCGTCGCATACACACATCATGTCCGCCATCATCGGTTCCTTAGGCGGTCTCGGGCTGCTGCTTAACAACTACACCGCCAGCTCGTTGAATCTGTTCTTCTTCTGGATGACATGGACGACGCTGATTATGTCGCATCCACCGCTCCGTGTCGAGCTCATCGCGACATTCTTCGTTCGCTTCATATTCTTCATCCTTCCAGCGTTAATATTCACGCTGTTCGACAACTTGTTACCGTCACTGGCAGGGAAGGAACCATATATGAAATCTTCTTCCAGGAAGAGCGTTTCGGTGCCCACAGGGAGGGGGAGAAAGAAGACAGTGCAAGTCAGCAATGTTGATCGGGGGACTTTGTTTGCAATCTTCATGAGTTTGGGGAATGTAATGCTTGGTATTGGGGTTCAGGCCATTTTGGAGTATATTGCCGTCGATGTCTTCAGAAGACCGAGGTTGTTGAAGATATCCTCTACGTTTCCGTATCCGTGGGATATGGCGAGAGGGATTCTGTATGCGATGTTTCTTCGTGAAGTGGGTACCGATATCCTTTCTCGATACATCGATATTTCCATCTGCCTTGTGCTGATAAATTTTATCGTACAGCTCTTTATATACTACCCCCATCGACATATCCACCAGACTCCGAAGTCGCCTTTGTACAAACATCACAGACACCCAAGACAAACTACATCGTCGTTCAACCTAACAAGCACGACACCCGTTGATTATCTTCTCCTACAATTCTTACCAGTCTACATCCCCAGCATCATGCTATCATTCCACCTCCTCACATACCTAGCCTTTGTGGCGGTAACATCCCTCGTCGACGTAATCTGCCACAGCCAATACGAGTACCTCCCCAAAGCCTTCTTCATCGGAAGAATCGCGAGAAGGGTAAGAGGGCATGATGAATCCGGTGGGAAGGGAGGGTATGGGTGGATAGGATTGTTGGATTGGGTGCATGGGACTGAGGTTCATTGGAACCAAGGCGGGGTTATGGGTGTTGGAGGGGGTGGAGAGGGGGGTGAAGGGTTTTCGCAGGCGGTTAGAAGAGGGGTTAGGACGAGGAAGGCGAGTAGGAAGGCGAGGGATGAGGATTAGCCTATTCATTTATCTTTTTGCATGGTGGTTAACTTTAATGATGAGTGAAGTGTATGTTAGATATTACTCTATTGAAGCTATTAGTCTTATGGATATCATTCGAGGCCGGTTAGATATCAGATTCTTGAACGAAGCTATGGTTTAGTGAGCTTAGGTATTTCATATTATAAGCCCTGCATCACCCAATTACGCCTCCCACGGGACTACGGTAGCCTAGAGACTATAGAGGAGATGAGACGTCAACATCCCGGCAACACACCTCAAACGATGTTGCGATGGCCGTTTTGTATATGATCAATTCATCGTCCCTGCGAACTCAATCCTTGCTTAATCGGCTTGATTTTAGAATCAATCGAACGGACGAGTGATTTTCTTCATTTAAGGTACCCTGCTCGGAAATCGGCCGGATTTTGGCCTTGAAAATAGTCACGTGGTTTGGCTTGTGTGGGAGGGTACTAGATGGGTCCGAGTCGAGTCAACTCGTACGCGTACGTAGCATGATCAAATCATGGTTAGAGTCAACGTTAGCCGCTCAAGTTGCCTATATGGGCTTCGATTTTCCTCCTAGGTCTACTAAAAACCTGTGTAGTATCTACTGTGGGTAATTGTGCTTGGAATATCCGGTATACTACGGAACATGTCCAACTTGTCAGAGAACGCTTACTTAATATTCGACGGTCCGTAGACATTTAGACTATGAGCTTATACACCCTGGGCCGCCATAATGGCCGGATTTTGTAGTCTGGATATGATTAAATCGATTGTGCAAAGGTATTATATTATGAAGTATACTTGTGCGAGTTATCTATATATAAATATGTAACTGGAGAATCCAAGAGACTGGCCATGATAAGATCAGATCGCTAGTAAAGTCGTGAGTTTAAGCCATTCAAATGAACCATTATGCATCTACAGGAACGACAAAGGTCGGAGCTCGTCCCACGCATAATCCACTCCGTTCCCTCTCCCTTCGTCTTTGGGTGGGTGTCCGGGCTAATACCATGTTAAGTTAGTGACCATACATCTTTAAACTTATGTTTAAAACGGGTATATGCTTACTTGGTGCTGCAGGCAGTTCCTGAGTGGTAGGCAACTTTGGGGGTGGCTCCAGAGCGGTGGGTGACATTGAGGGCTGTGATACCGGGCTCTCTTTCTCCCTTACAGCCTTCCGAGGAGGTATCGCAGCACCGATAGCAGGAACTGACAGCCTTGGCGCGCTTCTTTGGAGACCTTTCTCATGATATCCACTGTAATCCGGTTCCAGCTCTAGCGGGTCAGCGGGTTGCGTTATTGATATGTTGGTGACTCCTGATCCTGGAAAACCGAGCATGCCCCGGAAAGGGTTTTTGTCGGCTAACGGTGTATCTGGCACAGTAGAACCTTCTAACTCGACTACGGATTCTCGGTCTGGTTCGTCCCTGCCATATCTCGGTGGCCCGTATCGAGGACCTTCGTCGAACATCCTCCTGTGCGTGTCGCGCTTCTCTCCGACGTATGACAGCTCAGGCTTCGGCGGTGGAGCTCCTTCTTTGCTGACCCTGATAAGTACGAGATCTATTTCCAGTAGCTCCCATGCGATTGGGACCTTGCCTCCCTTCCCAATAGACAGAATCCAGGCATCACGACATGACCTGCAATACTTCTTCAAGCGATCTCTAATGTTCCCGAGTTTGGTTCCGTCCTTACACGCGCAGCACCATACCTGTCCCACGGAGGATTTGTCGCACTCGAGGGCCAGGGAGTGGCTGCAGTCACGGCGAGGTTTTGTCAAACCCCACTCCGGCGGACATTGAATGTCTGGTTTGAGCTTCCAGGTTAGTTCGCATGAGTTACAGTATGACCGTACCCTGCTCTCCTTTGGCATGTTCTTTGGCCGCTTGTCGGTGCAGGCGCAGCAGTCGCCGCTGTTCGAAGACTTGTTAAGGCATTGGTATGAGACGGCGCCGTGCTTGCAACCTAATTTCCACTCCGCCGGGCATAGTGAATCTTGAGTGCTGTTCCATACAGTGCGGCATGGTGTGCAGTATGTCGCCAGACGATTGTATTTGGATAGGTTGTCCCTTCTTCTGTCGCTGCACGCGCAACAACTGGCGTCCCAGAGACCAGCGTTGGCACAAGCCAATGTCTGATTATGTTTGCATTGCCGTTCTGCCAGACGCCATTCGCGGGGACATTCGATCGGTCGAAGATTCGAAAAATGAGTGTTGCACATGTAGCAGTAATCACGAGTCCGTTCCGATTGTGAGATTATGACGGTTCTCACGTCGTTGCAGGCGCAGCATACTATGGATCCCGGCGGCCGTCGCGAGCAGCGGTGAGCGACTGGGCCGTGTCGACATTTTTCCTCTTCAAAGAGCGGCGGTGAGGGGCTGGGGCTGGCCGGGTAGCTACGAGCGCGAGGAGTAGGTGTCCAGGCAGGAGCAGGACGCTGAGGGGGGTTATACCGATGCGCATGCCTTGATTGGGGTTGGGGCCTACGTAGATATTCACGCTCCCTCCGGCGCTTTCTGCTGTGGCGGCAACAGACGCAACAGCAGGTGATCAATATGATTACGCCTATTCCGATGCCTACTAGGGCCATGATGGAGTGCATCATGGACAAGTTGAAGACTGAAAATGGGGCTCTCGGGGAAGTCGGGGAGGGGGTGGGGGATGCTTTTCCCGTCGAAGCGGGAACAACGACCCTTAGTATAGGATTGTCGACGGAGACCGGGAGATAGCTTGTGGTGATCGTGATCGTGCTCAGAACACTTATGGTGTCGTATGATTTCCATCTCTGAGACGGTACCGCGGGATCCTGAACTGTTATCGCCCCGCCTGCTATCACCACAACCTTATCGCCAGAGGTCAGGACGGTGGTAGCATAGCAGCCTGAGGCTGTCGTGTAGTACCCATCATCTCCCGTGTAGCTGCCCGTGACGAGAAAGTAGGAGCTATGATAGCCTCAGTTTTAGCCATATTCCATTGCGCGCGCGGTGTATACATGTACGAGCGGATATGCTTGGGGACTTACGAGGAACAACAGAAAACTAATAGCTCGCTCCTATACGTAGGAGTAAGCGTCACAGACTTTACAGTCTTATATCCCGTCGGACAGCCCGTTGCGGGACTGTAGATTCCGAATCCCGTTTCATATCCAGGCGGCACGCAATCAGTCGAGGTAAACAAGCCCGGAGCGGTCTGCACCGGCCAATTGACCAATGCGACCCCAGGCGCGCTGATGGCTCTCGTGTAGGCCACACAACCAGTGCTGTAACAATCTCCACCCCAGGCGGTCAAGGTTGGAGTCGCGCACGATGCAGGAGGAGTCCATGCCGTCGTTAGTGCTCGGAACGTAGGCGTCGTCGAACTCGTGGTGAACGTGGAAGCTGCCATCGCGGTCAAGAAGTTCTTCCTGTTGTGGATCTTGGTATGCTCATGCTTTAAGCTTGGACTAGAACTGCGGTCTCCGAGCCATCGACTGTCGGCATATACCACGCAGGTTAACTGAGAGTGAGTAAGTGGATGGAGAATAGACACGGACTCAAACCGTTCCCTCTGGCATGCACCAGCACCATGGTCGAAAAAAAAAAAAAGGAAATCGCAGAGCCTCGTCGTCAAATCTAGCTCAGCTCCTTGGAACTCTTAGGTTCAAAGAGCCGCATTCGGCGGGAAATTATCCCGAAATTTGTGAAATTATCAAGTTGCTCATATCAGCTTGGCCTCTGCGGAGAGAGAGATTGGTGAAATTTGAAATTGATCGAATCTGTCGAGCCTCGTTGTTGGCGAGGAAGCTTAAGATGCATATGCATATGCAGATATGCAATCCGATATGAGTCTAGGCCGTGCTATGGTCCCCCGTTCTGATATGATCACGCCCCAGAATATAGCCCGAACTATGGAGGCGTCCTCGCACGCATATCATCGTTAATTCCTATTGGTCGCCGGGCGGTCTACGGCTGAGTGTTTTGGCCCCTTATCACAAGTTGAAATGCTCCTTTGAGGATGATGTGCAACGGTTGGGGGTTTCTTCGCCCCGGGCTTCTCGCCCTCGTGGCCAATGTTGGATTTTATCTCGGGTAACGAAAGTTCAATTTCAGGTTCCAGCGGGGTTGGACCCTTTCAGCCGCAGCGGTGGATGTGTTATACACGAAAAGTAAGAGCCTCACGGTGCGCGGTGCGCGGGGAAAGTGTCCGGTTTCTTCTCTGAAAGGGTCTGGGCTTTTCTGAAGCCGCAGTTTGGCAGGGAAGTTTCTGTTGTTCATGGAATTAATTGTCGTCTTTTTCTCTTATCGATGGAATGGGCGGATCTATACTTGCTATGGTTTATGCATAAGTAAGTAATTCCTTAGGTTAATATTCATATCACGATTCTTATCTGTTTTTTGTTTTTTTTTTCTTCTTTTTCCTCGGTGTCGATATCGATATCATGTCTCGATACTGCGATAAATGTTAAACTTGAATATAGAAGTATTTAAATTTATGCATGATGTGTATATAATGCGGTTTGAGGAGATATGAGAATTGTAAATGTTAACTAGGAAGGGCCTAGGGTAGAGCAAAAGAACCAAATGCAGGAAATAGATGAATAGATACAGTGCAATCTCCTAAACTAGCATGGATAATTGTCGTAACTCCATCAAAGTACCAAATCAAGGCAGAAACATGGTATCTATGTTTCTACCTCTTAGTCTCGTTCCCAGACGCCAACGTCTCTCAACAAATGCAATGCCATCCAGAATTAAGTATTTACTCATCGTAACTGACACTTGTAGAGCCATACTCCTTCCCGCGGTAAAGCAGCTGCCAGGTAACAATGCTGTTCGCGAATGTGGCCTGGAGCTTGAAGTCAATCTCGTAGTACTCCTTGCCAGTCGTAGGGCTTCGTGATTTCGGGAACTGAGAGAGGGGGATATCGCTGAAATCGGCGCGGACTCGGCAGATAACTTGCGCTGACGGATCCGCGAAGCGTCGTGGTGCTATATCTTCGCTACATCCGACTAACAAAGCGCCAACCTCACGGTCCTCGTGCTCTTCGAAATGCCGTGATACTTCTATGGACAGGGTACGTGGTTTGTCCTCGGATAGAGGATCTCCCTTCTCAAGGAGCCAAGTCATCTGTCCCTTGGCCATCTTCCTTCCCGTGAGTTCGTCGATATACATGTCATCCTGGTGGTGGATATTTGGTCGGAATAGCTCGGAGGCTGCGGTACCGTAGAACTTTCGGGCCAGACGCACGGCGACGAGCCCTCCTACGCCGGATTCCATGCCGCGACAGACGGCACCTCGAGCGACGGCGGACCAGCTGTATACAAGGATTAGCACGGCTGTTGAAGAGCAAGTTCACATGGTTAAGCTTATAAGGTACTCACGGGAACTTTGGCTGCCGAGTTTCGATTCCTCTCGCCGAACAGTATTCCCGAATCTTGTTGAAAAGGTATCGATTACGCCCAAAACCGCCAACGACGAATACCATCTATTAAATTGCACCGTTAAGTAAGAATTCAATCTAAAAGTTCAAACGCTAATGATAAGTGATTTTTTGAAACTCACCTTGGGTTTTCCGAGGCCGGCCTTCATGACAGCGGCGACCTGGCCGTCAATGAGTTCGAGAGTGCGGTTGACGCAAGGGTCGAAAACTTGTTGCATTTGCTCGCTGCAATACTATGTTAGCACTCTTAATTGCAAGCATGTTCGGTAGTACCGGGGTCAGGGGGAGGCAATAATCTTCTTACGTGCTGAAGCTCAGGGTGTTATCCTCGATGTTTAGATCCTCGTCGTCGCTGATACCACATTCCTTCGGGATTCTGATTTCCATCTCGTCCTCTTCACCAGTGAAGCAGAACTTGCTAGTCTCGAACGCAATCATCATCTGGCTGCCATGGCGAGTCTTCTCGACAGGTATCTTTTTGTAAGCCTCTGAGCCTATCCATTCTTCTAGCCAGGCAAGGAACTCCTTGTCCACGTATGTAGCTCCGCACTTGTCACCACTTCCGACCGCTGCTTCCTCGATTCTGAGCGTCGGTTGAACCTGCGTGATCTTATATGATATAAGGTCGACAGTGCCACCGCCAGCATCACACAGGACGAAGACGTCTCCTAGCTTCACATCATCCCGGTTTGGACCCTCACGCATACCCTTGAGAGTATAAATTGCTGCAGCCTCAGGTTCAGTCACAAGGGAAATCTTGGTCGCATTGAACGCCGCCCGGCCGACAGCTTTGAGCGTCAAGTCTTTAGCTCGCTCGGACCAAACCGCTGGTACTGTGACGATAAGATCCTTCTGCATCGACGAGAAGAGCGCCTTGCCGTATTGATGCTCAAGCACACCCCATACGTTCTCTCTAACTTTCGTTAGATAGTCCGCCACCATATCTACTGGGTCTTTGCCCGGGTAATCTGGAGGACCGCCGGGCCTGTCGAGGATGTCATCGATATCGACATCGGCCATGCCTCGGGTGAGGAAAGCGAGGAGGAGACGGAACTGGTCCGATCCCTTCATCTTCTCGTCGAGCTTAAGCTTCATACAGGCATGGACCGTCGCTTTGGTATTGGCCTTGATCTGGTTTCCCCAGAGAATCGTTGCATTGGGGGGCGGTGTGTAGGCAATCCGGCTCGGTACTTTCCTATCCAACCGTCAGAGATAAATATAAAGGAGAAGAAATGAACTGTAAAAACGATTGCGACTTACTCGTTCGTTGCATTAGCACCGGCCATACCAGGCCAGTCTGTTATGAGCTGGACACCAGCTGTTCCTTCGGCAGCACCTTTTCCATCGCAGTAGGCTACTCCGCTGTTTTCCTTCGATTAGCGTTAATTCTTGAAGCTCGTAGGGGAGTTGACTTACGAATATGTCGTTCCGAAGTCAAGCCCAATGATAAGCCGGGCTGGGGAGGAACCGAACATCGACATTTTTTTTACTTGATGCCAGCGAACTTTTGAAAATTTGGCAGCTTCTGAGTACGCCTTCTTTTTATCTCAAGCAATGTAAAAGTGCGCAGGATTTATGGATTGGTGTGTCGGCTCCTGGGCTAGTGATAAATGAAATCCAGTCTAAGTCTCTAAGATGGGTGGAGTAAGGCGACTAGATTTCCCCGCCCGGACTTGAGTAAATTCACCCGATGCGGCTCAATGAGGCTGCCAGTATTCAGCTTTTAGCATATCGGGGGCAACTAACACGGGATGTTGGGGGCTTCATGCATGGCGCTCCAATAACTGAAATTGAGAAGCCTCGAATGCAATGCATCTCGGGTTTGGTTTCACGAGACAATCCCGGGGCTGAAAATTAATGGTTGGTTACCCCTCTTCGAACGGAATCGATTACTCTACCAAAGCCTTCCCGTTCCAGAAAAGCCAGAGCGACTTTGTAAACCTGCCCCTCCGAGCTCCTGCCAGCTGCCAGCATTTAATTAAGGTGTGTCTGATAGATATAACCAATATTGTAACGAGTTGTTATGTTTTTCAAGCGGGCATTTTTCACTAAGAGGTTTATTTTCGAAATTTCTCTGCTCCGCAAATAAAACAAAAAATATCGAAGAGACTGCAAAGAGCCACATCGCGACTACTATCAAATGTATGGGATAACTGCCGCGAAAACTATTTGCTGCCCCGATTGTGCTGACTATCATAGGGCTGGCCCTACGGATAGAGCGCCGACGACTAGCACTACGACACAAAATCACAATGACTCTCCAGATCATGAAAATGGGGAGTGGGATCACCTCTCTTCCAACGAGGCGGAAGAGTCCCACGATCCAGAGAGCCAACCAACCGGGAAGCAAAAGTACACCTACAACGAGTTACTAGTTCGAAAAAACCAATACAAGTCAGAATTCAAAAAGTACTTCAAGGTGGCCGAGACCTTGACTATCGAAAATATCCAGCTCCAGCACAATCTGCAGTCCTTCCAGGAGCAATGGGCCCAAGAGAGCTCGAGGTTGGCAAGCCTCGACAAGGGGACAAACTCCGATAGATCCCACAGCCTCTGTTACGGCATCGAAGATTTTCTCAAGGCTTGTAACGTCAAAGATCTCCCTCAAGCCCAGAGGGAGTGGCTCAGGGATAAGGAAGAGTTGAAGCGTACACGGGAACAGTTGGCAAAATTGCAAGACGAAGTCCTCTCCAGTGTTGAACGGTTTAACCCAGCTTTCGATACTCAAGTCTTCCAGGGCTTCATGCAGCTCAATAACAGCATCGGAAAGCTCACCAAGGCAAAAGAATTCAAGAAGACAGTTCTAATTGGCGACCCTCGGATTGAATGGCACCGGCGCGCCATCTGGGACGACTCGGTGAACCCCTTGATCAAAACCTCTGGCCTTTCAGACATGGAGAAAAGGTTGCTACTCCGTCAAGCGATCTGGAAGTTCGTCAGTGAGAGACTATTCGACCGCGCAAATCCTCTAGCTTCCTTCGGTGGTGCTGCCGGCGAACTCGCGTCTCATATGTCCTTTGAAAAGCTCTTCCCGGACCACGAAGCCAATGAAAATGCCGGTAAATGGCGGTCTATCACCGTGCGGCAGCTAGACTTACAAGAGTCTGAAGATCGTACCCACAACAAGAAGGGGTTTCCAAAGGCGCTGTCAGCCGAGTTTGCGGCTTATATGCAAGAGAATTTAGTATTGGGCATGAAGGAACGAGAAGAGCTAGCCAGCGTGGTCAGTAAAGGAGCCTTGGACAAAAAGCTCGAGGAAGTGTTTGAACGGGCTGTCGGGTTTTCTCGACTTATCATGCAGGAAAGAGCCACTTTTACGATCGGGTCGCCACGCCTGAGCGACATGAAGTATACTAGAGGAGAGGATGACGAGTCGACCACGGCACATGGGGTGGTGATAGGGGTGAACGATGGGCATGATACTGAAGGGGATGTGACCGGAACCATCAAGCTCGTTGGGAGCCCCATACTCTGGAAACATGGTGATGGTGGAGGAAAGAAACTTGAGAAAAGTATGATTGTGGTCAGAGCTTTTGTTCTCATCGATCAGTGATCCGCTTACAATACTTCACCTGTATCCTTTTAAGAAAGTAGTTAACTTGCGTTTACTATCGCTGTCAGTATTTCGGAGTGCGAGATGTATATTGATTCCCAAGCCTATATAGCTATCGTTATAAACGTTATCCTTACAGTCAAAATTGAATCCGGACCTCCCGTAGCTAGAATGATAAAGTCGGCATCAGACTTGCAATTAACAAGTCACGCACCCAACTCCTGGGTACCGGTAAACATTATCCCTCGCCAGCAACTAGAGGCTTAGAGACGGGCACGCTTGAGCTTGCTTAACGGCCGAAATGCGTTTGATAAGCAAGGGCACCGCCAGATTGAATTAAATTCTGGGCCCATGGGGGTTGGTGCAGGTCGGAGTCAAGGCAACGTAATTATAACGACACCTGGTATATACGGTGGCCGCATGGCATTGTTCAAGAATCGGTATCGTATCAATATCAACCAAATTTCTAGGTCGAAATACCACGACCAGAATATAACGGCGATGGCAGACTATGGGCATAGGAGATTTTCGGTATCAAAGCCAAAGCCCATGACAAGTCTCCATAATTGTGATCGTCGGGCGCTAGTACAGAAACGTCGACTACCCATTTCGGAATCCCACACTATCAACACAAGTTGAGTAACGTGGCCGTCGGGTCATTTAAGCTCTGCTTCGAATGCCCCTACACATACTTAACAAATCTGCCAATTTCGATCCCTTCTAATGCGTGAAACTCAAGCTCTGGATACTGTGCCAGAGATTTTGTACCTGTACCTACCTGAATAGAATGCCTAGTCTGTAGAAAGGCTCATGATCGGCCGTTTCTGTTTTGTGTTGAAAGCGATATGTGCCTGGCTTAATACCCTACCAATTTTGCAAAACACAATCGACGGAGGTAAATATGTTTACAATATGTATGGACAGAATGGGGAAGGCGAGATGAAGAGGGTAAAGCTGGGACCCAAATAATTAATTCTTTATTCGTTAGAGGCTTTAAAGTAGGTCAAGCCAAAGCTCCTCCGTAGAAAATTCTGACTAGCTAGATCAAAGATTGCAATGATACGGTAAGGTGATTCGTATGGATGGTCCCGAAACAAGAGCAAAAAAAAAAAAATGCAAACAAAATTCCTTTCCTTTCCATATTGCCCGAATGCGAGATAACATGCAAAGTATTGAGAGAGGTTGGCATGCATAAACGGATGATGGATGATTTAATATCCGCGGCCGAAAAAGGCTCGAAGTTTGCTCCAGCGCTGGATGACGGCCGTAAGACGGTGCTTGAGAGTATTTGGGAGATGTTCGTTGACTAGCAAAAGTGGCTGGACTTCGGTTCTGATGGAAGCTGCGACTTCTTGGCTGCCTCGATCGGAGATGCGTTGGTCGCTTTCGGTACCAGTGTGTTTTTGGAGGGTCCCGGCGGAGGCAATAGGGGGTTCGACGGAGGCGTTAGATCCTGGGTTCATCGGCCCGGAAATGGCACTAAGATTGCCGAACAAAGGCGCTTGATTTTCAACTTTTGGAGAGTAGCCGGTTAAGTTCCAAGTGAAGGGGTCCCCTATATATACGATCCATATCCAGATTATTACGACATGGAGTTAGTAACGGGCACTGTGGTACACCAAAATATATCGAAGGGGGATTATAAAATTTTAAAATAGAAAAGAAGCCTTAAAACAGACTTCACAGAAATTAAAGGATTCGAATTTATAGAGAAGTAGTACAGAATTTTTAAGATATAAAAGCGATCTAAAGGCCCCTTAAACCTCTTACGACAGCTAGACGACAAAACTAACCTTTGAGCTCAATGGCTTTGAGGCAGTTGATGGCCTTCCTATCACCCTTGAGGGCTTCTCGCTTCAGGCCGTCGATGTACCAAAGCTGGCTGGTGCGGTTGTGGATCTCGTGGATTGTCTTGTGTTTCATCTATGATGAGTGTTAGCGCTGTAAAAAAATACCGTTACGAATGGATCATAGACACACCCAATTGTTGGCCGCATCGGGAGAGTACAAACGACCATCACGAAACCCACCGCGAGGATATTTCTCTAAGTATCGTTAGCGAGTTAGTTGAGATATTAACGGTGATCCACGATCCGGTGTATAATTAAAATAGCTTGATACTCACCGCAGATGCGGTTCGAAAGGTCCTCGATGTCTCGACTGAGACTAACGAACCTCTTGAGAAGTTGCTCACGAGTGACAACATCGTAAGCAGCGAGTTTCTGACCTGTAATGTAAGGTTAGTATCAGCTAGATCTCAAGGGGCCTCGCAAAGTATTGCCCAGTTGACGACCAATGTGTGGATTGCTTAAATTGAGCGGGAATACTTGCGTTCGGCTTCAGCACAGAAAATGAGACGGTATCTGGCGTCCATCGCGTCGTCAAATTTCCCTTCCTCAAGCATCTTGAGGATGCATTCGGTTTCAGATGTCATGATGAGCATGATCTGCTCCTCCTTCGCAACGGATCGGAGCTTGTTCTTGAGGTCGTGGTCACTCTCCGCCATCTCGTCGATTAGGAGCAGGAAACCTGGATTTGGAGGGGTTTGAATAAGGATGGACTCCAGTTGTGAGAAAGTTAAAGCCGGCATGATTGCGGTAATGAAAGACGTGTAGTTTATGAATGGTAGAGGGTGAGATTTCTAGAGGACGTGTAGTTGATGTTGACGAGATGGAGGAATCTCAGCATTGGTCGATAAGATCATAGCGCTTTTATATTTGGCCGAGCTGGCTTCAATTTTATTCGACTGAAAGCATGACATCATACTCGGCCAGAATATATCAAACTGACCGTCTCCTTCCCAGCAAACATACTCGCTACACCATTAATTTGACAAATCACTCTTCTATCTCGACGATCGAGATGGAGGTTGCACATATGGGAGCCCGGTATCAAAGCACGCAGCTATTTTATAATTTACGGATCAAGAGCACAGTGCACAGATAAATAGGCTAGAGCTGAAAATAGTTATATTGCTCCTTACGGAGCGCCAGTGACTAAATACGTTTACGGGCACTCAGTGCCCTTCCTCATCCTTCTCTCCCTCCCCTTCCCCCTCCGCTCCCATGTACTGGAAGCGGAGTCCGAGTCCCTCGAACTCGGCCGGGCTGAACACTTTGTGGTTGAAACCTACATCGTAGATCATCAGTATCATTCGCTATGGTATCGATGTTGGACAAAGAGCTAGAGAGCTAGAGAGCTATGGGGTACTTACAGACCGGGAAGCAGAACGCGTGGTAGTACCTCGCGTACTGCTGTACTTGGGCCGCCTCAGCGCCCCTGATGCAGTCTTGGTAGACTGCTTCAAGGACCTGGGCTGTCACCCGGATCTTCTTGACGAGCCTCTCGAATTGAGGCCCCGGAAGCGAGAGGTCATGGGCCTCCCTGTCCGCCCTCTAGATCACAAGTTAGTTTCATATTGGTTTAGAGGTATGTCCAAAAAGAGCAGAGTTACCATATCACGATCGACGGCTGTGTCAAAGAGCTCGTCGAAGTGAATGAGGGCTTCCTGGGAGTACTCATCTGTTGTTAGGAAGATAGTTAGTATAAAGATCTAACAACAAGAAAGAAACAAGGAGTAAAGCTACTTACGACCCCTGAACAACCGGATAGCCTCCTCTTGGATGGCTATGCCGACTTTGAGGCGTCGGACTTTCTCTGCCAAGCACCATTGCTCTGTGGCACAATGTTAACTTCTAGAAATTTGTGTTTGGGGAGAGAAGATACTTACGGTAGACCTGGAGGTCTCGAGCGACCTCTCCCGCGAGGGCCTGGCCCTCTTCGAATTCGCCTCGCTCGATGAGCTTCATGGCCGCTTGTTGCTTTCGGTCAATTTCATCGATGTCTGGAATGTAGACATCGGTAGGAGCAGGAGGAGCAGGAGGAACAGGAGCAGGAGGAGCAGGAGGAACAGGAGGAGCACCCAGGCGAGAAGTGGAGCCAACGGCCATCCCACCGTGTGGGATTTGGGAAGACATCCTTGCTCGTGACTGCTTCGGGATGGGCTTGGTCTCTGTGAATTCCGTGATGATGGATTCTTCAAATGGGCGTGGTGGAGATGGTGGTGGTGGTAGAGGAAGAGGTTTGCTTTGGAGGTACTTGTCGAAGTCCGCTTTGGAGGAAAACCTAGACCTCATTTTGTGTGTTTGCTACGCACGCCCTATATTTGATTGTTAGCCACGCACTGCCGTATAAAGAAGCTGGCAACGATGTGCGCGTACCTTTTGATATGGATATCGAGGAGAGGAGTTAATGGATCACAGATTGATGATGATTGAGCTCTAGAGACCTGGGAGGATGTAGTATTCAAACAACTGCAATATTTTCAAGCTGGAAGGCCCCTTTTATAGTCAGAATTACGTGATGGTCGCAGATGCGCAGTGGTTGACGATGTTGTGGAGCGACCCACCGCTTCATCTCCGTAGTGTATTTTTCATATGCTGCCCCATAGCTTCAAATGACTCCATGGATCCATGGACCGATATATTACTCGCCCGGCCGTCCTACAGAACCATCATTCGCGGTGGTGTTAGGGAAGCTCCCTTGGTGCATTCATGGGCGAGCCTTTAAACGCTGTGGATCTAAATCTATAGATATGACCCATTTCGATACCTAGTTGACCGGGTTTACGAAATGAATACTACTGCCGTATACGAGGATCAACAGACCCATTTAGAGTATTCTAGAGAGACATGATATAATCATAGTCCACAGATCCGGCATCATTCTTCTTGAATTCCGGTTCATGCTCATATATAACCACAACATTAACATGTTCTCAATGATGGGAACTACTCGAGTACTCTACTTCTATCGGTAGGTTGGGATGAAGTTAGCCAGTATCCTAGGAGGCCTTGCGGCCTCGAGGTTGGCTACCTACTACATTCTTCTCTAGATATCATTTGGGCAGAAATCGTGCTGCGAAAATACGTCTGAAAATATCAGTTTAAAGGTTTGAGAATACTATTAATAGATGTCGTTACCTGTTCCGGCTATCGGGTCAAGCAGCTCGTGGACAGGTACCGTGGGTGGGAACGTACGTTAACACCAATTGCAAGACCAAAGCGATGGTGTCTGGGTACGAGACCTAGACCATATCGGACTCATATGATCATGATGCTTATATAGGTTAACTACGACGGTTGTGCATATACGAAGGGATTCGATAAGTACTATTAATCACGAAAGGGCTTATATTCGAAACCGAAACTAAGATAAAAGAAGAATATAAGGAGGAAAAAGTAAATAAAAGAACTATATACAAGACAAAAAAAAAAATCAAACAAAAGAGTATCACCGCGAGCATACATACGTGCAAACGTGCGTACATGCAAACGTGCGTACATACGAACTGAATCAAAAAAAAAAAAAAAAAAAGTTTAGAATCAAAAGAAGGAATCAGGAAGCAGAGACATAAAAGCACAAGAAAGACAAGAAAGACAGAAAAGACAAAGCGATAAAAGCAAAGCAAAAAGGACTAACAAAGGAAATGGCCACCACCAACCCCATGGATATAGTTGAGGGAAGTCCACGGTCCTACCCCGCGTATTTTAAGGAAGGACGCAGCCCCTTCCCCTGGACGGGTGGCTCCAGGTGCCACAATCATTCGAATGATTCGAGGTCAACAAAACCTTGAGTTCCTCCACCCCGCATCCCCGGCACGGACTCTTCAAACCCACCGGACCGGCGACCATCTCTGCTCCTGATAGCACTTGGACATCCGCCTGCCCTTGCACTTCTTGACTGGAGGAGCAAAGATGGGCGCCGTCAGACCGGGTTTGGCAGGAGACGGCATCTCTGGGCGAGCGAACAAGTGAGGACAGTCCGGCACGGGGGAAATTGACGGTCGGGGTGGAGAACGAGGGGCGTCCGGCTCTTGGAAGGAGTAGATGTGACGGTGGTTTGGGAGGACGAGGGCGAGTTCTACCAAGGCCTTTTTCCGCTCTTCCTCAGGGTCCCGCTTACGACGAATCAAAGGAATGACTGACCTTTCGACCGGCGGCAACGGATTGAACCAGCACCAGACTTCCACCGCGGCCCGTGTTCGCCATCGTCTGAAGGCAACGTGTATGTCGAAGGGAGTTGGCAGATTTACGACGATTGCCAAGAGCGCAATCGCTACGGCGCACACTGCCATACAGGTACAGAGGAAGGTCAACACCAGGTGATTGACCAACCAGCTGGGGACAGCATGCGCCGTAGCTTGTGTCGCTACACGTGACAACAGACGATAAGCACACCGGAACGGCATGCCCGCAGCAGAGACCGAAGCCCCCACCACAGCGAACAAAGACCAGACGGCTTCCATCACAGCGCTTGGTGTGGCGCAGGAGAGGACCTTGAAGAAAGAGCAGTTAGTATAAGGCTATTGTTTCGCCGAGCGGAATTTTGGACTATTTTCACTTACCCTTGCGGTCGCTCTCCTGTTTTGAGGGTTGCAACAGCACGAAAGGCCCCAGATGATGGTGAAGGGTACAGCCACCTTCACGACCTTCTCCAAGAAGGAGAGGTCGCTCAGGGGCGTCCCCATGATGATGGCGAGGTTGAGGAGGAGGACGGAGAGGTAGTGGTGGGCGAGCTAAGAGAGAAGTTAGCAACCCGTTGAAAGTTGCATCCTCTCCTCGCTGACCCGGGAAGAACTAAAAGAAATAAGAATAACTTACGTCCAAAAGGACCTCAGCCCGGGAGGCAGTGGGGGTGGCACAAGGCCAGTTAACGTAAACGATTTGCTGGGGCATATTGGCCAGACTCTGCCGCCGAGGAGAAAATGATTAGTTTTATTTCCAAGGAAATTTGTGCAACGATTGGATATTTGCAAAGAGGGGTTTTGCAACGGCCGATTTTGCAACGGCCGAGACAACGTGCAACGGTCTTCTGTGGAGACTTTCTAGAACTCTCCAACACGGGAACAGCATGCAATAAAGCATCGCCGAACCCAAGTCGGATCATCCAGCTACAGAATATAGACGCGTCTCATGCAAATATTTAATACAAATACCTTGAAGAGATAAAAAGTACACGATGAATTGAAGCTACTTACTTGTGATTGTGGTTTTTGTTGTGGTAATGGTCACTTGTTCGCTTGGCTTGGTAATGAGAAGGTGGTTGTAGAAGGAAGGAAGGAGGGAGGAGGAAGTTGAGTGAAGAGTCGGGCTTATATAGTTGTTGCTGAGCATCCCAGACCAATTTGTCGACGGTTTGATTTTTGGAAATCAACATCGGAAATTCATATCAAGCCGTGTCCTCCGCTGAGCGTTATGGTACCAAACAAAAGGCCGAGGTGTTCCAGCTGCAGGGTCTACTAATTTCCAAATCAACTAATATCCCTGATATCGGCAAGATTAATGTGAATATTCTCTATGATATGCGCTTGCCACGGAATGATACGATGATATTGATATCTCCTTCATCCACAACTGGCCCCTCATTTAAAGTCCCAACCAAACTTTCGATGCTGAAGACTGTAACTTGAGGGTTGGAAGCCAGGTATCATAGATCTATAAAATAATTCTCCATAATTGACTTAATTCTATCCCGTGATTATCCCGGGGCCCTTCAAATGCATAACAGAAGGGCGGTGGGAGGCCTCGAGGACGAAGCCTCGTATCTAAGACTGGGTCGGGAGATGTTGATATGCTCTGCGAAGAATTGTGTTGTCCATGTTGCCAATGATGCGTTGTATGTTGTTGCTTTTTCGGAATAGGAATCACCCGCTTCAGGAAAGGCGCGCCTGTCCGACGAGACCAGGTCAACGGCTGTGATGCTCAGTTGCTGGCGATATCGATCTGCGCGGCGCTTCATTGGCCTTATTGATCTGCAATGATCTGCCTGTGACCAGGCCCCAGTGTTTCACATGGTTTATGAAGGTAATTGAGAGATAAAATGATATAATTATTATACAACGATAAAATGGTATTACAGTCCTGAGTTCACCTGAATTTGGCTCGTTATTGATTCTGGTGGAGGACCCCAGGCCAGGATACCGATAGGTATTTCGAAACGTACACAGCTGAAGGAGATATTCCTTGTATTTCAATCGATACCTGTGGTGGAGGAAGGTCTAGAGGCTAGTATAGTAGCTCCTTAAGAGTGACTACGCTTTGGGCCCATACATTGCAATCTGCCTGAGGGCACAATCTATAGATCTACAAGTCCGAGGTCAATATGGAGGGAAGATATTAATATAATGCTACCTATAGCCGCTGCTATGAACTCTAATCTCAAAATCCCATATCTTCTTTACCCTCGGAACCTCTTCCGAGCTCCCTGGACTGACTCGATTATTCTGCAAGCCCAATCGGGGCAGCAGATACAAATCCAACACGTGCATACCGAATGGGGGAACTGGCATCGGTGCGTCGGAACTCGGCCAAGGCATTCTATCTCCTAGTCCTATACAATAGGGGAAATTCTTTGTCCAGCCCTATGAGATGGCTTGCATCCTGATGTAACTGGGTGGTCTCTTCCAATACTATCGGGATCTTTTGTTCCATCTTGGTATAGGCAGCGCCAAGCTCTCGAGCTCGAGGCGTTTTCTGCTCCTAATCGAGGTAGTCCATCGACGCTTGGCTCAATGTGGGTATCTTGTCCTCGAATGTGTTGCATCAATCATTGAGGCGCTTTTTTTTACGGAGCGGCCGGCGGAAAGTACTGCTAGAATAGAGATGGTGAGTTGACGTTATTTAGCGCGTAGGTGAGGGGCTTGATGTCATTGGGTGGATGCGAGATGGATGCATTGTCGGAACTTGGATCTTAGACGGTCTAGGGCTCTAGGGCTAGCTAACTATTGCGGTAACCGAAATATGGACTTTGAAATTTATGTCATATCTTCAGCCGGCTCGAGATCGGGTTAATCCAGATTGTGTATAAGTATCGGGTCCTCCTGTCCTGGTGTGAGCTTTTCCTTCAGTATCATCGGATAGTTTGTTGCAGTACGTATATAGACAGTCTATCTTCCGTTTCGCTCAACTTAGCCTTCCACTTCTTCCTTTAACGGTCGACGAGTATGCCTCAAATGCACAAATCCATAGTAATCTTTACCTTGGCCGCGGCGGCTGCCTCAACTAGCGCCCAAACCACTGCATATGGGCACGGAGAGTACCTCTGCTACGCGGCGAACGATGTCATATCCAGATGCTGGACGGACAAGAACGTCCCCGCGACCGCCGCACCTCTCAAGTATTGCTATTGCCGATGGACAGCCGATTTCGATAAGGATCTGATCGGGTGTTGGGAGTACATCCAGACCGCGGTGAGCTTTATTAGTCCTGTGGAGACTCCGGGGATCCCGCCTTATGCTGGGTACTGTGGACCGGTTACTGCGCCGACGGAGGCACCTGCAAAGCCGACTAGTAGTTCTGTAAGTTTATCCGTGAACTATTAAAGATGATGGGATGGAAGGGGCATGAACTAACAGAATATACATAGTCGTCCGAGACTACCTCTACACCAGAAAATACATCCACATACGTCTCCGCTTCGAATCCGATCACATACATCACCACCTCGATCCCAGAACCCACGACCGTATCGGCATCAAACCCGATCACTTACACGACGATATCATACATCGACCCGAATCACAATACCACCGGCAACCCAGTAACTCTGATCCCGCCCACTGAGACTACGGTGTCTGTCCCCGAACCGACATTGGTTCCTCCAACTGCTACTACGGTTACTACCGCCAGGTCTTCTTATGCTGCGGACCAAAGCAGCAGTCCCGTCCCACCACCGCCTGTTGCTACTGGTGCCGCTTCCGCTGTGAGCGGAAAGGTTGGATCCGTGGCTGCATGCGCAGTGGTTGGCATGGTCGCTGCGGTAGCGTTTGTGTTGTAAAATCTGGGAGCTATTTCGATCCTTTGGTTTATTAGGCATCTGTAGGTATCATCTAGTAGACAATATTTATTTGTACCTGTAAATAGTCGCGTATCTCTGCGTCCGCGTTTGGTTTGTTCGACAGTGCGTTCTGATGTTTTGGTTTTTTTGTTTGTATTTACTATTCGAGCGAACGTAATTTCTGCATAGACCTAGATAAATCGAGATTTTGGTTACAAAAGACTCAAGGGCCCAAGCGGGTGCCCTATACGGGCATTCACACAGCATCCCACATTTCCAATGCAAATACCGATCGGGTCAACCTTCTCCCATAGCATTACGGAGCCTCAATCACATTAATAATCCGCCAGTAATCTACCGATTTGTAAGCGGGGTCCTCACGCTCCCATTACCATTATGGAATCACGATTGGGCACAACTGTTCAGCCGTACGCGAACGTGAGGGTGAGCACGGGCGGCAATTGCGGGGTTTCAGTATCGGTCACAACGGACCCGAATAACGCGTTGTTTTTGTGGTATTCTTCTGTTCGCGGCGGGCGACGGGTTTTGTCCCACGATAACGACGTTGCTTAGAAAACGCTACCAAGGAACAACCGGAAATAAGAACTGCCGGAATGCATATGCGTATTGCATGGGGGCACCTTCTCGATAGAATACACTATCTCGTACTTGCAGGAGGGGTAATGCTCCTTGTGAACTGCACCATTTGCCTCGAGTATCGTATCCCAGAACGGACATTAGGGCTCGTTTTTTCGACCGAGAGTAATTTCGTGCATCAAAACCCTGGTCCAAGCTCCGGCACGAGCTCGTCGAGTCCCGTGAAAAGCCAAGTTTCACGTGATACGCTAACATTGCAATTCGGATGTTTTCTGCGGACAAATCTGAGTTTGGGCCGATTTCCAAAGGCGGGAAAAACCAAAGCAGGGTATTGCTTAGTCTTGCTTATGAAATCCGAAGGTTTGGGGAGCAGAACTATGGGAATTGGTTGGGTGTTTGGTAATGCTTATTCATTCGCAGTGGTGTCGCTCTCGATTACCTCACCATTCCTAATAGCGAAAGGGATGGGTATCTTCGGAATAGCGCCACCTGTCACTTTTTTATTTTCTCGTTTCCAAGGCCTTCTCGCAACTGGCTGACAGATACTATATACAATACTATGTATTGAATTAGTGTGTGAGAAGGCGTACCCGGCCGACACTGCAGGTGCAGATGTCGTGAATGGCGCTAATTGAGCGAATTGTGTCGTGATCGAGCTCTGTCGACGGTATACGACATCGTACGATGAATTAGCTTGCAGTCGCCCCTGCATTGGTTAACTCTAATGTCCGGCTAATCGGAGCTGCAGCTATAAAAGTGGCAGGGCTATGCGTCTTGGGCCTGCTGTATTCGAATTGATGCGATACCGTTAAGCATGTTATCATCTTCGGCCGGGAGGCAATTCAATAAACTATATAAACTCGCCCGTCCTGCCATAACCTTCCTCTCTACTCCTCATCAGCATCAACATCAGCATCAACATCATCGCCATCTCAGATACCAGACTACCAAAAGCCTCCCAAGCTACCATTTGAATAACCAATTCACACCTTACCCATTAGCAATGGCAGATAGCAAGACCTTCCTCGAGGCCGTCAAGGACCGCCACACCTACTATGACCTCAAGGACGAGTCTCCAATCCCAGACTCCCGCATCGAGGAGATCGTTAAGACCGCCATCACCAGTCTTCCATCTTCCTTCAACTCCCAATCCGCCAGATTAGTCCTCCTCTACGGTGACCACCACAAGAAGCTGTGGGATATCACCAAGGATACCCTCTTCTCCATCATCTCCGGGGAGCAGAAGGAGTCTACTGGTGCTAGAATTGCAGGATTCAGGAAAGCTTATGCTACTGTATGTACCCTTTCCTGTGTATGGATGTCAACTGAGAAGGGGCACGATGCTAATATTTGATATTCGAACACAGATCCTTTTCTTCGAGGACCCTCAACCAATCACGGAGCTTCAGACCGCCTTCGCGGCATACGCTGACAAGTTCCCTCAGTGGTCCGAGCACACCTCTGCCATCCACCAATTCACCTGTACGTATCTCTAGCCTTCCATACTCATTTAGTTAGAATCGAAACTGACTTCTATGATAGTGTGGACCGCCCTAGAAGCCGAAGGCTTCGGTGCCAACCTCCAACACTATAACCCTCTCATCGATGACAAGGTCAAGGAAGAATGGGGGGTCGACAAGTCCTACAGGCTCATCGCCCAGCTCGTCTTCGGCACTCCGAACTCGGGACCTCAGACCAGACCACAACTCGTCACTCTCAAGCCTATTGAGGAGACCTTCAAGGTCTTCAAATAAATAAGTCTTACTTTTCTGGATCTCTGTTGATTAGAGAGAGAGAGGGAGAATACAATGACCCATTTACAGGCGTTTGTTGATAGAGATGCATGGCATGTATTTCTTGGGCTCGGATGAATTCATGAATCGAACCGGGCTTGGTGTTTTTGGCTGGTAGTTAGAACAGCGAATTGATACCTATTGTGTCATCGACTATTGAATCCATTGAGTATTGCTATATTCTGTGATAGGACCTGTAAAATATTTAAAACGGCTTTCGGTGTGTATTCAATTAACTTATCCGAATTAATCGAATTCGAAACCCGCAAACCAGCTGCAGGATCCAAGCATCGCGCATCTAACCAACAGGAATTTCATTCCTCATCAACGTGATGCAGTCATCTGCCGCCAGTGTCTAAACATGAGCGTGGTACTTATTCTTAAATATGAACCCGGAATATATATAATGCGTGCGCTTGCTGTCGACTCGCGCGTGGAGCATGCTCGAGCAGATTGGCATTGCCTGTGCATGTCACGTGGTTTGTTGCATTCTGTTTATCAACGCAACTTGGCATTCCCCGGAGCAAGTTGTGTTCGTCTGTTCCTTGCATTCTTACTGATAAACCTTTAGGAGCTACTCTCCTCTGAGCCTACATAGGAGCCCACGGGTTGTTTCGTTTCAGTAACACGAGAAAGAGTACATTCTTGAATCCTAACTATTCTTAGCTTTACAGGTGATCATGCTTGAAGAGCAGTAATACGCTTCGTCTCTGTCCTTGCCTGCCACATAGGTTCATCAAAATGGGGCTCTGACCCTCTTCTGGCAATCTTAATATGGTCCTAAAGTTCGTCTGCCTAGCTGCATTTCTGTAAGCGCATATTTGATTGGTTCCAGTATTTTCCCGAGGTGATTGGATCTCGGGGTTCTAGTTCATTCGTTCCGGGGTTACTGCTTGCTTAGCAGAGCAGTGGACTATCCAAGCTATATATTTCCGTTAGCCTCTTGGCTCAACGCTGTTTATACAAAGTATGAATGGTACTTACTATTTGGATCCGTTGTCAAGCGAGCCCAGTCGCTACTAACATACCATTTGTCGTGTCCGATCTCAACAGACTTTAGCTTCCCCATTTCACCAGGGGCTAGCCGCAGCTTTGGGAGGCGGGCTAGGGACTTAATGCAGGCCTGGATATACAGGATCGCGATATTCTTCCCAAAGCATTCATGCGTGGCGAATCCGTACATTATATATGACTCCAGCGGGCGATCCCACCGGAATTTCGTAGGCTCTGGGAATGCTTCTGCATCCATACCGGCGGCACCCTGTTGTGTAAGAAGTCTCATCAGTAAGCGGGTGGCCTGTTTTTGTGTGTGGTGAAAAGTTGAACTACACCTACCAGCATTGAGACCACAATCTGGCCTGGTTCGAACGATTTGTCGCCAATCGTGTAAGGTCGCTTACAAACCCGCACGTTTTTCTGACCGCTACTCAAACGCTGAGCTTCCAATATATATCCCTTTAATGTCTCCTTGGCATATTCGTCGTCGGAAGCGGCTAATTCTTGGACCTCCGCCCAAATTTTATCATTATTTGGTCGGAGAAAGAACTCCAAAACCTCACAGAACTAGAAAACGGATCAGTTTCAGCAACCATATCAACATTTAGAAAGTCCATGTGGGAATCTTACAGTAGCCACTGTTGCCTTCCCACCAACCGCTGTTAGCCAGAGGAATTCTGCGATCCATTCCGAAGACTTCCCATGAGCATCTAGCAGCTTGCATGCCTGCCCACCAAGGTACCGTAGGCTCCCCATCTGTGGCTTATACCCGCGGAGCTTAGATGTATTGTCTGAGAAGAACGAGAGCATCTCGCTGACTATATTACTCTCTCCTGTTGGGATCACTGGGTCGCCATGGCTGATGTGCCATTCTACCACCCTCTTTGTTGTCTTGGTGAGTATCTCAGCAGCTTCTGCTGCAACCCGTCTTTTATTCCACGCGTTCCCGGGGTCGGGGAGCCCGAAAGTATACTCTCGAACATCACCTCGAAGGTCGAAAAGTTCTGCGGGAGTGTGAGTGCCCTGAGGGTTTTCTTCACATTTCATATCCAGAACAAACATGTCACCCAAGAGCTGCGCTAGCACCGGGATCGCAAAACTATTCGGTTCAGTTAGCACTCTCATGTAATGACTTTTTGGCCGTTTGCGTATACTTACTCCTTGACAACATCTATTTGGAAAATTTCCTCCTCAAGTTCAAACAAACCAGTTTGCAGACTCTTTCCCGCGTAATGCAGGCAATGGTGATATATAAGGTCATTCATACCCGGAGTCTTTAGTAACGCTTCACCAGCCATCATCCTGCACTGACTATTTTCATGTTTGTCATCCCCCAACATAAACCAAGAATAGTCTTTGCGATTAGGAAAAAGGTCATTGAAACCATGTCCTGGTAACACCCCGAAGCTCGACGGGTTGGAGAGTATCTCTTTCGCCATCGCATAGGTTTCCACAAAAACATAGCTATGAGGGGGGCGAGGTTTGGATGCGGGGTCAGGGCTTGGGGGGTCTTCTGTATAGAGGTGATACGTTCCGTTATTTTTAGCAATCCTACGGTTTGCATCCTTGGTGTACATTGGCTGCATAATCTGGAGAGAATTGAACGGAAACCGTCCGGGCAGGGTTCTTTGAATGAGTTTATAAAACATCGAACCGCCAAGGCTAAGTTCGATCTGGGTGGTCAGTATCAATTCTATAGTACGGTTTGGGTATTGCTCCTTACGTTTTAGGGTCTGACTGGACCTCTTTGATACCCCAATCTGTCAATGTAGCTGCCGTGTAGTCCTTTTGAAGGTGAACATGTTAAGAGTGAATCTAGAAAGATATTTGAATAGGGGTGTATTCGGAGAATTGTAGCTCACCACTGTATAGAATCTGTCCGAACGTACTAAAGTAACCGCATCCGACAATACTGCCCTTCCTACCGTATACGGTGCACAAAGTCCGTTCCCTGGGGACATTTGCGGCGACGCTTCTTCGATAAATAGACCAGGATAAAGTTCAACCATGTCGGGGTGATGGTAGAGTTTGCTTAGGATGGCAGCGATCTCGCGGTCCGAGTTTATTTTATTTCTTGGAACGATGTGAACTTCTTCAGACCGAAGAATTCGCGGAATTCGTTAAGTGTAGCGGTCTGCCTGTAGTTTTTATGAAAGCATCAGTGCTCTGAGTGTCGAAAAGGTCATCCGGCACGTTTTAATTAATATTTGTTCGTACCATTTTCGGGCTTGAACGATGCCCAAGATCTCAACAACACGAAGTGCTTTTGGTACCATTCGAGGGCCAAACGCTCCTGTTTCCCAAGAGTAAGTCGATAGAACTCGTAGGTATTTTATAAAATTTATAGCATACCAGCAGGATCATTCATGCCCTCTTGCAGTATGCGGAAAAGGGCTTCGTCCGCGAACTTCCCGTCTTCGCCACGCTTAATCCCAGCAAAATCGCGCTTGCTCGGATCCGGATCGATCCTCTCATTATACTTTCGTATTGCCACCAGGAGCTCTTTAGGGTCAAGGTCTTCTAATTTCTTGGTCTTGAGCTCCGGAAGAATAGATTCCAAGAACTCGACAAGCCACTTTTCGTCCCGTCTGGAGATAATAGAATGGAACCGATAGAGAAGGTTGAATTCCACAGAAACTTGGTTTCCAACCCCACTCGGAGTCCCATTGCGATCAAATGGGCCAACCTGATCTATGTCAACCCTAGGATCGAACGCCCAGTCGGAGTTGGAAGAGTGCGTATTGAGGATAGCTCGGAGGTAGTCATTTACGCAGATGTTGATGTACAGACCACCAACGATTCTGAAGCAAGTCGAATCGTCAGCGGTATGTAAATGCCGACCAAGGGAGTTAACAAAGTTGATGAACTTACAGTCGAGCAACTTGGAAGAGATCGTTATCTTGCTTCTTTCTCTGCTCATCGGTTGGGTTCTCTGGCAAAGAAAACCGTCCACCCTCGTTGATTTTCAAGAGCATTCCTGCACAATAATTGTGGAATCTGTTGTACAGCACGAGGAGACAACAAACTCCTGGAGGCTGGGCGAGTAAACGTTTTTCATGAAAGGTATCTGGCTTAAGCAAGCCTTTACTAAAGGTCCGAATGCGCTTCTGGTCATCAGCACTTGAACCGTATAACGGGGCTAAGTCCAAGTAGGATGAAGTATCCGAGATGTTGCTATTTTGATGATTTGTCTTGAATATATCCTGGGAAGTGCAACGGATTGATTAGCCCGAAGGAAACAAATTGGCGGATCAGAGATATACGGTAAACACACATGAACGATGATCGTCGCATGGTAGAATAGCATTGAGGAAAGGCCGGCTTTGTTTTCCTGGAACTGGTCATCACGGCGAGCCATGAGCACTGCGGGATGTCGATAAGCGTACTGTTATATATATTCAAAGCGGCCTGGGTCAAGTTCAAGCCTGCGCTGTTCTCCGGCTTTGTCGCTCAGACCTCTGATCTTAAGGAGGTATGGTTTGCCGGCGATCATTGTGATATCGGTGGCGGGTACGGGAAGCTCCCGAGCCAGAAGAAGCTCCTCTCCGACGAAGCACTTGCATGGATGCTTGAAGAGTTGAAAACGTTGCCGGAGACTGAGAACAAGTTGGCATTCGAGCCGTATAGCCCGCCTCTGGAAAAAGAACCGGAGAAGGGGGTCTCCTCTTACGCCGATATACGAATTACGCTCAGGCCTCACGACACTTTACGCCTTCCTGCCCTCGCCTTAATTACCATATTTTGGTGGTTCCTAGGTAGCTTACCAAAGTTCTTATTTGCTTTTAGACTCATACTAATTTTTTTCCAGAAATCATTCCGTTATCTTCTCGCTTGGAGCTTGAAAACGGGAAGTGGATCCCTCGCTACTGGCCACCGAATATGGGCGGGAAGCGCTCCGTCCCCCAGGGCGCTCATATCCACCGCTCCGTTGACATCCTCCGCCAGAACGGAGTCCTTCGTGCTGAAGATATGCCAAAGTTGGGCGGACCTAGTCCTACGCTCATATTGACCCCCTTCATTAGAGGAACATTTATCAAGGCCATACAAAATGCAAAGAAGGAAAGCACTAATGCGCCAGGAAACCTCCCCTCGAGTACTCCTAGATTATACGAAAAGGGGGTACACGCTTTTCCAAATGGGAAATAATTCTTTTACCTAGGAAGATCAAAAATCGATCGAAGTACATGATACTGCTATTCTTAAACCAGCACTACAACGACTGGCAGGTTGTTCATAGTCCACATCGTTGTATATTAGATATACATACTGGTTGACGGCTTTGACTACTGTACATGTATACAGGAGAATATGCATGATGGCAAAGATTGTCTACTATATGCTCCATTATACGGGTCCTAAGGCGATTTCGCAATCCCAACGTTAATGGTCTTAGCAACATTCGTAAAAGATGGACCTCGGGAAGCCATCGTGACGATCAATTCGATCAATGCATCTCACTGATCTGCACAATGCTACGGTACAAAGTTCGGCCAAAATATTCTCGGTAGGTCATGCAGGCTCGCGATGTTACATAAACCCCTCACGAGCTCACCTTCTAAAGATTGAGGCAACGAGGGCTAGAGAAACAGGAATTCAGAATTCTAGAATCTGCCATTCCTCATATCACGGAGCCACCGAATTGAAAAATGAACGTTCGCCCTACTTCCCATTGTCCCGATTGCAGTCTACGTGGCATGCCGGCACCGTAGATTACGGTTGTAATTGATGTGCATCCCGAATGCCCGACGATAGCGAAATAATATGCTATATGAATGCTGTTACTCGGGATGGTACCATAATGTATACTTAGGTACATACTCGCTTACTAGTCTAGAATCAAGATGGGTGTGAATCCACTCGCTTACATAGCTCAGGAATGTGCCGTGCTAAAGAAACATCCGGCATCCGGAAAACTCAATTATAATCCTCTGGCTCCGTATGAGTAGGATCTAGTCCTAAACTTTCCACTGGAAACCGCTTGTGCGGGGTATACTTTGCTGCAACCATCTGTGTGTCGATATGCAAGGCAGGAGCTCTCAATTTTTAATAGCTGCCGATAGATAGATATATATAATATGCAGAAATCTTTGACATGGTTGAGCTCTGACATGGTTGAAGGTGCATTTCAGAATATTGTATGCCGCGCAGCTGAGCTCAGTCTTACAAACCGTGTTACCTACGGGAATGTACAAAATTTCTGTATAATATGGATCAGTCTAGCCTCGAATGCAGGCTGAAATCATGCACGAGGTTCTCGTATGCCAGGTTGGCAAGCGTCAGAGATAGATTTGTAAAGCACGTCTCTCGTTTCGAATTCCTTTGGTCGATGGTGGGACAGATTTCCCGCCCCGCTTTTCGAAATTTCAGCTCTGCACATGCATCGGGATACTCTTAGCCAAAACGAACATCTATCTCGAAACTATGAAGTCTTATAACTCAAGTACTCAGAGATTTGAAAATTCTGAAAAGCGGTGTTATTCCAGCTACCACGTCGGCATGCGTTATGCAGATGTATGCGCGCTGGACGCCTTGAAATCAAAAATATTTGACTGCTAGCTATAGCTGAACAAAGCCCTCATCTGGCGAGGCCGCATCCGTCACTCCTGAACAGCTTGGTCATGGAATAAATCTTGAGAACGAATACAACTCATTACGGTGGCCAAACAATGGCAGCTCCTTAGCAGTAGAATCGGTATCTATATCTATATATATTGTGATCGATGTACGGAATCTAAGTATGAGGTGTTTAGCATTCCATCATAGCACATTGTGACAGTCAATAATCTCTTCTTTTCTATACTTATAAATTAGTCTCCTTATAAATCTAGTATACTTGTTTCACAATAAAAATGCCTCTCGACCCAAACCTCCTCACCGCGGCTATTGGTGCTATCGTCGGCTGTCGTGTAGTTACGTATGAGGAGTACCTCCGAAACCCCTCGCAGGACTTTCAGCCGCTTGATATCAAGGAATTCCACCAGTCGACATTAGTTACATCAGCGGCCCGGTCGAGGCGCCCGCTGCGAGGGCCTCCGCAGCCAGAGCCTCCGCAGCAGCCAGAGCCTCCGCAGCAGCCAGAGTCTCCACAGCAGCCAGAGCCATTGCAGTCAGAGGTTTTGCAATCTGAACCTCCACAGCAGTCCGAACCTCCACAGCAGCCAGAGCAGTTGCAGTCAGAGCAGTTGCAGTCGGAGCCTTTGCAGCCAGAGCCTTTGCAGCCAGAGCCTTTGCCGTCAGAGCCTCCACAGCAGTCAGAACCTCTGCAGCAGTCAGAACCTCTGCGGAAGCCAGAGCCTCCACAGCATTCAGAGCCTCTGAAGTCAGAGCTTCCACTGCCGCCAGGATCGACACAACCGCCCCCACAAACAAACTTCAATTTAGTCTCTCTCTATATATATATACACGTATGCCTAGTCGAGGTGGTAATTCAGCTAGCCCGTTTCATTCTTAGCCAAACCGCGGCAATTACTCAGCCAATGCAACCTATAACGCCCCCGATTACTCTCTTCGTGAGCACACCGTCAGGCAAAACTGTCACTGTCTCGGTCAGACTAAGTGACACAGTCAATCAGCTGAAGCAAAAGATTGCCAGCAAAGAGAAGATTCCACCCGAGGAACAACGACTCATCTACGCTGGTAAGCAGCTCGATGACGGTGTTTTTTTAGGTGACTATGGTATTCAAAAAGAGTCGACTATTTACTTTGTTCTTCGAATCATTGGCGGCGGCTACGGGACAAGCGGCGGCCCCGTAATGTATCTCCCTCCAGACTTCCTTGACCCGTCATGGGATTACGACTTTACTTATGTCAACGACGCCGGCCAGTCATTTTCCCGCGGTGGAGAAAAGTATATACGCCCTTGTAGATAGCAGCGCTTTGCACTCAAGGTAAACGGCAAGTATGATTCGGATAATTGGCTAGGTTCCCATGGTACTTCGTCCGGGGAATGGCCGGTTTCATATCACGGCACGAGCGAAGACAGTGCGAAATCTATTGCTCAGGAGGGTTTCAAATTGGCCAAAGGGACCAGATTTGCATTTGGTCACGGAATCTATTCGTCACCGAACCACGCAATTGCTGAGGCATACGCCACAGTATTTGAGAGTAACGGAAAGCACTACAAAGTCATCTTTCAGAATCGCGTGAATCCAGTCAATCTTTACAAAGTCCCCAATATTAGTGTTGATTACTGGATCAGCCCTGCGGATGCCGATATTCGTCCATATGGATTGTGTATCAAGCAGTTTTAGCGACGGTTGTACTGGGCGGTTACACCATCGCAGTTTAGGGAGCAAGCAGTCGGGTGATTTATTACGAGCCTATATATACAGCTCAAAGGGTCAATTTCAGTATGATGTTAATATTATTCCTGTATTAGTGGTTAATTAAGTAGCATGTACTTGGGTCAATATATACGTTAGTATATAAACGTCGAACCCTTTGCCCTTAAAGTCGAATACTGTGTGCACGTGCGTGTGGTAATCCCGCAGTAGTGTCGTCCTCCCACATAGACCATATTCGAATATTCGTCTTCGGTTTGCGGCTGGGGTTTCGGTGGTGTTTGTTATATGGGCGTACCGTGCTGAGGTAAGGGACTTATAATACTTCGTACCTGGTGACGGCGGCCGGAGGCCGCTGCTTGTGTAATTGCTCGTGTATAAAGTACCGAGTAAGCATATAGTACATCCGGATCTCGAGATATCTCATGTACGTGTACACCAGCCTCAAGAGAGCCATACTAGAAACGGATAGTTTTGCCGAGTCGCCTAAACCTGCCCGACCAAAAACAAAACACCAAAATACCAAAACACCAAAAACACTCCACTTTCGCCGTATAGTTAGTCTCCTGGTCGCAGCGGTACATCAGAGTAAGTGGCATCCGGATCCTTCAATCGATCTTCCCTCCATTTCCCAGAACTATACACGACTAACGCTATCCAACAGACCGCCCACGGTAATCTATCAACAATCCCATCCCATCCACTTCCGAACGCGGAAGTGCCCCCGCAGTACTGTACCAACCAGTCAAAAACCGCCTCACCTTCTCCTCGCAGCGAAAAAAAGAAGAGAGTTTTCGGCAAACAGATAAAACGAACCTTCTTCCCATATAATCAAAGAAAAGGTTCTCCTATAATGATTACCCCACCATGGACCGGGAGACGTCGCCTTCTAGGGGCGGGCATGGCCATAGGATTCTACTGGCGTAGCAGAGAGCACGAGCGGTGGAAGAAGAGAGCCCGTGAGGTGAATTTTGTGCCGGGCAAGGTTTCGAGCTCGCAGCTGGTCTATAACTACAAGATAGAGTAGGATTCTAGTCCTTTGTGGCCAAGGCATAAAAGGACTGGCGGAGAGGCAAATAGATGGAAGGCCTCAACATCCAACCTCGGAGGCCGACTCCTCGGCTGCACGGATTCGATAGCGGAACACTACGGAGCCAGGGACACCGACAGCATTATAGACCATCACTGGCAACCCGGCCAAAGAACCCGGCCACCTCCTCGGATACCAGCAACCTCTCCTTACTCCTCCTCATGAGCCATATATCGCTACTCCAACTCAATCTTCCACTATCGAGGCTCATAACCTATCGCGAGCGTATCTTCAAGCAAGCGATCACATTCTTGACCTCTATACCGTGCTGCCTGTGCGAATCACGCGGTGGTAATGGTATACACCGGGACTCGGCGGTACTGGTTACGGGTGGACTGGGTTATGTGGGTAGTCATGTCTGCCTCGAGTTGCTACGGAAGGGGTATAAACTCATCATAATAGATGATTTGACAAATTCCTTCGATGGTACGCTCAAAAATATCGGATTGGCATTGGAGGGGTCGAGGTCCGCTGGTTACGATAGCAAAACGACATCGTCACCCTTGTCGTCACTGGATGGCAGGGTCTTCCACATTCCGATCGACTACGGAAATTCCGAGTCCCTGGATCAGGTATTACGAGACTATGCCCGTTATTTCCGAGTTATGGGAGCTATACATCTCGCTGCATCAAAATCCGTCGCCGAGAGTTTGGTAGATCCATGGAAATATTACGAAAACAATGTGGTTAAGATGGTCAGGTTTTTGAGGGTGTTAGGAATATATGGGGTGAGGAACGTGGTTTTCTCATCTTCGGCTACGGTTTATGGATGCTTGCCGTCTGAAGTGTCGAGGTCGCAGGCGTTGAAGGAGGATGCGGTGCCTGTTTTGAAGCTGGGTGGGGATAATAAAGAAGTTGTTAGAGTTGCGGGCGGGTTGACGCCGTATGGAGCTTCAAAATTATTAGGCGAGGCCTTGGTTGCACGATACACAGCGGAGGACCCCATTCGACGAGCAGTGATATTCCGGCTTTTCAACCCGGTTGGATGCCACCCCTCCGGCTACTTGAAAGAAACCCCTAGAGACACAAAATGGTGCGGTGGGGGTGTTATGCAGATGATTAGAAAATCGATGGTGGAAGACGCAGTATTCAAGATATATGGTAACGAATCTGAAGGAACGGGTGGAAGCTGTGTTAGGGATTTCGTGCATGTGGAAGATATTGCCCGTGGAGTGGTTATGGGGTTCGAAAGCTGTCTTTACGATGGAGGTGTGGGGAGGTTGGGGGTTTATAATTTGGCGAGCGGGAGAGGGGTTTCGGTTGGGCAGTTGGTGAGGGAGGTGGAGAAAATAAGTGGAGTAGCTATTAAGACAGAGGGGTGCAGGAGGAGGGAAGGGGATTTAGCCGTTTCGGTGGGGGATGTGGGGAAGGTGAGGAGGGACCTGGGATGGGTGCCTGTGAGGGGGGTTACTGAGGTTTGTAAGGACTTTTGTAGGGCTTATGGGATTGCGCGGAGGGACAGTGGTGCGATTTGATTCGAGAGCGGCGTATTATTACCTTTGTTATCCAGCATACTCGATTATGTTATCAGTTCTTCTGAGAAATTTAAAGGTTAGTTATATCCATAGCTGGGCAAAGGATTGGCCACAAAATATACTATCTCATTCCAACATCTGGGTTTATCAAACTTCGTCCGACGTACGCGTCCGCGAGCTCGAGTAGTAGATTTATAAACAAAAGATGCACCCGATATCGCGATGTGAAGGAGTGTCTTGAAGAACAACAAGAGCAATAGGTATCCAATTTAGTTCCAAACATAATTTCAAGGGTATCAAAAAGCTCTGAACTCCCCGCTGTGTTTGTCCTTCCCCGCTCAATCCCTTCCGCCTCTACACTGTACTTGAAGCCGTCGTCTTCTGCACTTAACAGTGATTATGCGCGCTTTGAAGTCTACCACCGATCTGCTTCACCGCCGTATCCATTCCAGGGAACCCAAACTCCCTGGCCAAGTTATCCAACATCCCCAATGCGACATCAAAGGTTTCCTTCCCTCCCCGACAGCCGCCGGTTTCAATATGCGCCACTAACCCGCTGAGGCTTTTAAACTCCCTTGTTACCCCAGTAGGCTGCAATCCGAGGAATGGCAACTTGCAGTGGTATAATTTCGGCGAGTGAACCGGAGAGGCGAGGTGTTTCTGCAGGTCGCCAACCCTTCTGAAAACCTTAAGACATACGTAGCATTGCGTCGGTTTTAGGGGCTGAGATACGATAACGGAGGATGCCGACGACCATGTCGGGGTCAATCCTGAGTACTCTGAACGTAGTGATATTAAGTCGTAGCTATTGTCTTCGAAATCATGGTCGTTATATTCAGCCATATCGAAGGATATCTCGCTGTCGCAACTGGCGCGGGGTGTCATTACACCCCAGCTTGAAGAGCCATCAATGGATAGATTTTCCATCTCATCTGCTAGATCGAAATAGGAGTCCGCTGCAGTAGTGGCGGGGGGAGGTGCGGCGCTAGGGCTATCCTGCAGCAGCTTTAAGGCGCCGGGTACCGTGATCAAATTCTGTGTGTCCTTCTCACATATCAGACGGTTGATAGCATCCCTGTTGGATCCGCTTTTACAGGATCCGCTTTCGAGGTGATCGACTAGTCCTCTGAGGACCTTAAACGTTTTGGTACATTTATCGCTGGGGCAATGGTATCGTGCGGGACACTGATGTAGCCTTTTGAGTTTTTTAGTATCGAAATCCCTCCCACATTCTCCACAGATAACTATCTTCTTAGTCTTAGGATTCGTCGGCACCCCCTTCTGAGCGGAGTAATTTGTATGTCCACGCACAACCTCATGCTGGATCAGATGCGTGTTAAACGCAGTTTCATCGTAAAATCCCGCTTGGCAGTCCATACACTCGAACGGGGCGCTGGGCAGTTCTCGGGCCTTTCCGCCATGGACTCGGGCGTTGTGACGGTTGTAACTGGAGGGTTCGACGAAAAATTCATCGCAAAGGCAGCAGTGTTGGATCGCTGAGTAGCCCTTGAGCGCGGCGGCTGCTTTGCAGAATTTGCAGGACTCCGGCGTCATTTTTGGAGGGGTGAGAGGGGTGGATTTTAGAACCAGCTTGGGTTTGGGTTTGGGGTTCTTTGGGGTTTTCTTGGGCTTCGCATCCATGGTGATAGATACTTGCGAGGCGCCTCGCGGGTTCTAGATTTAGGTAAGATATCTACTCTTGCAGAGGCGATATCGGGTAGTTCTACGATAAAACGATTAACGAGAGTACTCGGTCGATCGAGAACGTTTGTCGCAACCACAAGAGATACAACTATAGCTATCGCCGAAATATCAACGGTATACGCCGTACAACAGCAGAGAGGGGAATGATAAAGAGTGATATCTTCTCTTCAATGCGAGGTTGCGGCTTTATACTTTCTAAGGATCCATCCATCCATATGTACTTTCCCCGCACCCGGTTTTCAGGTATCATACGTTGAACGACCCCCGCACGAAAGGTTCAGGCAACTTTTGGCCGTCTGCGTCACATTCGGACCTCGTTACACAAGGCTGGCGTTCTGATAGGTTCTTGGCGTAGACCTTGGCGCATGGCACAGATCGTCGTTCATGCGTGTTGTTTTTGTTGGATAATGAGACTCGTTATGGACTCAGAGGCGCCGAGCCGAGACTGCTACTTGAACGACTTTCCTGCTTGGGCAGTGCAGTTCGCGAATTCGCGGCACTGGTGCTTGGAAGTGTCATTCCTAGGATTTGACTCGTTCGAGGCAGGCCTATTTGCGAAATAAGGGCCCGAATATTTGCGGAAGATATGTGTGGTAGATGTATACATTACACGGTACCGATGACAGCTAAGCTACAAGGTCAACAAGCTAGCTACAGATGAGCCTATTTAAATCCAAGCCGTTCAGTCAAAAGCTGCGTGGAAATAGATATCTTCTAAGTCTTTAGCGTTGTGCTTCCCGTTGGTTTGCGCAAAGAGACACTTAAATTCGTCCTCTTTATCATATTCGCCCCTTGCCCTGGCTAGGAAACTCGCCTGGAGTGATCCCATCAAACACTTATGACTAGGCAAGAGGGTACCGAGTGTATCAAACGTAATTTCTGAAACGTTGCTTCTGAAATCCGTAACAGACCCGATCCATTTTGCTCTATCTTTAGCGACCTTCAACAGGTTTTTATTGTCGAGAGTAGGGATAAGAGACCCGGCCATAATATCGGCGCAGTGCTCAGAATTGCAGAATTTCTGAAACTCCCCTATGTTGGTGGAAGTGGAGAAAAGAGTTTTCACGATATTGCTGAGCTCGTGAATCTCTTTCCCCCTGATATGTGCAAATTTGCCTGGGGAATGGGCTCAAGGTTAGTTGCTAGATTCACACGATGTGCTAATGGTTACTCCCCGGGATAGGCGTACCTAAAGATTCTTTCGACCAGCGAGATATGTCCACCGTTTCTCTGTCCCTTTTCATGGAACGCTTGCCAACTGGTGCGGTACACTCTTTCGCTAAAATCGTAATCAAATCGTCCACCTTTGCATCGCTGCCGAATGATTCTGCGACGTATATCCAAGCTCCGTAGCCTGGCGACAAGGCTTGTTTCGTGAATCTGTCGAGCCAATGACGGGACCATGGTCGTAGTGCTTCTTGCAGCTCATATTTGGCACAAAGCGGTGCTAGTTTCGTAAGATACTCGAAACTGATATTGAACATTCTATCCCCGGCTTTGAAGTGTAAGATCTCGAGGATTGGTAGCAGGTAGTCCGGGTCATCGTTCAAATAGAGACTTTTGACACGTTTATCTCGCGAATGAGCATATCCTGTTGGGAAAAGGTATTTCACCTGCGACTTGAGCATCTCTGCAAAAACCTGGGAAGAGACCGCTAGGACATCTCTGGAGACGAAAAACCGGTGCCTTTTTTTCCCACGCACGACGACAAGCACCAAATTGTGGGCCTCCGTGATAGTAATAGCTGGTGTATTCCCATTTGCCTGGTCGATACGCTTGACATCATCTGCGGTCGGGATGATTGGTATGGCTAGTTTCTCAGGGGTTATTATATCGGCACCCTCGGAAAATATATCCATTGTGCTTCTAAGCTTGAAAGTAATTCTATTCCTGGATCCTAATCTGGGACTAGGGTCGTGCTGATAGTCGCCGTTGTCGTCGGAGTTATCGCCTAGTGCAGCAGTTAATTTAGATCCAGTAGGCATGTATGTTTGAGGGAACGATATGTGTGTAAAAATAATATCCGAACTTACTTTCGTGATTAAACTTCCGTTTTGGTGTACTTGGAGTGGGAGCGTCTGACATTCTTATAGTATTCTGTCGCTAGGTGTGGGAGGAGAGAAGCTGAAATGGGGAGAGTTCGAGAATTTGTTGATCGATGGATCCGATTTAAATAAATTTTCGTGCTTCGGACCCTGTAGGTGTTCCAGAATTCGAGAGACAGCGAGTTGGGTTCTAAATATGGCGATTGCCTCGTGCCCACTATCTGTGGTGCTTTCAGGTGCGGGTTTCGTTAGTGTGGATGATAAAGCATAGAGATGCTGCAGATTGTGACCTTGTAATTACTAGAAGGACTTGAGCTAACACTTGGTGCAACCTCCCATCTTGACGAAGTGCATATTGAGCGTTGGAATCAAGTCGCGATCGATCCATACCCCTTGATAGAAGACAGGTCATTGAGCTAGTATGTATGTCGGTCTCGTCCGAAGGCTTCGAGGGATGTAAACATATTATAACTCCTACATAAAGAATTGTATTTCAAACTCTTCTTTATGATAGTGTAGAAGAATCGCTAAAACGGACTCTGTGGAAGTCTCCCTATCAAAAACCTGCCATAAAAAAAGCAGTATCATTCTTTGATTGCCAAAGGAATATTTCAGAATGTCAACGCGCAGTAATCTAGCAGCGCACCTATTCAAGAGACGTAGTGGAGAGGGTTAAATAGTTATCGAGTATCATCAAATCCGTCTATTCTTGCTCCTTTCCCATGATCCTTGCCCTGAACTTTTCTTTGACCGACGGCAACCGGCAGGTATGATAGCCGTCAGCTTTGTTCAAAGTGTCGATCCTGATGCTATTAAGCCTTTCTCGGAGGGCTTCCACAGACCCACACCATCCATTACCTTCCTCGAGCAAACCTGACAGCCCGCTTTTCTCGATCGAACGAAGGAAGGACCCACAAGCTATGTCTGCACAGATTTCCGAGTCACAGAGCTTATGGCATTCCGTGGGATGCTTGAAGAAGTTGAAAAGGGCCTTGAGGAGGTATGTAAGCCGATAAACCTCTTTTCTTCTGAGATCAAGAATCAGATCTTGATATACCATCAGTATACCTATTTCGATTGTAACGTCAAAGCTTGGGTTCAAATCGATCTTACCTAGAGCTTCCCGCGGCCACCATTTAATCAGGACCTCCTTTCCTCTTCTTAAGACATACAGCCCGCATTCGCTTTTGACGCTACATTGATTCGTCAGAAGGCTCACTAGCTCCTCCAATTGCTCTTTATAGTCGAAAGCGGTAGCGATGTATAGCCAACCCTCATATCCCGGTTCCATCGCATTCGCCTTGTGTTTTGCTAGCCAAATATGTAGCCAGGGTCGAAGGGCGCGGTAGAGCTCATATTTCCCGCACACAACCGCGATCTGAACAAACGTATCGAAGTCGATGTCCAGAAGCTCGTCGTCTGTATCGAAATGTAAAATGCGAAGCACTGTATGAAAAACGGCTAGGCTAGTGCCGTCTAGTTGGAAAACACGTGCATCATAGAGCTGCCCGTGTACGAAGGAGGTGATGGGTCGAGATAGATCCATGAATTTCGGGGAAGAAGTCGACAGGATCTTTGCCGAAACGTGGAAGCTACTAGGGAGTGGAACAGGGGAGTCGTATACGATGACCTCGAGATCGTGGTCTTCTGCTATCTTGAACTGGGAGCTCTCCATATATATATCGGAATCGGATTTGTTTTCTAGGGCTTTGGGACCGATATACCCTGGCGGAGGGTTAAAATTCGCGTCTTTTGCTACACATGTTTGTCGAGGCTAGTAAGCCAGAATCTCGCAGGTTAAATTGGGGCAATACGGATATACCTTCACTACTTTCGCGATCCTTCGCCGTACTGGCGTCATATTCCGACTGGGGAGGCGTTTCCGATGGGATTTCATCCCACACTTGGACTTCCCCAGCTAGTTGCTCGATAGATTCTCCGAATAGCTTCCTGATGGACTCTTCGACGGTTTCCTCAGGGCCTTGACCGATATCTTCGATTGGCGGTATCGATAAAACGGATTCATGATCAGGTTTTCTTTCGCAATACTTACGAATTTTCTTCTTGTCTTTTTTAAGCGGCATAACGGACCTGTTCTAGCTGTCAGATGTGATATTTGATACGGTTGTCGGTTCCGAGATGGATGTAGATTGGGAGGTTAAAATATCAGAGGTTGAGAGGTCTATGGATAGGAAGTCTATAGCTATGAGGTATCAAAGAGCGAAGAGGAGGGCTGGCAAGAGTCGCATCGATTGTGTAACGTTTCCACGGCCAAACTTCAGCACTGTTTCCGTCAACCAGTTGTATGGGGTATTCAGAGACAACACGGGAACTACCACCCGGCCAGAAGCGGCGAGGCTGAACGGTTGTGAAGGAACAGACGGCAACAGCCGGTAGCCTCGCAACTGTGACGGGGCCGATTTAGCTGGTCGAGTCGGGAATCGGGTAGAATCTCTGTAGTTGCTCTCAATAGCTCCTATGAACATCTGTGGTGGTCAAATACGGTAACTGCTAAATACTCAAGTTAATACTAGCTATTCGTCCACCCTGAAAATATCGGCCTCCTCGTAGTCCTGTTCAATCGATGTGCTCTCCGATTCCACATAAGCCCGAAAACAAAATTCGAGATCCTCAATCTTGCATTCTTCATGAGAAAAATAGCTACGATCGTCTAACTGCTCCAACTGAAGTTTGCTCATCTTCTGACGCAGCAGCCGAGCACACCCAACCCAAGCCCCCCTGTCGCAAAGTAGTACCTCAAAGCCGTTATCGTGAATAGATCGGACGGCTGCTCCCAGGGCTAGAATACTGCATTGTCTGTGCAGGCATAGTTTTTCACATTCTCGTGGGTTTATCAACGTCTGCATCAGCTTCTTTAGCAGGGTGACTAGACGGCCGATTTCCTTCGCTTTGGCTGCCAAAACTTGAGCTTTAACCCGTTTCAATCCATCAGTTATCAATAATTCAGATCGTTTATTTCGCTCCCTGGGGTGCTTGGACGATGATCACTTACCAGTTATTGAAGCGGGCCAGATTTCAATCGGGATCTTCCCAACGTTGAACCTAGTCATGAACTTCCCGCATTCGCTGATTTCTGAACATTCATCTCCTAAAAGGTTAATGAGGTCCTCCACTTTCTTCTTGCTACCAAAAACATGAGCAATGAAGAGCCAATCCTCGTATCCACGTTTCAGAGCATTCCTGGCATGCCTTCCGATCCAGGCATGCGACCAACCACGGACAGCGGTTTCCCAGTAATATTTCTGGCAAAGGATTGCTATATCCCTGAGTGTCGAAAACTTGATGTCAAAGACATCTTCTCCAGCGGTATGGTGAAGAATCTGAAGGGTAACTAGAACGGCGGCCGGTGAACCTTCAAGTTCGATAACTGGAGGGACTATGTCGGGTTGTTCAGGGCCAGAATCATCCCCAGAGAGCTCCAGTGCAAAGGGATTGTCGCACATGGTTGCAAGGAGCGGAGAAGAGATGGACAGGATGTACTTCGACGCAACATAGAAGTACCTTTTCTCATCGTGGACGACGAGGACAGTGCAGTCACCATCTTCGATGATCTTGATCACAGAGTCAGTCGGTTCAGGCTCCTTCGTATCTATAGAATAATTAGCATCTCTCCCGAAGCTGAGAGAAAGGGTGAAGGCTTACCCTGCTCGGGAGTGGAAGGGGCGACCGGGTCTGTGATGATTGACATCGATAGGTCTGCTCGTGGTGTGTACGGAGACGCTACGACGATACTATCACAGTCCTCCATGGTTACATCGGTAGGGAGGGCCTCACTTGTAGGAGAACTACCCGCAAGCTTCCGCTTCTTGACGCTCTGAATCCGGTCCTTAGCCATAATTCTGTCGTTTGTCTAGAGGTAGGGAGGTCCGGGGAGGGTGAGGTAAGGTTGGTGTTTGGTGATGGTTGGGACACCTAGATGTCACAGATTTAGAGTGTTGCGGCTGGGAAGGTGATGGCCAACTGGCGATAGCTGAGAGCGTGCCGGGCTGTATTTGGGACAGCTTCAATCCCATAGTACAAGCGGAAGGTTAGTCTTCATAGCTGAGCCTTCTATAAGTGAGTCGTATTGAATTCCTACGAAGCAGACCTCTTTATCACCTTCTAACAAGCCCTAGCTCCCTCGGATGTAAATACAGGTAAGCAATGTTATCAGACTGAACGATAAACAAAAGGAATCCACGACCTAGGAAGCCACTCAATCCTCAAGGGTGCAACTTCTGCCCAAAAAATATCTGAGATTTTTGCCTACGTAACGAAAATTATTCTATCGTCAAGTTACCACCGGCCACCTTCGCATATCTTAAGTTCCTAGAGGGAACATACCTCGGTCTACGCCTTGAAAAGATCTAGGATCTTGGCCAAGGTGCATCCGTTTTCGCAAATCCCTCCGGTTTTGACGCATGCTTCAAACAATGGCTTGAAGTTCGCCATTTCACAATCGTGCACCCTAAAGGTATCGCCCTCCGGGCATAATTTCCATTCCTTGGTCAAGAACGATATGTTCCCCGTCGCTTCCTGGAGGTCTCTCAACGACAAGTCCCATTGTGGGTTCGTAAGCAGTCTCAAAAGTCCGTTTTTAGTGATAGAGCGGACCAGTGAACCGCAAGCTAGGCTTACGCAATCTTCCCAGTCGCATATAGGTGAACACTCGTTGCCTTGGAGTAGCCTCACGAGGCGCCTGAGGCCAGTGATAAGGTGGTCCACCCTTGCTTCTCGATGCTTCATAATATCGGCTTATATGTGTAGTCCACGCATGCGAGGTGTATATATTAGCCGGTCCTTCATCAGAATTGTTGAAAAGATGGCAGTTGAACTTACCGAGCATCTCTGGGGGCCAAAGTGCCACGGATACTTTCGTGCTACGTCGTAAGACGTGCCCGTTCTTGACTTTCCCACATTCATTCGCTAGAGCAGACCTAAGCCCTGACATTGCTAACCTAGAATCGAAAACTTTGACTAGATATAAAAAGTCTTCGTATCCCGGCTCCAGAAGCCTCTTCGCGAACCTCTTAAGCCAAATATCGCCCCATGATACAAACGCTGCACTGCACCCGTAAGTGGAAGCGATAACAGCGATGTCTCTGACGGTTTTGAACTCCAAAGTAAATAGATCTCTTCCCGCCCTACAGTGCAAAACTTCCAAGACGGCTTTGAGGGCGATAGGTTCACCGTTCATCGAAATTTCCCCTCCAAACGCCGTTTCCTCAACCGCTTCGCTCGAAGATAGATTACTCCCAGCCACAAGATTGCGGTACTGAATATCGGTACTGGTAGGCGGGCTGCTATTCTCCGCCATAACTGATGTTGCTAGGCGGACGACGCGTTTTGAGACGAGATATTTGTAAACACGTCCATTATAGTTATTGGTAATAATACCGTCATGGTTGTTTACTATGGTGAACGCCCCGATATACGCGTCTTCGGGACCAAGTTGTACATGTTTGGGGCCGGTATTCGTCTCAGCTTTGCCCTCCACTTGGGTTGGTTTGACAAGACCGTCTTGGGGCTTGGATTTGGAAAAGGATTCGTCTATAGCGGTTTCAGCCATTTCGCCTCGTCTGTAGAAAACTTGCTTGTCGTTCTCAGGAAGTATTTATATTTTGGATTGTTTGTTTGTGGTCTGGGGGTCGGCTTGTTGGTAAATGATATTAAGCTCGAGCAGGCCATATACTTACTAAGTATATAACTGTCTTGAAAGCGATCCAATGATGAGTTGTCACGTTACACCAAGAGCCGTCCTGTTTCTTCTGGAAGTTTCGCCCCGGTTTCCACGCCGAAGACTACAGGATTATCACGGGCAGTTTCCGGAAGATATTTCGAGGTCAGAACGCGCCAGTGATGCGATAGCACATGCCGACGCAGCGTAGATAGATATCCGGAGCAAAAAAATAATTACATGGCGGATATAATTATACGTCGATCGTCAAAAAGTTTTCCGATAATCGAGATGCCACCATTCCATGCATGCAAGCTATAGCTATACATCCAACTGAACTCGAGTTTCTTCGGCGCTGGCTGAAGAGCCGTGCCGCCAACCTGGCCTCTTATATCTCAGGCGTTACAATTTTCAAACTGGTCGCTAACCTAACTGTTGCATGGTCAGTAGTGATCATGTCGAATAACCAACAGTTTTCGGGTTTTTAAGGCATTCGGCCTAACCGTGACCGTCCCCGGCACGCCAACCCGCCTACCAATATTTCACACCGTGCACTGCCGTGACCGCGAGTTAAGTAGTCAATTAAGCCAAGAAAACCTTCTATGAGCAATGCAACGTTGTATACTAGCATTTTAGCGATCTCGCCGTACCAACATCCTCCCGAGGTCCTCGCTTATTCATACAAATGCGAGCTTACACTAGCCTTGAGCAAACTTTCTTGTGACGAAACTGGCTTTCAGCTACCTTTGCCGTGCCTGTTGGCCAAGAGAGTTGTGAATGAATGGAATTACGAGAGCCCGGGCTCCCGTAGTTGCTAAATTTCCATTCCATCGAGACTGGCTGAAATGGAAACATATCCTGCGCGTGCGGGCATAATTATATAACCCGTCCATCAGCCCTTCTCTAATAATCCCACTATATGATCGCGAACAATCGGATTAACCTTGCTCTATACTTCCTGATACTCTTTACCGTCTCTAATACAAAGCATATAAACTTCATACAAGGCCGCTATACCGGAAACCCGCTCCCGGGCCCAATCTCTAGTGTGTGCATACAAGATGCAATCCCATCTTCTCCCTACTCCAGTTTCATCCCCCACCTCTCCTTTGCCGCCGCCGGCGTCCCGGATTCGAGAGCAGATTCTGAATCTCCTGCTCAAGATTATGGCTACCTCATCAGCTCCACCAAACTACCCAGATCCGCCCACAGATCGCCTCTGTGGCATGATTTACGCAGCAGCATGCCAACGGATCCAAAAAAGATCAAAGCTCCAACCCCGTTGCCTCCAAAAGTTATTCAACATGGTAAAGGCAGCCACCGATCTGACAGGATATCTTTTCCCACTACACAGCTATGATCTCCAAGTGGATATCTGCGTCAAAACCGCTCTCTTTAACTTTCTACTCTCGGATAAGGATGCCATCGAGGATTTCGAAAAGCTAAGAAGCCACCTGACAAATATTCAGGGGCCTCCCTTCAATCCCAAAAACATTCCTCCAGCAATAAAGGATAGCTTCGTAATGTACCTTGCTGAAGAAATTGGGCTCGTTGCCTCTGAATTATTTGAAGAATCACCATCTTCACCCGCCGGAAAGGATGGACGCACAAACGGAAAGAGCAATTTCGGATCAGTCTCCCAACTAAGGGTGCACCTTTCCCTCCTAGAGAGCGTAGTCTGTATCCAAACCCACACTCATTCGCCCAGTTCTCCAAAGCGTCCCGGACCAAACGACCGTCACGACGGATTGAACATTCACTACCTCCTCAAAATGCTTCCGAACTGGATTTTCCCCGTTGATGAGTTCGGTGAGGAACTATTTGGGCGAGTCTATCTGCCAGTGACAGAGGACTTCGTAGGATTTGCAACAGCCGTAGGTTCCACCCCGTAGTAAATATACATTGCACGCAGCTGAAAGACCTATCCCATCAGTTTTGTTCACCGTTATATAATTAGCCAGCTAACTATTCCAATACACTCATCTATAGGTCTCGGACATAACAGCAGCCTGTAGCGCTCACCAACCTCACAACGTAGAATCACAGTCTCTTTCATCCACCATAGAAGCCGCAGCGGCCCACTACGCCTCCCTCCAAACAGCCTTCCGTTCCCACCCGCAACTCTGGAAATTCGCCGAAGCCTATCTCCAAGGCTTCACCTGCGTATCTCTAGGAAACAGTGAAGGACTCAAACAACTATTCAGCAACGATTTGAGGGTAGTCTTGAAAGATGAATGGCGAAGAAGACGTACTAACTCCTTTCCATATCGAAGGATGAGTATCCTAATGGATGCGGATGAGATGGGTGTCGAGAAAGAAGGTGAAATAGATTCTGAAGGTGTAAGACGCAAGAGTATTGTAGAAGAGTATGATAGTTGGGAATTTCTTCGTTGAACCCAGCATCCGTAGTGCAACTGGGGTGGATCCGAGCTCTAGGAGTGGCGCAGTTACAATTAAGTCATGGGGACTCCCCAAGTTTCGCCGAAATCGATGCCCGGGAATATGTAACTCCACTATATCCCATTTGCACCAGTTGTAACGTAACTGCTAGCACTCAAGCACCTAATGAAATTCTCTGGTGTATGTTCAACCGCCCTAGAAATGGTATGGTATTATTAATTAATCTAGATTAAGTTGAAGCTCATGATCGAGCCAAATACCAGATACAAAACGAAATCCTTCGTGTCAAGTTATATATCCGAATGAGCATCAGATACTTACTACTCAGATCCGGGAACATCCCCATTCTACGATCGACAAAACTATAAATGGACGGGAGTAGGCAGCAGAGCTATTAAGGCAAAACGAATGATAGAAGAAGAAAATAATAATAATGATATAAATGAACTATTTACAAGAAAAGAATAATCAAACAAGAAAGCAAGAACAGAACGAAGCAAAACTAAACAGAACAGAACAAAGCATAACTAAACATAACATAGCAAAGCAGAACAAAACAGAAGAAAGCAAAACAGAACAAAACAGAAGCAGAGAAAAACAGAAGCAGAGCAAAACAGACGAAAGCAGAACGAAACAGAACGAAGCAGAGCGAAGCAGAACAGAACGGAACAGAAAACAAAAGAAAAAAGAAAAAACAAAGACAAATGTATATACAGAACTATGGAGGGCCGCAGCGCCGAGCAAGGAGCCAGAACCGCCCATCTTGGCGCCGAAGAGGGGGTTTTTGTGGCGGAGTCGTCGTCGTCGTCGTTATCGTTGTTGTCGCAGATATGGGAGGCCACCACCACCGCCGAGAGAAAGAGAGAGGAGAGGAGAGGGGGCACCCCCTCTTCTTCTATGCCGACTTACCTCGCTCGCTTGCGAGGCAAGTCGACATCCCCGTCGTCATCGCGTTCGTGGGTGACGGGGGCCGGGGCAGAAGAAGAGGGGGCAGCCGGAAGAAGGGAGGAGATGGTGGAGGTGGATGGCTTGGTGGGGGCGGTGGTGGGGTAGGTGGGAAGAGAGGAGGGGAGGGCGAAGGTGAAGGTGGAGGCCGCTGGTGGGGCAGCTTGGGATGGGAGGGTGGGAGGAGGGAGGAAGGTAAACGTGAAGGAGGAGGGAGGAGAAGCGACGGGCTGTTGAGCCCCCGAAACATCTGCCATCTCCCTGTCCTGCTCTTGGGGGGTGAGCGAGAGGACCAGGGGTGGCAGATTGAGTCCCATGGACTCAGGGGGCCCAACAGCGCGCGTCGGGGAGGGCCTTTGATCCCTCGATTCCCAGAGCCTACGGCGAGGAGGGTACAGTGGGGCCGGCGGCGGCGGAAGAAGAGCCAGGTAGTCCGGTGCGGCATAAAATTGCCGCAGGTATACCGGCGTCTTCTTCTCCACCAACCGCCAGGGCCACTTGCACCTTGTCTCCTCAAGCTCGGCCTCCCAGGTCTCGAGGGTGTATACCGGCTCAGGCCAATCCCGAGCCGGATACCAGGGGCGAGGAGTATTGATGTAGGCCTCCTCGCCCCATTGTTCAAAGGCCCTCACGGGCTGCTGTGGTGCCGGTTGGACCAGTGCGACTAGTCTCTGTCGCACTATGGTCCAGCGGCCGTCCGCGACCTGCTGGGACATCCTCATGAGGGTGAGATAGACTTCACCCAATTGACGTTGGAGGATGTCCCTGACGCTGAGCAGGTCCCGCACCACCAGTTCAACGAGGCCCTCGCGCTCGACCCAGGCCAGGGTTTCTTGGATCGTTGGAACGACGAATCGTTCCAACAGGCCTGGGGAGCTGTGGGTTGCGGGGCCTCTTTGAACCGTTGCAGCCCGCGATCTCTGCCTAGCCGGTAGGAAGGTCGGCAGTCGTTGCAGGATGGCAGCAACAACTGGCCGGACCAGGCCAGAGATCTATAGAAATGACATGTTAGCTAATATTCTAACTAAAAGTTCGAAAGGAAATTGGCTCAGAGGATTTTTTTCTACTTACCACCCGATAGAATCCCTTGTGGCTCTCGGGGAGGAGAGTGGCCAGGAGGATATATTCCATGGCCATCATCTCCAACCCCTTTAGTGCCCATCCCAGGCCCGTGAGGTGGTGGAGGCTGGCGCTCCAGGTCGTTTCCAGCAGGTTGGAAATCTAAATTATTCAAACCGGGTGGTTAGCTCGTCGAAGAATCAATAAGGGAGTCGACGGGGTGGGAATGTAGAGCTTACCTCGGCCACCTTCGCCGAGATTGATCCGGTGGGATCCTCCCAGTTGTGATAGACGACGCTCCGGGGGTGCGTCGACTCCAAGAAATAGGTAGCCCCGGCTACCTTGCCCTGCGAGGGCCCGTCCAACAGGAAAAAGACAGCAAAGAAAATACGGCAAATTGCCGGTACAAGATTGCAATCGGCACCAACGCCGCGGGAAACAGGAATAACGACAGACAAAAACAGAAAAACAGCAGAAAAAAAACGAAGCAAACAAACAGAAAAAGACAAAAACGAAATAAAATCAGAACAATCGACAGAAACAAGAATGGGAAAAGCAGACAAAAATAAAGAAACAGAAACAAAGAAGTAAAGAAAAAGAGGAAGGGAAGTATAGAAAGCCATATCTCGAACCGGGACTAGGTCAACCGCGTACTGATAGGTCTTATGGGGAATTTCGAAAGGTGATGACAAGATGATTGGGCAGTAAGAAGATAGAGTGAAGGCGAAGTGAATAAGAGAGTATTGAAGTTGTTAAAGAATTGGTGATCGCGGATTGGTATCGAAAGTAGTGGTAGGTAAGCTTGCGGTTTACGAAACGGGCTTGCTTGAAGGAGGAAAGAAAGGAAAGGAGGAAAGATCACAAGATTCTGGAGTTTAAATAGTCGTCTACCAACACAGGCAGCGTCTACAGATCAATCTTCCGCCGTGGTGTTGTCGATTATATGGATTTGATGGTCTCGGCACTGTATATGGGGGGGGATCTGGCATTACAGCAAGTTAGGGACAGTCTCTCCAACTGTGAAATGGTTCGCAGTCCAATGTTTCCTAATTTGGCAATAGGTGTGGCTGGTGGCGTTGGGGAACAAGGCTATCCCAACTTGCGATGCTCGGCTCTAGCTCTATCAGAGATACGGACAGTCTCGTAGCAGATACAGAGGGGTTATGGGAATCTCGGCACCACCAAGCCATGTGTTGCATCATGTGTTGTTTTTGTGGTATGTCGTTGCTCCACCAGCATTTTGCCAAGGCTGTATATGTTCGCCTGCGTGTGAAATCAGTCGACATGATCTGAGATGCTTGAAGCTTCGAAGCATTCTAGCACTAGCCCTATCTATCTAAACTACCAGTAAAGAGATTTCAAAGGTACGTGGACTTCCATCCAGAATGCAGTATTTTTGTCTATTGGGGTATAGTTATTGTGAAAGGTTGTCAAACTTTTGGAGTCGACTTGGGCAGTAACATCTATCGGTATTCTGGGATTCTATCGAATCTTTGAGCTCCTCGACTTCGCTATAGCTATATCTATACACAGGTACCCCGGGCGATACTACCAAAGATCGAAATACGATTAACCAGTATCCAACAGCGACATACACAAGCACGCCCTCCCAGCCATCACGATATCTTGGCAATTTGCGCCCACGGGAGGCCTGAATCCAGGCCCAAGCCTAGCGCCACCGGTTTTACGTAATGACAATCCACGGCCGTGGTTGAGAGCCTCTCAGCTTCAATGTTGACACGCGTAAAGCTGCAAGCCATGTGCGGAAGGCTTCAGTTGCGAAGTGCGAACCCATTGGGGTTGCCCAATACACGAGTGGAGCCCGGAGGGCCCTATTGGTGTACTACGTTGGTATTCCCAGGGCGCTGGTTTATTAGATATGGAGACGGCTGGGGTGCCTGGTGGCATTGACTTCTTTGGCTTGAGCTATTCTCATCTTGACCCGGGAGGCTTATCTACACCTTAGGAATCTCGATCAAGAGCTCCGTTCTGCGCGCTTGACTCTCGTATAGCTAGATAAGGCTAATCTTCGGAATAAATTTAGATATCCACCTGGTTCCTTAAACGGAATATATGCTATCTGGTATATGTCCTAATATCTAATCCTAGACCCATCCACGGGAAGTTCTCTATCAACGATACCGCGTCCGTGCTAGAAAGAGATAAGGACGGACGGAATAATCTGAGAAAGGCAGGCCCTTCTTGGCTCCGGAGCCATGGCGTCGACGGCATGCGACCCAACCAAACGGTCCGATCCAAAAGGGTCCGGTGACTTATAAAATTATCGAGCCAAGCGTACGAGAGCGTGCAGGGTGGGATCAGGCAAATCGAAACCACCGCAATTCGCGGTTATTACTGGGATTCGGTGCTTTAGCGCCTGAAGACGTCTCGCGTCTTATGAGTTTCAATTGCAAATTTACAACATTTCTCTGACTTGAGGAATTCACAAATCTGAGAACATTTCGGATACATATGTCGAAGCTCCGTTTCCTCAAAAGGTCCGCGTAAGCCGATTTCTAATCATATTGATAATATCACGTCGCCCCAGCACGATACCAACGTCGAAACCCAGGCACGAAACAAAGAAGCTCGAGCGCAAAGGTCCCTATCAAAGCCCTATCAAGCCATTAGATCCATAAATTGATAAAAATCCCGCACTATTGCCACATCCGAGAACATTTCCTATATTTCCTTTTGCTATGTGTCATTAGTATGACACTGGTGACAGCCCACCTGTGAATGCAATTACCTAATAAGCGAAACCTTCGGACCCGTTCAAGCACACGCCAAACCCGAGAGAAGAAGCTTAGCCCTGTGAGCCACCGGCTTGCGCATTGTCTTGTTTCATAAGAATGGGAATTTATAGATCCGGGATTTTCTAGCGTCGGTTCTGGAAGATAAGGAATTGTTTCTATTAGGAATCGGCTTTCGTGAGGTTTCTTGATAACGGGTTTTATATTGGAAGTCTGTGACGCCAACACATTTCCCATCCCGCCGCTTCGGGATTTCCCAAAATGGACGTGCCAAGCATCCGGGATATCGACATGGGCTTCAGGGACATCTTTCGAATCTTCGAGGCTGATGGGAGGAAAGAGATGGATCTGGTGTAATACCTGTGGGCTTACGTTACTTTATAAGTCCGTACGACGGCATTCGGGAGCACAAGTCCGCAGCAGCAGCCAGCAAGGTCATTTCTTTGTGTAATGTTTTTTCTTTAAATTCCCACGCCGAAAAAAGACGACTCGCGAGACGGATGCCGGCACGTCCTTTCACGGAAATCGACCGTTTCATAACGACTAGATCTTGTGTTCCGGTTACACCCTGTTCGCATTTAGTGACGGTGATCTTGAGATCTTGGTCAACTGCTCCACAGTTTCGGTTGGGATTTAATTTTCTGACGCTGTTATTTCTTTTACTCTGAACCAAGATGCACAGGTTCACGGCCGGAAGGAACCCAAATTATCACGGTGATGCCAGGAGGGAACGGTGCGACGGTCGCTAATGGTATTCTATTTAATTGGCTGCCAAAGCGGCCCGGTAAGTACCATATATGCCCATTGATTGCAAGTTTTTACCCGTTCTGTTCAGCCCTTGCTTCACCGGAGTCTCATCGATGCATCGATGAGCAAAAACATCGAATCCAGAAGTGTTTGAGCCTTAGACCCAGAAGCTAATGCAAAGTGACAATTTGAGTAACATACAAATTAGGTAGTGGCATCTCCTGACGTTGAATAGGCACCAGACTGTCCCGAAGCCACGCTCTCCCCCCGAAAGTATTTAAAATCTCACGAACCGGAATACTCCTGCCTATTAAATCGATATCAAAGGGATCAAAATGATTTGCCGACGCCGGTGGACCCAATTCCTTTACCAGTCGGCCTGGCGTTTTGGCTATGCAAATCGCTGCCAGGTCGGGATGCTCGCTATTTGGCATCAGCCTGCTCCCCGGCGACTATCATGCTTCCTTCGATCGAGTTAAACCGGCACAGCACAGTCAATTCGGCCGAACGTTACAATTAATTTGAATCGGAGATAGCTGTTCTCGACTCTTGAAGGAGTAGAGAAAGAAAGCCATGAATCTGTCTCCAGACACCAATCGTCTCGTCCGTCACTCAGATCCGATCTCGCTTCGTTCCTAATAGATTGCGTGAAAATCGGCGGGGTTGTTAGTTCAGCTTCAAGAGCCCAATTCTATCGGCGTCGTTAAATTTTTTTTTTTTTTCTTCGTTCGGTTTGAGGCAGCAGACGTTCTACCATGGTTTAGGAAGCGAGAGCAACCGATTCATCATCACCGTCAGCATCATCATCATATCGTCAGTCCCCTCGTGCATCGGTGTCCAATAAACGCATCTGTACCCCGGACTTTTAAACTAGCCCATCCCACGAGCACCAGAAAAGCCCTCGATCCCATTCGCTGCAAGGACCAGAAGGTTTTTTTTGCCCGAAAATTGCGAGGGGTCGCCCTAGACCCGAACCCGGTTAGGTGGGCTATTCGGCGACCTCGTTCGCACTACCACCACAGGAAAGGGAAAAGAGTTGTTAGGTACCCTTCACGCCACGATTGCCAAAGAGTGTACACGAGTACAAACGACTACAGATAGATCTCTTGGGTGTGTAGACCAAGAGATAGCGAAATATTCCGCCCAATGGATGGGTAGGGTGATCCCGGGAGCTAAAAATATGCAGCCCTAAACCCCGATGGTATTTGGCCGTTCGAGTTCTCGACTCGAGAACCCCCACTATCCTTGTGCCCCAAGGTTTCGGGGTTTATTCTCCTCGACGTGGCATAAAATTCGGGTTGGAATTTTGGTTTCGCCGCCATCGGTTGGCTTCGGAGGAAGCGATAGATGGTATGTTAGTCCCGGAAGAACTTGATTCTCGAGTCGACTTCGTCGGCCGTCTTGAATTTAATTCACGGTGTCTCAGAGCGAGAGGCATCCATCGGCCCGAGTATCAAGTTCAACGACAACGGTCGTATGCAAGCGTGATGAACTTCCAACTGCCCGTAATTAACCACAAGCGCCACCAGCATGAGGCAGCAAATATCCCATAGCACCTATTCCGCTACATGTTTCAAATATTCATCTCCTACAGACAACCGAATAAGAAGAAGAAAATGGCCCAAGTACCAACGTGCGGCTTTTGTGACCGGGTCCTCCTCAATCTTGTCTGCATTCCAAAAGCTGCCGTTTCGCTTATGGTTACTCGCCGCACTTGGCAAGCAGCATTGGCGCATAAAGCCATCCATCCCAACCCACACACCCGCCTTCAGCTTGGTATTCGACCGACTTGGACCACATCTCAAAAATGTCACGGAGAGAGCTAAGCCGAATTGTTCCTGATAACGGGGTCTGGGCATCTGGTCTTGTCGATGCAACCTCTCAAAAATGTGTATCTGTGATCCGCATATGTTGACTACCCGCTGAAAACGTGAGGCTGTGTGCGTGCGCGTGGTTCATCCGTCTTATCTCTATTCAATAGGATCGCAAGAGAGTCGCCTCCTTTGTGATCCCCCGCACACTTGTGAGCACTTAGTACTTTCTACCTGGGTATTTTGCGAAGCCTGGCAGAACATATTGATCGTATCGATATCATAGTGGGGCCTGACTATTGCATAGGAGAAAAAAATTGCTGCAAGTTTTGCCCTTGTTCGACAGATACTGGCCACCCTTCGCCGCTTGTCATTTGTCGATGCTTGTCACTTTGCATATGTCTCGTTAGTTACGGGTACGTCGGATTGAATATTTAACGCCGCGAAAGGAAAAAAAAAGCCATCGCCTGCATGGTTATCAATATCTGTACCCAACAGATGCAAACTTGTTGAAAAACAAATAAAACAGTTCACGGAAAAGGCCTAGATGGCTTCTTATCTTTCCTCTCAAAATATGGGTATTATGATACGGGTGCTTAGCTCGGTTAACTTTGCAAACTGACAACCTTGCTTTTGCATGCTGTTTTAAACTCCCAGGTTTTTAGCATTCCAGTCCATGATGTAATCTCCTCATAGACGAACCTAAGGAAGAACCCACACTAGTACTTCTTTCTAATGACAGGAACCGTGGAAGAAAGCGAGGGGAGAGCCTCAAACTGCGGTAACCGGTCGGCCTCTACGCCGTCTTGGACGGTTGACAAGAAAACCACACGCGACATAATCGTCTAATCTCCCATGCGAAGTCCAAACCTTTGGCAATTTCGAGCTGTCAGATGCGAGATCGGGCTTCCAGATTGGCAGCGCAGGATAGCATGACAACATCCCTTTACGTAGTCGCCGGCTCGCCTATTGTATAGGAACAAAAAGAAGGCCAGCTCCAGAAATTGCCCTTAGCTTGGCGACTAAACTACCCCTGGTGCGAAACACATCGGAGATTCTGCATTGGGATGGGTAGGGCACCTGCTGGACGGCGTATCGAATCTTTTTTTCGTGGTTCCCTTCACCCCTGCCCTGTGGGTTTTTTGCTTTTTGGAGAAGTTGAGGCTGGCAGATGTCTCTGGCCGCCCAAGGCAGGGTCTAGGCAAAATTGCCAGAGAGAGAATAGCGAGAGATATGGCCAACACCTCTCATTTGTCAGAATTCGCAGGTTTGGCAGCAAGCAAAATACACCAGGTCAGCGGTATCCGCCCAATATGCCCGAAGATTCCCCCATGCTTTTTTCGGGATCCACTCGTGCTCGGGTGTTTTAAGGTTCCTTTGCAGGGGAACCAATTTTTTGGAGCGTGGAGGCATGGGCGATGCAGAACACAACGGAGACACCCCCATGCTTCCCTGTTGGTATGTATCAACCAGGCGGCACTTCGTAGAATACCATACTATGTTAAGTTGGATCTGTTAAGTATAGCGTAAGTTAGCAGGCACATGTTGAACTGAACTGAACCTCCCAGGTATATATTCGGAGGGGCCCTCACTTGCTTCCCCATCTGTTCAATCTTAAGTTCACCCTGCGTGCATTCCATTATCCCTCTTCGCCTCGTGGGAAGGAAAGATCGTCAGAGACCGTCTTTTCTCGTATAACTTTTCTCCAGAAGATAAAAAGTGGGCGTGAGAAACTTTGAGGACTAAAAAGCCTCGCCTTTTTCTCGACACTTTCGAACCGACCTCTATCCGACTTCTCTTTTTTTAAATCGACCTGACGGAATATCATCCATCATGGCTGAGTGGGAAAACGTTGGAGCCGCGTCTCCGATTTGGAACGGCTCGAACACCGAAGATGGCGGTGATTCTGGTTAGTCTGATGCATCGATACCGAGATGTTCTGCAGCGGAGATACTGACAATCGATGATTCCGCAGCAAATGAGGATCTCAACATCTACTTCGCGTCCGGTGACAGCGCGTACATCATTGTCGCCGCGGCCATGGTCTTGATCATGGTACCGGGACTCGCCTTCCTGTACTCCGGCCTCGCACGAAGAAAGTCGGCACTGTCGTTAATATGGGCTGTGATGGGATCGATGGCGGTGGTCAACTTCCAATGGTATCTTTGGGGCTACTCGCTGGCCTTCTCGCCCACGGCCACCAACGGCTTCATCGGAGATCTCAACCACGTCGTCTTGCGGAATACTCTGGGAACAAGATCCCCCGGTTCGAACTACGTCCCCGCTCTGCTGTACTCGTTCTACCAGTTGCAATTCGCAGCTGTGACGGTGGCCATCGTGATGGGAGCCGTTGCTGAGCGAGGACGTCTGCTGCCGGCCATGGTCTTCGTCTTCTTCTTCATGACCATTGTCTACTGCCCGATTGCTTGCTGGGTCTGGAACGTCAACGGCTGGGCGTTCAAGTGGGGAGTTCTCGACTATGCTGGTGAGTTCCTTCACTCTCTCTCTTCTCTTCCATCCCAATCCCCCGATATCATCCATCCGTCGATTTGATTTCCATTCATCTCGTGGCGATATCTTCGTTCTCTGCTTTCGTCGTTGCTCTGCGTTTCTTTTACGTAAAGCTTCAGCGACAACACACCAACGCGACAACACATCAACACATCAACACATGCTGACTTCGTGATTCCACAGGTGGCGGTCCCGTCGAAATCGTTTCCGGTGCCGGTGCTCTTGCCTACTCTCTCGTCCTCGGTCGCCGTCAGGAGCGCATGCTCGTCAACTTCCGTCCTCACAATGTCTCCCTCATCACCCTCGGAACCGTTCTCCTTTGGTTCGGCTGGCTCGGTTTCAACGGTGGCTCCGCCTTCGGTGCTAACCTTCGTGCCGTCATGGCCTGCTGGAACTCCAACTTGACCGCCTGCTTCTCCGGCTTCACCTGGGTCCTCCTCGATTACCGTCTGGCCAAGAAGATCTCGATGGTCGGCCTCTGCTCCGGTTTCATCTCCGGTCTCGTCGCTGCCACTCCAGCCTCCGGTTTCCTTACTCCTCACGCCTCCATCTTCCTCGGTGTCGCTGCCGGTGTCTGCGCCAACTTTGCCACCAAGATCAAGTACCTCATCCGCATTGATGACTCTATGGACGTCTTCGCTGAGCACGGTATCGCTGGTGTTGTCGGTCTCGTCTTCAACGGCTTCTTCGCCACTGACAACGTCGTCGGTCTTGATGGCTACAACATCGGTTTGGGCTCACAGGGCTGGATCGATGGTAACTGGGCCAGAATGTACAAGCAGATCGCCTACATCTTCGCCTGCCTCGCCTACACCTTCGTCGTCTCCGCTGCTTTGGCTTACGCTATCAACTTGGTTCCCGGACTTCACCTCCGTGCTTCCGATCACGCTGAGCTCATGGGTATGGATGACGACCAGCTCGGAGAGTTCGCCTACGACTACGTTGAGGTCCGTCGTGATTACTTGGCCTGGACTCCTAATCACAACAAGGCCCCAATCGCCGGTCTCGATGCTGAGCCGCATACCACTTCTTCGGATGCCGAACCTGAGCCGTCTAAGGCCCAGTAAAGCGGTATTATCCAGCTGATACAAGGTTGGAAAAGGGAAACAACCTTCATTCGTTTTTTGTTCTGCGGCTTGTTTAGATATATCCATATAATTTCACCTGTGTATATCCACTTTTAATTCCCTTTCTCCGACTGGCTTTTTTTTTTTACCTCTATCATTTACCTACTCACTTGAAGCTAGCTTGGCTCGCGATATCTGGTTATCTATCTGTTTTAGCGAGGGACGTCGACGGGTCTTTTTTTGTCTTTAGCTAGCCTGTTTTACGTGTGAACTATACTATACATAGTGCTATCTACTACCTAGATACTCTGGTTTAGAGACTAGACTTTGTTATTGTTCCTGTGGTTTTGGTCTGGAATGAGCATCGTCGTCGTCGTCTATATTTGGAATATGGAAGGAATGAAAAGGAATACATTCACCCCATACTCTTTCTTCACTAGCCAGGATACTATACCTGTAGCGAGTATCACATCATCGCATTAAAATTGGACAAGGAAGCACTGTCGACGTCGTTCGCAACTTCTAGATGCGGTATGGTTAGGCCCTGTAGGTGCGTTATTGCGGTACCGAGTGGGTCTGGATATTTGCCGAAAAGTCGTTGAAAAGAGGTTGTCTCCATCCTAGTTGATCTAGCGCTTACGGCGGCGAGGACAACAGCCGCGATGGAGGAAAGGAACCGTCGGTTGGGGATTCCTGATTAATCATGCAAGGCTTAGACTTTGTTCAGGTGGATCCGGAGCGCATAGTAGACTTGATATATGTATCGCAGGAACTTGATATATCGATACAGTGCTCTGATGGAGATACTTGGCTAGCGGCATGGCATACCGGCAGTGAGTGGACCCCTGCCAAATGCATATTTCGACGGTACCAACCTGCAATCGGAAGCTGTATATGTGATTCTTAGTACTCAAGATGCATATAAGTATACTTTGGTCTTACTTCGGCTATTAGCCGTACCGACGGGGTGGAGAATCCGACGAACGGCCGTTATATTATATTTACGGGTAGGCGAGATGGTATACTATCGATTACAGTTGACCATGACCATGATCAGGGCTGATGACTTAGTGCTTAGCATTGAACGAATATGATGTAGATGGCTATAAAAATAGACCTTGGGATGCATTCATTTTCGGGGCCCACCTAGTGCGGGAACTCCCTGGGCTGGTGCGTGCGGACATCGATCTCGAACTTCCTCCCTTAACTTTCCCCACCCCCCGGATACCCGTGATTAGGACCACCCCGGGTCAACATGCTCCCTAGTCTCCTCCATTAACATTCAACTTTTCCTTTTCTCTTCTTCGCCAACGTCGGCTACCTCCAACTTTCCTTTTGTCCTGCACCAACGCCTTCTTCGGGTTCTCCGTGGATCCACACTATCCTCCCGACCATAAGCATCCTAACCCAAGAGCTCTATTCAAGGGTCCTCGTTGCCGATTTCATTAATCGGGATTCTAATGACCCCTATTCTAAGCCGGTGTCGCATCGAAATACGAAGCTCCCCGGAGGTTTATCATAACCCCATTGTTCATGGGGCCACCCCATGCATCTGACGGATCACATCCAAGGGTCTTAACTTTTCTCTCCCTCATCCATAACGCCACGCCTTCATGCGACTGCTCCTTATTTGCCCAAACATCGTCTCCCACTTTTCTTTTTCTCGCCCCCACCACCACCTAAGTTTCAGATTCTCTTCATATGTTTCTCTCCCAAGAATATCAACTGCCTAGCCTCCAAGGGCAACGACATCCTCTGCTGGGAACTCCCGGGTTTTCCCTCTCTTCCGCGAACAGCTACTGCTGAACTTTCAATGGTATACTCTCTTTCCCGCCTTCCACCTTTCGTTGCTTCGAAGAAGTAATACACTCAGCCCCGAGCTCAGGTCCGCGAGACCTCTTCCTCCCCTGCTTAGCATCGCCGTTGCAAACAACGGGATGCAGCGGGTAGGAAGTGGTTCGGGACACAGAGATCTCGTGGCTGAAGTCGCACCCCTCCGAACGCGGGCAGAACTTGTAACCAACGAAGAATCTACAGGGGACGCTGTTCCTGTACCCCTTGCTCCACCTGGGGTAGACGGCTGGATCGTGGGACAGGCCGCAGCCGGAGGCGGTACATGCTCCTGTGTTTTGGAAGGAATCACAGAGGCGGTTCGGGAATGGTTGACGGTGGTGCTGGTCGTGGTGCTGCTGATGTCTCTGCTGCTGTCGGGGACCACGAGGCGGCGACGATGGACGACGTCCGCCGCGGCTAGAAAGCCAACGGGGGGGTCCAAAGCCAGCCGACCCGTAAGTCCCCGGTTGGTTGACGGGCCCGGAAACGGAGAGCCTCTTCGGTGGTGATGAGACCGGCGGTGGCGGCGGTGGTAGAAAAGACCCGGCAACCAACTTAGTGTTGGGCTGGATAGCCAATGGGGTCTCAGAGGGAAGGTCAGAGGAAACCTCGTGTTTTTGCTGCTGGCAAGCGGGCCCCCGTGCTGCTGGATCTTCGGTTCCCACCAGGCGCTTGTTGGCCTTGGCCAGTTCTTCCTCCAGAAGCTTAACAAGTTTCTCCAACTCTTTCATCTTGCCGTTGAATTCTATCGAAACGCGCTGACGGGCGGTGGAGAGGTGATACGCGTGGCACTCCTTATCGATTTCGGCTTCCCGTTTGAGACCGCGTATAATAGCATCTCTTTGCTCTAGCTCGACTCTAAGGGACGAGTTCTCCTTCTTCAAAAGAAGGATCTCGTCCCCGAGGCTTGTATGGCTGTCGAGGGAGCCGGGAGGATACCTTTGGCTTTGCATGTCCTGTTTGGTGAAGGACTCGTTCTCCCGTCGAATCGCCTGCAGCTGGAGATGTATGGCGGCTTCTCGTTCAGCCGCGCTAGGAGATGCAACGGTGTTTTCGGGATGAAGCTGGGAGGCAGGAGGAGGGAGGGGAGGAGCGAGAGATGAGGTGGGAGCCATCTTGGATAGCAATGAAGATTGCAAAATGAATACCTTTCTTCGAAATGGTGATGGAGGAGATGCTTGCTTGCTTGCTTGCTTGCTTGCTTGTGAGATGAGAAGGATGAGAAGGATGAGAAGGATGTGAATGATGAAGAGGAAGAGGAGAATTGGAAAGGATGGAAAGAAGAAGAGAGCCCTTACAAAGGGCCCGTTATATCGAAACAATTCAGCAATTGCGGGATTCTTTCTGGCCGGGTTGATATTCACACGTGATGCTACGGGCACGCTCTGGCGGTGTAGCTGTGGGCAGCAGAATATGGCTTGAGCTGGGGAGCGTGCAGCCTGCAACTACGGATTTCCAGGGCATCGTTCGACCATCACTTGCACCGTCGAGCACTCTTGCTTCTGGGGTTCGATATGAATCGACATGAAGGCACTATCACTACATTCGATACTGTTCTGTTCTCATCTATGCTCTCTAGTATTCGATTGGCAGCCATGGGTGGTACTACCGTATGGGAAATCGAGTCTTTTCTGGGACGGAAAATGTGGCTTAAAGCAGCCTTCAGATAGATCAACACGTCTTAAAGGTCATATAAACCGCCTTGAAATCCAAAAGCTCCCCCAAAAGCTCTTCAAAACCCTTACGGTATGCATCGAAGACGAGAACAACGCAGTGGAGTGTTGGAAAATGCACAGCGCCGAAAAGGGAAACGGCCGAAAGAGGGAAAGTGCCGTGTTACACAAGCGCTGCGATTCCCAAAATATCACATTCGATTCGAGTGGCATCACATCTTGATGATAGATGATGGAGCGGGAAAGAATGATTAAAGGGACTGTCGGAACATAGCGAACAGGGCTTCAATTCCAGGCTTGTGGTTTACCGTTGCAGCGGGCTGTGGAGAAACCCGTCGGAATACTTGAAGAATCAGCAGAAGAACACCCCGGTCGGTTCCTTACATCATGGGATGATGTCATGCGACTTCCCTTGATCTTACTTAATCGGCCTCAACAGCGGGAAACCTTCTTTTCACGGGTAAATCAAATTAAAAGAAACACTCCAGATATTATCTCAATCTGCTCTTTCCCTCTTCCTACGATGGAGAAAGGATGGTAACAGTGACGTAGGCGCAGTCTGTGCGATCTGATTTGACTGTGGGTGACCAAGAAAAGGCTAAGGAAACCAGCCATCCAGAAATCGTCAGTCCGCGCCCATCAGTTCCTGGAACCAGCCTGGAATCCACCCTCCGGTCTGCCGGAATGGTATTTAAGAGGGAGAATAGAAGAAGTTGGAGTTGTCGTCATGCATATGAGCCACGCCGAGAAACCTGCATTCGATCAGATAATATATTCCTGCCGGGAGGATTTCACGAGCAGATATAACTGAAGGAACCCCGACTGGAACTTTGGGAGGAATACAACTTCGCTCTCTCTCTCTCTCTCTCTCTCTAAGCATATCATTTCGACGAGAGAATCACGCTCGATAGCACCTGCTTCCGGGGTAATAGTAATCATCTGCGCGGTGAACATTTAATACGGGAAAGACCGGCTCGACCGGAAGTCAGTCCACCAAAGTGCCCGCCGTATAAGAACTGCGGTGAGGCGCCGACGTCATCAACACAACAACGCATCAACACAATCCGTCAATCGACGTCCTCGAAAACTTCTGCCGACATTATACTTTTCGCCGTCGTCACCACCCTCGTCAATACATCATCGTCATCACAGACACTCGCTCAGAAGGCTTGATATTAGCGCCTGAAGGATAGATCGCACCGAAAACCGCTTGATTGAACCAGCAGCTAGGAGCCGGCAGACAAGATGGCTGTCCTCGCAAAGCTGCTCTCCACCATCTTCCGCGTCGTCCAGATCCTCGGCACCCTCTTCACCACCGCCTGCCTCACCTACTTCATCGTCGGCCTCTCCAATCGTGATCTGATCAATGGCAGGGCGCTAGCGGTTGAAATCATCGTAAGAAACCCCTCCACTACTTACCAACTGCTGGAATACAGACACTAAAATTCAGTTAATTGGCATAGAGCGCCGCTGGACTCGTCTGGTCCGTCTTCGCGCTCGTCTTTTCGATATGTCTCCTCCAAAAATCATTCTTCCAGTTCTTCACCATCCTGGGGGACTCTGCATTCTTCGGCGGATTCATTGCCATTGCCGTTCTTCTCAGATCCTCTTGGAACGGTGACTGTGACGCCAATGCCATCAACGTCTCCTGGCTGCAGCGTGGCGGACCCAATCTAACGGCGAACTGCAAAATAATCAAGGGCGTCTTCATCGTTGCCTGTATCTTAGCGTGCGTTCCCCACTTTATAATATGCAGGACTAAATCCTTAAGATCAATTGGGACTGACATCCATTCTGTAGGCCGTTGTTCTTCTTCACCATGCTCGCTGCCTCTTGTGCCCACCAATCCACAAAGAAGGACAGAGCCTACGGCCCATCCCCAGCGAACAACTACACATCCGGCCGCGGCAAGAGAACCAAGAACCGCGATCTCGAAGGCGGCGCTGCCGCAGGTCCAGCGTTGGTCCCACCGGTAGCTGACAACCGCATCTCCCACGAGTCCAAATACACGGATATCACAGAAAAGACCAACGACCCCGCCCTTCAGACCGGCACCACCACCGGTAACGGGCGTGAGTATCTCGCTCCTCGCGGATACGCCGGCAATGAAGCCGCTGTCTCACCAGTTGCCTCGAACCCCAACCTCCGTTCCAAGGAACACTCCCATGCCGGACAGTACGCCATGGCCGGAGCCCTCGCTGGCGGTGCAGCGGCCGCTCACCATCAACATAAGAAGAACGCCTATGCACCCCACCACGATAACCTTCCATCTCATCCAGGTCCCCAAGACCACACCACTGAACGTATCCCTCAGGACCCGGATCGCCTAGGTACCATGAACACCTACGCGACTAACACCAACAGCGCCTACTCCGAACTCAACACCAGCGGTCCCGGTACTCCAGCCTATCACGTCCCAGGAGCATACCCCGAATCCAAGCACTCCGTCCAACCAACCGCTTTCTTCCCTGCCGTCAACTCTCACGAACTCCCTTCCGGTAATTCCGGAAGCAACCCACACTTCTACTCTAGCGAGATGGAAGCGGGCGGATACCAAAATTACCCTACTCACCCACCACCGCAGGAATTAGGAACGGTTCCCGGGCCGAGAAGCGGATACGATGAGTACCGAGCACCCGTGACACCACTCACTGACGAAAACCGTGAGGAGGTTGGGTTCGGATATGGGAATGGTCCTGGCATGGTGGGTGGTGGGTCGAATCAGGTATCTACGCTGCCCGAATTGGGGAGGGAAGATCAACAGAGGTTTTAGGTGACGAAATGCAAATGAAAACGCTCGCTATCACTATTTGATAGATTGATAGAGAACAGAGAGGGGATAGGTAAAAGGTCTGAGGGCCGGTTTTTCAGGCTTTGGAGATAATAATGCTGTTATGAATCTTTCATTTTTTCCTTTGCGCCCGTATTCTTTTGATTGAGATCGTTTTAGTTATGGATTGGATATGCCGCCGTGCGATGTAGGGCGGTTATACATCTTATGCATTTTATATCCTGTAGTACTAATTCTTGACCAAGAAATCCGTTTCATTTGTTCCTCTATTTTCATTGAAGTTTGCATTAAAATGCCTTTTTCTTTGGATTTGGGTATTCGCTCGAGGACATGGCATTCCTGCCAATAAAAATTTTCCTTTTGTTAATTTTCCTTTTTAGTGGTTGATAATAGTGGAGATGGTACTATATATTAGGTATCGATCATTTTTAAGTTAATTTCTGGTTAATCGTTGACAGTAGTTAAGATGTGGGTTCGGGTCTGCTTGGTCTCGTACCCAGACGTCACAAAGTGGAGGGTGGTCTGCTGCGGTTTATATTTACCTCTGTAGTTTCTGGATCTGATTGTGCGATAAAGAATGTGGATGAGATCCCACCAGGTAACGAAGTTTAACGACTTAGCCGTCCCGTGACTGTACTCTAACTCCCCGATTCCCGTATCTTCTTTGGTCCTAATACCATCTTGACTACCTCATGAAAGTACGTTTGACATTATACTTTGGTATCGACATATCGCGTGTGCACTGTGGCGTCGCCATACACATATTGAGCGTGTTATAGCACAATCCGAAATATATAACTTGCTCAATCAGAATATTATATTCTGGGGTGCATGGCTACCACATGGTATCCGCCACGTCTAAAAACCAACCTTCACATAATTATCTAAGATCGGGAATTGACTGGATAGCAGAGCTTCACCATGTGGTTCCATCGCCAATGTGGAGTTGGCGGGTATTTCCTCCTTCTGTACGTAATATATAGCCCCATTTCTTCAAATTAATTGGTCAATATCAGTTTTTCCGACAGGTGGGAGGATTTTTACTGACTAAACTTTAACACAGCACAAACCTGCTAGGGGCTGTGAGGGCGCAGCACGGCCATGTTGAGAACGGACCCCAGGGGGTCAGAGATTACGTCGCGGCCAACAGGCAACTACTATCAGATATCGGGTATCTGTTGACGGAGATGTACAGCAACGGGACAAGGAACTATCGATCCGGGGTCGTCGATGAAGAATACGTACGAAATGTCGACCCACAGGCTTGGAGCGAACAAACAGCGGAGATTGATGAAGAGGAAGACGGTTTCGAGACCCCGCTAGATCCTTCGTATGCCATGCTCAATCGACGGTTTGAAGCGTTCATTCTCGACCTGAATAGGAGGTTACAGGCGAGAGAATTCCATGAAGAAGACGCACAAGGAAATGAGATCCTTGACCCAGTTTTACCGCCGGACGTCGGCGGGATTGTGCGTCCCCGGCCGCTTCTAGACCAAGGTTGGTTGAACCAGTATTATTATAAGATGATGCATGCTATCTTTAAATTGAACTACAAGCATTTCAATTACCAAGTTGACGCTACACCGAATTTCTACAGCGGGGATCTCGCCTCCCGGCCGCGAATTCCAGGGCAGAAACAGAAATTGAGCGTGTGGGATGCCTTGACGTTGTTAATGTGGTATTCGCGGCACAAGGGCATCGGAACCCCGCTGGAACTCGTACAGTGGATCTTTGCTATCCAGGAAGGAGGTCAACGCGCGGTATACGATGTTGCCGGGGTGTATAACTTGCACCGAACGGTTGACCTGCTGTATGATGCTTTGTCGAGGATGAGGCACGACTGGAAATATGATATGAGATCAATAGCGGAACCGCAGCGTACGGATAGGCATTATAACTTCGCGCCCTGGCAGCCGCAGATGCGGGATATGCTCGGCATTTTAGGGTTTTACAAGGACCGGGTGGAGAAACTGATGAAATATTTGGCTGCTTTGCCACCGTTGATGCCCGCACCTGTCACTCTAGTTTAAATTATCAGCAGATTTATTCCTCAAGCCTATCATACAGATATCTATGAGATGAATTCCATTTTCTATTGAATTGAATTCATCTTGTAGAGCTCGGGAGCTACCTAATTGATCAACCAAGCACTTGTACCGAAGCAGTCATAATGTCAATGCGTCTACTTTCGAAACCGTGGTCATGCAAACTCTATTGACTCCGGGAATTTGGTTATAAGTTAGAGTAGAACGAATATAAGCCTCAATTTCAATATAGATAAAGTAGTCGTGCGGCCAGACCGATAAACCATCCCTCCACACCTTTGTCTCTGAGAAGCTGGCGTGCTACGTACAAAGACTACCTTACAGGTTGTCCACATGCATCGATGCATACAGGATCGGTACGATACTTCCGGAAGCTTCTCGATTCAAAGAGGCATCTTTTTGACTGCCATTCTAAGCCATGCATGGCGCCACATTATACAGTTAATCGCTATTGCTTAATACTGTTATAATACTGTATTATGACCCAATATTGTATTGACATTGGATCAGTATACCCCCACTTTCTGGCACAGTAAGTCAGCAAGATATTTCATAGATATCCATCCCTATGTTTAGTATCTCTGAGCTTATAGTAGTCTCGTTCCCAGCTTATGGTATAGTTTGTTTCCGGCTTTCCAGTTCAAAATCCATGGCCAGCTTGCGTATGTATAGGGGAAACACCCCACCGATCGCTATGGAAACATCAATAAACACACGTATTATACACATCGTGTCTGATGTGAAAACGATCCGCATCGTGGAACGTCTATCATGTCTTACCTGGTTCTCTATGATACGGGGAGGAAAGCCCCAATGCCATCTTCTTTATCTATTCCATCAGAGACCACATCAACCTCTGCCTACATCCACAATCAATCGACCATCTCCATCTCCCCTCCTTCATCCATCAGATTCACCTTCGGATTCGCCATTAGATTACTTCTATTACCGCCGTAGTAGTCATCTTGCCTTGGAACACGATCGCGGTCGATCGATCGATCGAATTACGGCTCGTTCCGTCCGTTGACCCTGGTAAAGGGCAAACTTTGACGCTGTGCCACACTGTTTTATGCAGGCAAAGTGCACGCGGCTGCATCAAAGCCTTGTTTTCAGCGCTTAGAAGTAAGTTGGTATATCCATCCCCGTGCCCAGTGATCCTTCAAATTTCAGGTTTGCTCTTTCTTCACGGCCTTGGTTTTCCTTCCCCTCGAAAGTCTAGTTGTATCGTTAAATCGATATATAGAATATTAAGGGACTAGATCTGGGAATATTCCATTAGCATCGTACTCAACCAAGCATAATCATCGAAAACCGTACGCTAACCAAAGAACGCGCAAAAAATGGGCAGATTCATCGTAAGAGTCGGTACCATGGACCCGCACCGGAAGGTCGGCGAGAGTTCGGCTTCGGCCTCGAAGTCGGAGGAGAGCGAGTCTAAAAAGAAGGGTGGTTCGGGCGAAGATTCCGCCGCAGCATCCGATGATAATGCATCTGGGGACCAATTCAGCCCTATAACGCTCTCCCCCATAGATCCAGAAACTCGGCAATACCTCGACCAGCTACGACAACAGAGCCAATGTGATCCACCCCAGACCAAGGAGCCCGTACAATTACCTATTGGCACCGGCAGACCAACTGGCAGGCAAACTAGAAGGCTAATCGCTGGAGGTGATGGCGCTCCTCCTAGACAGCAAAAGGGTAAAGCTCGAGCGGATCGACAAGCTCAACCAGATATAGACGTCCCTGCTCGCGGATTGGGAAAATTACCGCTTCACCCGAGCGTCTTCAGACCTTTCAACCCAGAGGAACATCCAACGAGGGATACCAGCCTCGATACCCTTGAGCGGAGACTCCTCAGGGTCGGAATCACTTCCACATATCCAGCGGCCTCGTTTGAGTGCACCGGTGGAAATCCGGAGTGGTCATTGAAATCGATAATCATGTCTCGTTACAGAGGCGGCACCAACCCCACGGTTGTCGAGTATTTAGCCGAGTTCGTTTTCGCCGATGGTGAGCCGGCTTGTGCGGAATGGCTTACCTTCGATCAGTTAAACTGGCCATGGGGTATTCGCATCATGCGAATCTATCACCAAAAATCTTTCCTCAAGCCCATGGACAGGAGAATCGAAGACCCAAAGGTCATCGCGAACCAATGGATGGGTCCGCGATCCGAGTGGTTCAACGGGAAGGATATCTATTACGAAGAGTTCATGTCGAAGTTGATCTATGAACGTACAAAACGTGATCAAGAAGAGCAATACCACGCCTACGAGCTCGCTAAAAAAGTCCAACCTACCCCGAAATCTCCGCCTCCACCGTACCAGATACCGGTTTCAACGTCGTACCGCCAGCCAGTTTTGAAATTAAGGCCAACTGGACTTGTTCCTGTTCAAGAAGAAGCATCTCCGGAACCTGAGGATATCGAATTGACCGATGCTAGTAGCGTGAGCGATGGGCCAAGCTACTCCGAAGGAGAGGACCAGGAGATGTGGAGTGTCTATGAGAGAGCCCAACAGAACCAGTCAGGTGCTAAGATTAAGGTTGGCGAAGATCGCGAATATGACGCCGATTTAAGCAGCGCTGCAGCCGAGCCGATGGATACGGATATCCCCGGTTCTCAAGCCGATCAGAAAACCGAAGAGGAGGAAGCCGCTGATAAAGCTGCTTGGCGTGAGAAGATGAGAAGGGCTTCACAAGGGGCTCATAGGACTACGATACATTGCGATCTGGAAGATCAACGTTATGAAGGCGAGGACTTCGGCGAGCATGGCAACTTTATTCCACCAGCCTTTCTTCCCTATCCTTCTGGATTGATGGAGAAATTCAGATCTCTCGTTAAGCAGCCAGTCCAGCAGCTAGTCCAACCACCAACGCGATGGGAGAAGCCACTCGCAAAGAAGAAGAGCTCAAGATCCCTTCAACGGGTCGGAGGGAAGGAAAGGAACCTAGGAATGACGTCCGATAGCGAAGGAAACGACGATGATGAGGAGACGAAAGGTTGTTACGGCGGTGAAGTTGGTGATGGAGCGACCGGAGCAGCTGATCAGGATACAGACTTCGATGCGGATACCGAAGATATTGACCCCTTGGCCAGCAAGAGGAGCAGAGAGTCTGCTGGTAGCCATAGAGGAGACTTGAAACGACTCAGATACTATGACACAGGAGGGAAAATGGAGGATGTCGAAGAAGCTAGTCAACTAGAGGAACAAGTCACTAGCCAGGACCAACCAGAAGAAGCCGGAGGAGCCGAAATGAAGGATGACACAGACAACGGAAAGAGGGACGAGAAGGAAAGTGAGAAGGAATGTGGAAAGGAGGATAGTGGGAAACACGACGATGGCAGAAAGGGCGGTTGAACCGCTAGGCCGAACCAGAGAGGCCTGTTTTGCTGAGAAGATTCTGGGGAGTACCGAAAGGGGTGAAGTGTTTAGGATACGCGATTCCGCTTTCTATTCTTTACATCGTAATCCTCCTAGATTACGTTCTTTTCCTTTTTCATTGTAAAAACATTATCATGAACACTCTGCTCTGTATTATCTATCCCTTTACCCTCTTTATACTCCTTGCTGTTTTCCCGATATTCTTCTCGTTTAAAAGTGGCTGAATCTAGATACTTATGAAATTGAGGCGTTATCCTTCCGGGAATGGGGTACTGTAGGGAACGTGTAACTGGAGAGAAATAAGAATAGAGGAACCATGCACCTAGTGTAGATACTACCTGAGATAGACCGATATACATGAATCTTGTGATATTATATCCTAGCACGTTTACTACTACATGAGAGAGCTTCAAGCATGCCTACATGTCTACGTTAAACGGAGTAGCCTCTACAATTCAAGTCTTCAGCCGTGGAGACGCAATGGGGCTGGCAGATAACTCAATGGTCTCATTTATTCATTATCACTATCATTATCATTACATGGGGGCGAGGAAAAGAAATCAAGACACTTTAGTCAGTGTCTTCCTGGCGGCCGAAAGGGCCCCAGATCAAACAACGAAGCCACCCACGCGGGTCGTATGGGGGCCACGGGTACACGTTGATCTCCGTGTACTCGGCATGGGACAGCCGGTACTCCATGTCCTCGACCCTTGGGTCCTTGCTAATGCAAGGACGGGACGAGTGCCAGCCACGCAGACGAGCGATGACTACCTTGTGCATTTTGAGGTCGTCGAAGGTGAAGACCTCCTCGGTGGCCGGGCAGTTTGGGAAGTGTGGGTTGTTCCCGGACCACTTGTAGCGAATGTGGTATTCGCATCTACGGGTTTCCTGGTTTTTGATGGTCTTCAGAACCTGGAAGATGAGCATTGTTGGGGCGGTGGAGTGGGTCGATTCCGCATCCGCATGCTCAACGGGCTTTTGGACCGTTGGTTGCTGCTTTTGGTTTTCTTTGCCGGGACGGTGGGTAGCTAGTGTGTCTTTGGCTGGCTTTGGGGGTACGGGAGGGCCAGCTTGCTCGGCTTTGCCATCGTGGGGCAAGGGAACGAAGTGGGTTCGGGAAGAGGAGTGCTTGTTCCCGAGGACGGTAGGGGTAGGATGCTCCTCAGTGAGGGGAGCGACCTGCAGGACCTGGGCGGTGGCCTTGGGGTTCTTTGGCTCACTGGCCTCCGAAGAGCAGCCACGAGCAACGGGTTTCACGATGACGGCAGTCTGGACGTCGACCGGCTTGTCTCGTTCGTCTGTGGGACGAGCATCGGCAGCTTGAGTGTGTGACTCTGCAGTCTGGAAGGTTTCAGAGGAGCCAGTTCCGGAAACTGAAGTCTCCGTGTCATTCGTAGATTCTTTGATGAACATCTTGACGGGATCGTGGTGAAGTTGATGATGGATGGATTCTTGGACAGCAGGTTGAATAGAAGACAGTTTTTGATGAGAGATGCCTCCTTCTGGAAGGGCAGGGACGGTTTCATGGGTTTGAAGAAGGGTCTGGTTCGAGGGTTGAAAGCCGGTTCGAGTTTGTTCACCAGTGAAGATGGTACTGGGGCTTTCTTTAATGTTTTTGATGAACGAAGCCAATGAATTGGAAGGAACTTCCTTTCGAGGATACGAGGCCCATTTTGTGAGGTTGTAAGGCATCTCGAGTGGTTTTTTCTTTTCTTCAAATGCTTGAGAAGATGAGGATTGAGGATTGGGAGGGAGTGGGATGCCAGAGGAGGCCTGTTGGGGAATTTCTGAGGTTGTCTCCATTGTGAAACTTGATGGAAGCGTCGATGGAAAGCTTGTAATGGAGGTGTTTGATGGTATTCAAAAGGACGTTTGGTGGTGATGAAGATGTTGATTTAGAAAGAATAGAAGAGCTGCTGCCATTTGATACCGTCGACGAGGTCGACACGGCTCTTTTGTGCTGTGTGGTATTTTGGAGAGTTTTGTGTTGCGCCCATCCAGCAGCGATGCATGACGCTCACATATTAGATTTCACAGATAGTTCATTATGGATACTTTCTATCTTGATTTGACGGACATTATTCTTGTCCAGTATGCTCCCTGATTAGATTAAAGGGTAATTGGTGTTTGTAAGCTATTAATATTATTTAATGCGGATGATCCGAAAGTAACTAAATGAAGGAACGGTTGTAGAAGGCAAATTCATCTATGGTACATTATCAAATCCGACATATATCCCGGGCGTGGTAAAAGAAACTACTCGCGAGGCGCCACTACTCCGACTTTTCCTTTCGGTTTCTTAGAGCCGCCCTTCTTAGAGTCGTCAGACCCCTTGCCTTTCCCCGAACGATGTCCAGGACCTTCAGGGGAAGGGCTCCCAAGTGGAACCGGGGGAGGCCTGGTGGCTCCTGGAGGGCGCGGTGGTACGGACGGAAGACTGAAACTCGGGCCGTCGGTGAAGACAGAGTGGGTCGGTGCCGCCCTGGTGGGCTTGTTGCTGAAGGTCTTCGATACTGAACTCCGGGAGGAATCGTCTGCCCGGTGGCCTTTTGGAAGTGCAAAGGCGGTGGACGCAAGGGCGAGGACGAAAAGAGGAAAGCTCAGCTTCATGTTGAACCGTTTCTCTCAGGATATAACTCTGGTATTTGTGATTCGACAGAAGGCCTTCCGATATCGTTTAAAGAAAAGAAAGTTCTGGTCAAAAGAGTGTATTTAGCTAATTTATATAGCTATAGCGAGAGTCCCTGTGTAAGATAAGATATCTAGGTAGAATTTTAACGAATGTAATAGATACTTGAGTTGGCTTGATCCCGGAGAGAAGGGACTGGGAGGCCTCATTTCTTAAATACACTTTATCCTCGAGAACCGACAGTCGAGTCAGGCCAAAAGCATTGAAGTCTGGGTCAGACTGCCACACTTAACTCGCGTACCTGAAAACTTCTTCGCAGAATGTTCTACCGCTTGAACGTTCCATCGAGTCCAGAACCACACCGCCCCCTACGTCCCAGGAAATGACAGGCGAGGTCTGTAAGGTAATCGCTACCAAGTCCGAGATAAACGTTCGTCTTTACCTTTTGATACGGGGATTTCGCTAGCCAGGCAATATTAAAGTTCTTGGGGTGGGATGTTAGGGATTCTGCGAGATTCCCGGATTTGGCTGGTTTGCCGATTCGGGAATCTAGAGTTTTTGTTATATTGCCGTTCTAGGGTGCCGATAGAGAGATCTAAGAGGCGCAGTATTGATCGATGGCTACTTCAATATTTCAGTAGTTCACGTTCCGAACTCTACTGACCTCACAGCCCTATGCTCTGGATTCGAGGCTAGGCCCTATGGGGCCGCCTTAGAGGCTTATTTCCAATCAGCAGATGGCCGTCACTCCTGCTACTTGAAAATCTAAATATGATAGCTGTACAATTTAACTCCCCGACAAGTTAGCGTGTTGGACTGTTGGATTCTGGACCAGCCGGCGATAAGACGCTAAAACCGACCGCGACGAGCTTCCAAACCAACTTCCGTTTGTATCGTCAGCTTAGACGGCTTTACATCATCATCCCCATCGACAACTTGAGCCGATTACTAATCGTTAAAAATCAAGCGATGGCGCCGGCATTTTCCTACGGCACCGGGTCCTGGCGGCTCGAGGCCGGACCAAGTCTGACCGGGCCAATTCTTCTTTCAGTTTGGAGTTAATAAGCCCCTCTTCCCTCTTTTCAGTCCCCGCTTGCCCCTCTTCAGCACCAGCATTACTACCATTGTCTCGCAATTCTATCTCCAGCTTCAAAAATGTCATCTTCGGTCTTCAAACCAGGCAATGTTGCCATCGTCAGCGGTGGCGCGGGCGGTATCGGTCGCGCAATTGCCGACTACTGCCTTTCCAAGGGCATGAACGTTGCCATTGTCGACTCAAACACCGAAGCGACCAAGGCATTCATCGCCTCGTCCAAGAAACAATACCCGTCGGCTACCATTGACGGCTACCAGGAGGATGCATCGAATCCTCGCGCCTGGTCTTTGCTGAAGAAGGACTTCCTCAAGCGGTTCCACAGGATCGACCTCCTCGTCCTCAATGCCGCCATTCACCTCAAGGCCGACTGGAAGGACCCCAGCTCGTTCGCCAAAACGATGGATGTCAATTATTTCGGATACCTCTACGGTATTTCGACCTTTTTTGAAGAGATCAAAGCGAGCACCGCGGAGAATCCGAAGGCGATTGTCCTGACGGGATCGAAGCAAGGCATTACCAACCCGCCCGGGAACCCCGCCTACAATGCTTCGAAGGCCGCCGTCAGGTCCATTGCCGAAAGCCTTCACTTCGATTTGAGAGATAATGCCACCACGCATGTTCACCTCTTAGTCCCCGGTTGGACATATACGGGTATGACCGCGAATGGCAAGGAGAAGCCGGCCGGTGCTTGGACGGCTGAACAAGTTGCCGAGTATCTGGTAGAGAGGATGGAGAAGGATGAGTTCTATGTGATCTGCCCGGATAACGAAGTAGATGAAGCAACGGACAAGAAGAGAATGGCTTGGGGAATTGGGGACCTCATCGAAAGAAGACCGCCTCTGAGCAGGTGGAGGGAGGATTGGAAGGAGAAAGCTGCAGCGGAGATCCACGGAGCGTGAGCTCATGAGAGAGTTCGAGATTGCATACCGTGAGGCTGTGACATGATCTCGTGCGCATGCGTCGAGGATCATGTTTGAGGCCAAGGAGAAAAGCATAGCCGTATGTATATTATACTTACCTGCAGATAGAATGTCCCTCTCGTGTCCGAGTCATGAATGCTACCTCCTTCGCATCCAAACTGCCGTTTCGCATGGCTCTTTGTAATCACGTTGCACCGCTGCAAGCAATTACCCCAGCCTCGTCCGAAGATATGACGCCTTCGTCCCATGTCCATTGCAATTGATCACAACCTCCCATTAAACTATATGCACATTCGCATATGCATATTCGCAATCCATTGCGATCTTAGGTCGCAGCTGCCCTGCCAAGCATCGTCAAAACCCACCGAGGAGGCTGAATAATCCCCTCCAATGCGCTCAGTTGCACCAGAACTATGGGTCCTCCCGGGGTCCTCTGCGCTTGCCATTGGGCCTTCTACCCGCTTGTCGGTTACACGGACCGAGACGATAGGCGCCAAGATGTCCCCTTCTGAGAATCCAACTGCCGATGGCCTACGGCAACGCAACCATGTCGGACCACGAGGACAGAATGCTGACCGGAGCCATGTTTCGAGGGCCTGTCGCGATCCTCGCTAGCCTCGAATCTATGCAGATTGAAAGTGCGCAATGTGCGGTTGCGAAATCTACCGTCCAAGCACCTGAGTCGGAAATCGAAATACCGATTCCAGGGGTATGGATCCGAGGATATAAAGACAGACGAAGTGGATGCCAATGCAATATCGTTTCGTTTCTCCACGCTCAGGCACGACCCAGTCTGGTACCTTGCATTACCCCATTCTCGTATTCTATATATACGCGCCCAGGACCCTAGTTTTAGCTTAAGTTGACCTCTGCTCTTCATAAGTTGGTATACTCGACGCCAAAATGGTCAAGATTGCTTCGATTATCACTGCGGTTTGCGCAGGCCTTGCCGGTATACACTCATTCCCTCTCCAATATTAGATTTCTACAGTGTCCATAGCGTTTTCTAACAATATCATTTTACAATTCACAGCCGCGACAAATGTAGAGCCCCAACCCGGCCCCAAACCCAAAAACATCGGCATCGCCCTCTTCAAAGGCTGGCAACCAATGGACGTATTCGGCCCCCTCGAAGTCTTCTGGGCTCTAGGACTCAATCAATCAATCAATGTCTTCCTCCTCTCCGCCGGCGGCGTCGCAGAGGAAGTCAAACCTTTCACCCCCTTCGCCACAAACTCCAACACCTCTGCCACGGTCCTCGCAGACTTCTCCTTCGCTAATGCTCCACAATTGGACGTCTTACTCGTCCCCGGTGGCGGTGGTACCAGGAATGAAGCCAACATGGCTCCAGTTATTGCGTACGTCAAGGACGTTTATCCGTCTCTTCAGTACATCATCTCCGTCTGCACTGGTGCTTCCGTCCTGGCCCGCGCTGGAATTCTAGATGGAAAACGCGCGACGACGAATAAGAAGGCCTGGGCATTCGTCACACAATTCGGGCAGAGGATTAGGTGGGAACCGAAGGCTAGGTATGTCAGGGACAGAAACGTCTGGACTACCAGCGGGATTTCGGCCGGTGTTGATGGTGTGCTTGGATGGGTTGAGTATGTCTACGGTAGCGCTCTTGCTACTACTATAGAGAATGGGATTGAGTGGAATAGGGTCGGTGCTAATGGCGACAAGTTTGGAAAGTTGTACGGGCTTTGGTAGGTGGAATCTGTAGATTAGATAGCCGTAGGGCGTTGTGTCGTGTGCTGGCCATGGCCATATGGTCGGATGACTGACACAGGTGGGGATGATCGGAGTAGGCAGTGGTAATATACCGTTCGCTGTCATCTTTGTACATCGGTACTACGTATATATACCGTCTTAGTTTCAAATATATCCATCCTTTGGGAACTCGAGAAAGTGTCACATAGAGAGTCATACAGACAACCAGAAGACTGGAAAGAGCACTTTGGCAGCGTCCTCCTCTGCACTAGGGGGGCTATCACGGAACTTTGCCTCGAATGTTCCGACATCAGAGGGAAAATGATTTGCATATGCTCGCAAATAAGGTTATATTCTTCCGTTTAGCCTGCCTGGCCACTTAATTAATTACAGCATTCTTCGGCGCTGCGAAGGCACCACACAAGGAAATCACTACGGCCAACGGTTGTCTGGCACAAATAAGATGAAAAAGGAACCTAGTGTCATTTAGTAATAGCCCGTTTTTTGGAAGCTCAGCACCCATCTTATTTCTAGACTAATAGCCCATCCCATATACAAAGAAGTTGAACCCGTTCTCGAAACTTCCTTCCGTTTATAATCTCGAAATCTTAGATACACTGGAATAATGATTCAGGCACAACCGTGAAAACTAGCATATGGCAAAAGGAAATGAACAGAATCCTAGCGTTGGCGAGCGTTGCAATGGCCACAACGGATGGTGACGTTCCCTTGGGTGCGGACCTCGCTCTCTTGTACAGAGACGTTGAGAGGAATACTGCAACCGGTATTCTTGCATCTCTTGGTTTCGTTCAGAACCTTCATGAGTCCTTCCAAGCGGTCCATAGCGGTGTCTCGAGAGAGCTCAGCTTGAAATTTATCATGTTTGAGAACCAAGAGCTGGGACTTGTTGCCGATGAGCTCCTTCTTTTGCTCCTCGTGGGCGGTACGGATGGTGTCGAGCTCAGCTTGAAGGCTGGCGTTCAAGGCTTCCATGGTGGAGAGAGCAGAGGCTCTGAGAGGATCGTTGGCGACCGGCGTGTTATTGGGATTGTTGACTTTCTCCTCCTCAAGGGCTTTGTAGGGTAAGGAACCTGGTGCCATCTCAATCGGATCGAACTCGCGATCGCCGCTACCGTCGAATTTATTAGAGGACCCGATGTCAGGGGAGTCAACGGTAGTCAGAGCGACCTTCTCAAGTTTGGCATGAAGAGTCTGGCCCATATCGAAGTCCGCCAAGGCGACACCCTTGACGATGGCGGTGAGATACTCACACAGTTTGCCTGGGCTGGCGAACTTCTTCTCAACTAGCTCCTTGAGGCCCGGAAGCTTATACTTCTGAGCGATAGTGTAGACGGCAGCGAGTAGTTTGTTACGTTCAACAGGTGGTAATCCAGAACACCCCGGAGCGTTATTTTCTTCTTCATCTAGCTCAACGATGCACGAGAGATGGGGGTTGACGCCACTCTCATCGAAGTTTCCGGTGTAAAAGTAGTCCAAAATGCAGGACAGAACACGTGGTTCGACGTCGTGGACCTCAACCCGGGCTACCCCATCCTAGGACGTTCGAATGCATCCTGCATTAGCATCTGAATACGAAATACATCATCTATGCATCTAGGCATCCGGCTGTAAGAGAGCGTACCTGATAGCCGATATATCTGACAGCGTCGAGGAGCCCCGGCTTCCCAACAAGCTGCTTGTGATGAGCTAGGAAGGTGCGGCTTCCGCATTTGATATAAAGATCTGAACGGCACTCCGCAAGAGAAAGACGCCCGAAAGAGCTGGAAGCGGCTTCTGAGGACATGATAGCGAAGGGTGGAGCGTCAAGCAAGCTGGTACGGTGAGGTCTGCGATGGATGCTATGTGAGAGGTTGAGGAAGCGATGGAGGTGGTTCTGGTAAAGGCGTGTTGATGGAGGAAGAAGGAAGACGCGATGGAAGCAGCCTGCTGGGACATCTACACAGCAGCGCTGCACAGCCAGCCAGCCAGACAACGACATCACCTGGGAATGAAGAGCCTCAGCAGTGATTTGGAAGCATGATGATATTAATACAGGCTGAAGGTAAGAGTGCCCTATCTACACGATGCAATCTTGACTCTTTACGCTATCAACCGGAACCAGCAGCTGATTCTAGAAGCCCTACTAAGAGCTTTATCACAGGAATAGAAGAAGGATAACTGCAATCATCGGAAGAACAAAGGACACTGTAATGTCCACCTGGAACGGAAGAAAAGTTAGCATTCCCTGGGCCTATACAGACGATTCCGGGAATCTTATGGGCTGGGCTAACCTGATATCGGCCTGCTCTGCTTGGAGCGGGGCTTGTCTCGACGGGTGGACCGGTGGAGGACGCAAATGCATCTTCAGTCACCGTGCGAGTTATGTTCGATTCGGTGGATGTCTTTCGGTCTATCAGTTAGCAATATGGCCCGTACGCACGCAGGTTGCCTCTGGAGCTTGAATCTCTGAATTTTATCTTACCACGGTGAAGGTCTTCCCGCCATCTGCGAATCTGGTGCAGTAGCCGCTGAGATTCTCTATCTCCCGAGCCGCCGCTGGAGACCTCGTCCTGGCATATGGATAGCAACTGGACAGGAGGTTGTCGAACGCCGTCCCGAACCCACCCTCAGGATCATCTGGATCTAGACAGATACAATTTGCGACGCCAACTCTGGTCAGGGGATCCATGGGACCGGTTCGACAGGCATTGGCGACCCTGGCCATTCTCTCGCATGCCGTACTCGCTGGGTCTTCGATCTGAGAAAACGATAACGACGGGGGTTCTCGGCGAGTGGTGGGTCTCGGAGTAAATTCAGAGGTCATGGATGTTATCGGGTCGACTGTGAGGTCACCAAATCTAGTGCAGAACCCAAACAGGCTGGATACTTCGGTCGCGAACTCTGGTTCCGGGTCTGTCGCCCAGCTGTAACATGGGGGCAGCAAATCGTCGAATCTGGTGTTGAAGGTCCCTTGAGAATCGTGGCATAGGCAGGAGGCTACCTCTGGCTCCGTTATTAGGTCCTGCGGGGACCGCTGGCATACGTTGTACGATTGAACGAGATTCTGGCAACTAGTCCATCCGAACATGTCATTTGGGGCTGAAGTGGTCGTCATAACTTCGGTACTTGCTCCTCCGCCGTTTCCGCGTGCATAAGAGGAACAATAGCCATTGAAACTGCTGTAGAAAGCAGTAGCGCGGTTCTCTCGTCTCTGCGTCTTGAGATAGGAAGTACACAGCGGGACCGCCGGGTCTATAAGCGGATCCGGTACACCTCCTACATTGCATACGCACTCCGCGACGGTTGGATCGGTATACGGTAGTCGTCGTCGGCGCCAGCAAATATCGAATGCGTCGTCAAGGTACGCGCATGCGGCAGCGTTAGGGTCGCCCTCGGGTTGTGCCGCTATCAGGAGAGGCTGCAGGAGAAGAAGCAGGGAATAGAGAGCGACCATCGCCCGCATTGTCGACCGCCCTTCCGACATGGTTAGATTACGCAAGGATCCGACTCGTCCCTGGAATCAAACTTTAACTATGTCGCCTTGTCGGTAATACCGCCAACTAAACGATGGATCGTGTCGATGTCGTTGAAGAGTTCGCATTGCAGAGCCAGGTTGAGGGTCGATGGAAGGTTGATTGTCGTCAGCCTCCTTCTCAGTCTGGGCGAGGCATATTCTCTTGGTGATCTTGGCTGTGGAACCACGGCACCTTGCGATCCGGATCTCGCCCGCTGGCAGCGTCCCAATTGGACGGTTTCGCCCCGCCGTGACGACAAAGCCTGGGCAGATACGAATCCGACTTGGCCTAGACAAACACCAAACGAAACAACATGCAACAAGGTCATGTCATGATGGAGAGTTATGTGCGGGTGTGGCAAAGACGCCCAAGTTGGCCTCAGCACCCGTCCGTTTCAAGAGGGACTCTGATGAGATTGCAAAGGGTACGTACGAGGAGCGGGAAAGGAGGTCCTGGCGCCTGACTACTAGAGTAAAGTATTCAATTGTGACGGCAGTTCGACGGAAATAGTTAAAGCCCATATGCCTTAGCTCCGTCTGGTTCTCGATGCAGACGTAACCGACGTCTCTGCACATGGACACATTTTATCTCAGGACCATCGAAGAGGATTCATCGAGGCGGGATGGCGCAAGGGCTTGATTAATAATGTAACCCTGGGCTATGACTCGTATTGGCGAGTTTTTCCACCATCAATTGGAGAAGTCATATGCATGGGATCAGAAATCGGCATCCACACGTGTCTATCCGACATCAAGAGCCGGTGGGGTCGGCCCCCATCTAGTAAGACCCACATGGTCTATCACCGACAAAACCGACAAGGGCGACCACTAACATCTTATCTTATCAGATCTCCGACACCAAGGAAATTCAAGCATTTCGGTTTCAGGCTAAAGAATGCCAAACCTCGGCCCGTTTAACCTCCGTCTCCATTTCGTGATCGATTCTGCGATGTCATTCGTCAGTTCTTCCAACCGACAATTTTCGTACGAGAACAACCTCACGGAGTTAATCTGATACTTGTATAGGAATAATCCTCCTGATACTATGGCTTCCTTGCTTCTTGCTCACCTTTCTGCAGTCACCCTGCCGATTCAACGGTGCAAAAGACAAGAGCGCCGAGGACTTTGTGAAAGCAGTCGGGGTGAATTCGGTAGTTGAGAGATTTGGTCCATTCGCTGCAAGCTAAGGTATGTCCAAGTTTAGTCCTCCTACTCGGTTATAACCGCAGACTGTCTGTGGAAGACCGACTTCCAACATCAAAATAATTAGTCAGACGAACGGAGCGCAGATGGAGTTAATAATGTCCCGATTCGAGCTCTCACGGCCGTGATATATTTATATTCTTCAATTCGCCCAGATTGGAACTGACACTCTACCACAGAGCAAGGTTATTCCTCGTACCAACGGTACAACGGCGCACAGAGCACCAGTTCCTGCCAAACGGCTCGCTATCGCGACAACGCACAAAATACAACAAAACTCGTCGGCCAAACTTGACGCGTGTGACGTTCTGGGACATATCGAGGACTGGGATATCGACAAGATGGCGAAGGCAGACTCAATCAACTCCAAGGAGCTGGAGACACTCAGCAATACGCCCCAGGCAAGATCCGAAAAAGATCTTGAGAATATCGCACCTACAAAGCCGGATGTAGAGGAAGGCACAATAGAAGGACAAGACCTAACCGACACCGAAAAGCAGGCACCACCGCCCGAGATTACCTTCCCAGATGGAGGATTGGAGGCATGGCTCGTTGTATTGGGCTCTGCAATCTCGCTGTTCTGTTCCTTTGGATACGTCAACGCTTTTGGGTGAGATCTTACTGCCAAATTAGTTAGCCACCGACCAGGATTGGCTTGGAAGCTTTGCTAACCCGTTGGGTTTGTAGCGTATACGAAGCATACTACCTAAGTGTTATCCTGCCAGACAAGACAGCGGACGATATCGCCTGGATTGGGTCCATTCAGCTCGCTTTTATCTTCGGAAGCGGGCTATTCGCGGGCTCAATCTTTGACAGATACGGTGCAAGGGTAAGTGCTACCCCAGAAATTCCATTCTTAGGTCCCCCATTAATTTTTCTCCGTCCATTATAGATTATCATGATACCAGCCTCGATCCTGCTCGTAGCGTCAGTGATGATTACCAGCGTTTGCAAGGAATACTACCAGTTCCTCCTGTGCCAGGGTATTCTCGGTGGTATTGCCCAGGGCGCTTTGTTCACACCCGGAGTGGGTGTTATCGGCCATTATTTCAACAAGAACCGTGCCGCCGCCATGGGAATTGTTGTCGCCGGGTCTTCTCTAGGAGGTGTTATTCTCCCGATCATGCTTGCAAACCTCCTCGAGCGCACCTCCTTCGGCTGGACCGTCCGATCCATCGGCTTTCTGTTTTTAGCCCTGCTATTGATCAGTTGCATCACTGTGGTGGAGCGACTACCGCATAGAAAGGGAACATTCTTCCTCCCCGAGGCTTTCCGAAATCCCATCTACAGCCTCTTAATCGCCGGTAACTACTTTATCCTCTGGGGCCTTTTTACACCGTTTTTCTTCATCCCGACATACGCATTGAACCTCGGCATGTCCCATTCGATGTCCATCTACCTCGTCAGCATCCTTAACGGTCTCTCCTTCCCCGGTCGTATCCTCCCAGGTATCATCGCCGATAAAATCGGAAGAATGAACTGCATCATCATTGCGCCAATTGTCACCGCCATTTTGATATGGTCCTGGCTCGGTGTCCACACCCCTACGGGACTTATCGTTTTAACGGCTTTCTTCGGTTTCTGGTCTGGAAGCGTTATCTCTCTTTTCCCCGCGGTTATGGCGCAGATTGTACCCAACCCACGGGAGATGGGGACTTACCTTGGCATGGCGATGGGTATTTCCGGCGTCGCTGGTCTAACGGGAAGTCCAATCGCTGGTGCTCTTCTCACTCATCACGGCTATATAGCGGCGATATCGTTCTCTGGGTCTTGTATGATCATTGGAATCTCACTCCTAACTGCCGCGAGATTCATTTACAACCCGAAACTCTTTGCGGTTGCTTAATGGATTATACTTCCAGCATATAACCCTTCGCATCCATGCACCCCGTTTTCCTCTACCAACCCCCCAATTACACAGTTCATACTCTATACACACCTGGCGTTCGAACTCCCCACACCCACATACATTCTAGGCATACACCTTTCTTTTCTTTTCCCACCTCAGGAGCATCATAAACGGCTGTTTCACGACTCATCTCTTTCCGATCCCTTTTTTTTCGTTTTCAATGTTTCAAAAGCATCTCAGTTACCCATGCATAACAGTGTTCCTAGCCGAGCAGGTGGTCCTATCGCCACCTATAGCTGGTTATCTCGTGCATTTAGCATTTGCACCGATGGCCGCAGCGGGCGCGCATCTATCCTTATATATATAATATAATAATCTCTACTTTCCAGACTAACTACCCGAATCGTTAGCCATATGTAGGAAAAATTAGGACAATCGTTTATCAATTATTTTAGTCGCTAAAGCTTTTTAGAGTACATGGGGATCGATATTGCGGCTTCTAGAAACAATGCGCCCCTCAGGTGAAGCTAATAAGACCATCAGGATCGAAAGATAAACCGAAGAAAACGCCGAACCCCTGTTCCGCTGTGTAGAACAGATATTGCTAACACCGATAATAAACGATTGATGGTACATGCGCAGTTCGAACGAAAGACAGGCTTACGCCAACCACCCTGCACCGTGGAAATCTTCCCAATACGCCGAATAAATAGATCCCTCACCCCGGAAAAAAATAAATCTTCTTTGATCAGAGCGGAGCTAAACATGAAGGAAATGAGAGAAGGAGAGTAAAAGAAATCACCTAGAGCGCTATGCTTGATGCTTATCACTCTCTTCAACCCATTCGTCCCACCATTCCCTGATTAAGTGGTCGTAATACTTCCAACGGCTGCCTTTCTCAAAACGCCCTTCTAGTTTGTAAAAATCCTTCTTAATGGTTAGGTCTAAGCCAGCGCGATCCTTGGCGGGGAGTTTGTAGAGTTCGATCTTGGTTAGGGCGTCAACCCTCGCTCCGATATATGCTCTCCATGCAGAACAGCCGAAGGTGTAGTGGTATTTTAGGACGGAAGAATGGAATCCGGAGCAGGAAAGGCGGTAGCGGGAGCTTGTGTAGTTCGGTTGGCGGTTCATGAAGATTTGAGGATCGGGAGTTACGGCGAGACGGAAACAGGTCGATTCAACGACGGATTGGGGGACGGTAGGGCTGGGTATTCCCTCGTTGTTGAATTCGATGACCCAGGTGAATTTGTCGCCGACACGGCGGGGCGAGGTAACCTCTTGGGAGTAAGGGAGAGGATTCGAATTCCAAATAATTGGCTGGAAGTCATAATCGTACGCAGAGTAGCGAAACAGCGAATGTTGGACGCTATCCGTATTCAGATCGCGAGTCATGAACGATATCTTGTGCATAAATCCCGATTTCGGGAATAGAGCGTAGGCTTTGTGAGATGTGACGAGGTTCAATAGGTGGGTGGTGTTGACGGAAGCTAGGAAGGCTCCGAGCGGCGAAGCCGTGCATACTCTCATCTCGACGACGCAATTTTTATGGTCCGGTCTCTCGTACTTCCGACGCTGTTGGCACAGAATCCATAGTTAGTGACAACCTCCTGGGGGTTAAAGAGAGAAAGCAGCATACCCTAGACTCGGCTTTTCCCTCCGCACGGGGCATTTCTTCGTATCCAAGCAATTTGATGTATTCTTCCAGAGCATTGGCGGAGGCGCCACCGGTGGCGTAGAATCTAATCGATGAAGTGCGGAACTCTCTGCTGAAAAGCGCGGTCGCAAAGTGACTACCGATGATGAGGTTGTGTTTCGCCATGAGTGCACGAACGCCCTTCGGATCGTCGAACCACCTAGAGAGCAACTTGTCGATGTCACAGTCCATGTTGATTATCTGCCGTGGGAGGGTAGACAATGCTTTGCAAGTGGTGGACAATCGGGCAATATCATCGAAATCAAGAGTCCACATGATGGTGCAGAAGATGGGGTAGTAGACGGAGGCATCGAAGAGCTTGAGCAGGCTGGAAGGGGCCGGCGGTGGCGGGAAGAGAGGTTCTGGAGGCGATTTGATATCTGTCAAGGACATGGTCGAGGCTTCCATCGGTGGAGTTTGCGTGGTAGAGTCTGCTGAGGTAGGCTGCGTAGAAGCACTCTGACCCCACAGGCTTTTATCGAAGATACTGAAAGACATGATTGCTATGGGGACCAGCCAGCTGAGAAGACCGAATCTACAGTAGCTGCACTCCTAGGAACAGCATCACGGTGGTGGATATCCTGAGGGTGGCGAGGATGGACGATGATGCTGCTAACTGGCGTGATGTTGGTTTGAGAAGAAGGTTGGGAGAAAGTCGGCGGGAGGACGCGACTGGCTGCGATGGCGATGCTGTTGCATTTTCCGCGGGGCAACACATTTCTCCGCCACTCGATACACGACACATTTCGGTCAGTCTCGATACCAGCATTTCGGTGCCGAAAGAATGATGTCGAGATGAGGATGTCGAAAGGATGATGTTGGAGAGACGATTTGAGGCACGAGTTTAGATTTCCATTCTATTCAATACTCCACTCAAATGGGCGGGAACGTATTGGTCACATCGAAGTGCGAGTTTACAATCGCAAAATGAAAAGGCCACCTCGGCCTTGCATTCTACATACAAGCAGCAGCACTCGCACTGATAGTCTCAGAACTGCACAGGAGTAGGACTAGGCTGAGATAGTCCTATAGTGCCAGCCATGCCTTTGGCAACTCTCGCGGTAAATCTGTCGCTGCTTCACAACATGGTACTAATTATGATCGATAGAGTTCCAAGGACCTTAATGCGTGGATGTGAAATTCTACCGGATTCGGTCGAACGCTAAATCAGAAACGTCGGTGTCCAGACGCCCCGCCAGACCTTCTTCAACTCTTCTATGCAAATCACCCACCATTTCCAACTAAAGTTCATGAGAAACTTCGGAGGCCTCCGGCCTCTCTCGATTAGGGTTATGCTCGTCCCTGGCGACCCGTTCTGCCAGTGCACATCTGACAGCGGCATGACGGATCCAGGTACCATCGTTGACAGTTCAAAAAAATCCGTCAAACTTTAAATTTAAGATTCCCGAGTCATGGAATACTCCGGCCCTTCTGGAATCTCCGTGGGAGGCGAAAGTATACGGTGAGACCGTATAAAGCCCTTGGCGACCCCTGGTCAATCTCCACCTGCTTCCTAGCTTCAGCCTCCCAGCAGCTTAGTCTCGATAGACCCTCTACGAGACGTCGATACAAAGTCATTCACTCGTTGTTAGTATACCCATCCAACCCCTATACCACCTTTTACTGGCTCGCTAATGACAATCCTACCGCCGACAAGCTGAATTCCTACCCCCGATAGAAGCTTTATAAAGTATCTGTCACCGAAGAGTTATAAAACTAAGTACTTCGGCAGAGGGATTTGTCTTCAAGTAAGCTGAGCTTCGTTTTCCATCACTACACACTCGTTTATCACCGCTAACAAACTTACTCTGCTGTGCAGACCATCCACTCCTTCGCTTTAAATTTATATAAACTAGATTTTATTTTCTATCCTATTACCTTCTATTCTATCAAATTTCCACCCTGTTGTTATTATAATCCACTCGATCTTTACAAACATGAGCCGTCCGTATTCAGTCCCAGAGAAGATCCCTGAGATCCATCTCGTCGACCACGATGACGCTCTCGACGTCGAAACCCGGGGCGAACAGAGAAGCCTTCTCTACTCCCCAGCCCTCAAGGAAATCAGACCTAGACACCCGGAACCCCACAAGAGGCTTCTCGTCATCATCGTCGCCATTCTATTGACCTCAGTCGTCGCCACTATTGGTGCTCTCAAAGCCAGGTGCGGTGCCGAAGGGGTCCATCATGCGGACTCAGCCACTGGAATCTTCAAACGCATTGTCATCCCTTCCGGGTGGAAGGAGAAGAGCGATAACCTCGCTGAGGTCGAGACTACCGCGCCCATCACGAAAAGGATTGTAGTCCCTGCTGGATCGAAGAGTACTTTTGAAGATGACGGTATACTCTTTGAAAGAGATTTCACCTTCAAACGCCCACAGGGTTGGGCTGGAAAGGCTCCGTCTAAGGGTATCGGAAAACGAGACCCAGGTACTGCCTGGAAGAATCCTAAGGGTTGGAAGCCGATCAAAAACATTGACAAGAGGACCACCCCTCCCACCATGGTCAAGGCCCCATGGAAAAACCCAAAGGGCTGGAGAGGTCGTGTCGGTACTATCAATAAGCGAGGAGTTTGGACGAAGCCAGGCTCCGCCGGCGTTAGCATCGGTTCAACTGTTAATGCCGCTGGTAACGCTGCTGGAGCCGTCGTCGACACTCTCAATACCGCTATCAACGCCAGCATTAATGTTCCGCTCTACTCCTACCCAGGCGACGGGGCCAAAGATTGGGAGCCAATCTTCAAGGCATTGAATTCTTCCTCCAAAACCAAGTTCACCATTATCATCAACCCAGATAATGGGCCGGGCAAGGGTGACCCAGATGCCAACTTCCAAACTGGTATCAAGAAGCTCAAATCATTCCCTAACGCACAAGTATTCGGCTACGTACACCAGTCTTACGGTAAACGTAACATGGCCGAAGTCCAGGCCGACCTGCGAGCCTACGCTGCCTGGAAAGCTCCCAAGATTGGCATCTCAATCGACGGTATCTTCTTCGATGAGTCTCCTGATGATGCAGCGAACGCACCATTCGTCGCCGCCGTCAACAGTTTTGCCAAAGCCCAAGGCCTATCAACTACAATCCAGAACACCGGAACCGTTCCATCCAAGGAGTACTTCGCCCCGACCCAAAACACAGATATCACCGTCGTCCTCGAAGACAGCTTTGATGACTACAACACCATCGCGAGCAAGTACGATGGCCTTGCCGCCAAATACGGCATCTCAAAGAGTGCCTTGTGTTTCATCATCTACGATGCTCCGGAAGATTCTCAGAGTATTCGCAACGCTGTCACCAAGATGACGAAGCAAGTCGGACACGTTTTCATGTCTGATCTGCCCCAGGATGATGCTTATACGAACATCTCAGACGACCACTTTGCAGCTTTTATCGCCGCTATGGTCAAGGCTCTTTCGGGCTAGGACTTTACTCGAGTAATCGATTTGCAGTCGTGAAAAATTATATATATAGTTATTTTAGTTCTTCTTCTGTACCGTTAATTAGTATAGTAGAATAATATATAAAAGTTGGAACATTCCCCAGATTACTAGCTCACTCACGCGCCAGATAAATGATACTACCTGCCCCCATAAAACCCTCCTTCGATCAATTCCGAAGCAACAGTCAACCTAGATATCTATACCCAGTTACACTATAAAAGTAGTATCCCTATGGCGCCGCATAACCGCTGGTACTAGAATCAGCTTACGTCTCTACATATTGGATCACATCTATACTCATGAACGCACCTCCCGAGCCAGATTTGTATGTAATAATATATAACTTTTATATAGATAGATAAGTACTTAATTATTCTATGTAGATTGAGGGAAATGAAATGAAATAAAATATAAAAGCGCCGCCCTGCTATGCAAAAATATGAATAAAATGCAACAAAATGTCCTTCATAACAAATTAGACAAATGAAATCACCTGGCCGGGTCAATGCTCTGGGGGTACCAGAAGACCTGATCCTTATCATACTTCTTCTTAACCAAGGAAAGCTGGGTTAGCTGCCTGCCGTAGTACAACTTTTGAGCCTGAGATCTCGAGTACGTTGGATCGGCGTAGTTGACATAGGAAAAGTCACCAGATCGCCTGACAACCTTGTCGAAGCCGGTTAAGAAGTCGATTGCGGCGCTGCTCGATCCACCGTTCAAGGTAGTGTAGAATTGGAAGTTCCAGAGGGTATCACGATGGGCGTAGCTGCTTTCCTTCAGCAAGGGCTCTTTGGTGATCGCGCTATCGCCACCGCCATAAAGGTTGATGATGACAAACCAGGGAAGGCCTTGGTCTGGCGCTCTTCGGCCAGCTCCGAGTGCGTAGTTGAAGAAATTCTCCATACCCTTACGCTCGATTGGGGCACGGTTAGAAGTTACGAGAGATTTGGCGTAGAACGTGGTATGCTCATTGTAGCCTGTCTCTGGGACGCTAAGGGTATTGCTGCCGGCGAAACGGAGGAGTGTATCGATCCACCCTCTGCTGTCGAGCGTGGTACTGGAAGGGGCCGGCAATTGCTTGAGAAGAGGTTGGAAGAGCGTCCGAAACTGGTCCACTGATCTCCCGTAGTACGCTCCCGAAAGCTCAAAGTCGGCACCGTTACCCCATAGTGAGACACCAAGTCCGAGTTCCTTAGGCGCGCTTCTGGCGAAGGTTTGAATCGCCATAAACGCATTGACGGCTTTAGCCAAGTCCAGCCCACTGAACCGGTAGGAGTAGTTGACAATGTTTTCTGGGACTCTGTATGTCTTAAACCAGAACCTGGTGACGATACCAAAGCTCGGTGCTGCACCCTTCACAGCCCAGAAGAGGTCGCCGTTGTAGCCTTTCCTCGCGATTTTAACCGATCCGTCGGCCAGGACAACCTCCACCTGCATGACCTGGTCAACCATAAGACCCCAATTACGGCTGGAAATTCCAAAGCCACCAAGGCTTGGATGTCCCATGCCAACTGCAGGGCATGTTCCGTGAGGGATACCACGTTTCGCCACATCGTAGAGTTTTCGCGCGATGTTTCCAAGTCTAGCGCCGCCACCAACTTCAGCCCACTCAGTCTTAGAGTCGTACTTGACGCTGTGGAAGTTTTGGAGGTCGATAACCACGTTCCCGTCAGCTCCACCGAGACCTTGAGCTGAATATGAGTGCCCACCACCCCGGGCGCTGACCCTGACACGATTGGCTTTTGCGCATTTGACGATGCTTGAGATTTGTGCGGTTGTGCTGGGGATAGTGATGACGGCCGGCTTAGGTTTTAAGCGTAGATTATATGCCGATGCAAGCGGACCAAAGTCAGGAGAAGACTGGAAGTAAACACGAACTTTCGCAGTACCCAGGCAGTCGGCAAGAGTGGCTCTTGGGACCAAAGTAAATCCTTCATCAGTTGGAAGAGGTGAAGCTGACGCCAACAGCGGCAGAAAGCTGAGAAGAAGGGTACTGCAGCGAACCATTTTGAGTTTTGATGTTTTTTCCGTGTTGGTGTTCCAAAATCCAACAAAGACACCAAAAACTTTGCGAAAATGGAGAGGGATGGGTGATCGTGAAAGTACCAGTCGGGTCTTGTTATATACTCGAGTGAGTAGTAAGTTTTTTTTTCCCTTCCTTCCCCGGAGTATGTATGTTTCGTTTTAATCGCCTAAAGCGCTCCTTCTCAGTCTAGTAACCATTTGCGCCTCTCGGACCCTCCGCCAGTACACAAGATTCGATCACTTCAATAGAATACTGTCCGCAGCCTCGGGAGGTGCGACGTCATAAAGAAGGTGGAAGCGTTGCATTCGGCATATTCCTTTCAAAGAAGGCTAAACGTTATAACATCCACGAAGGTGTTATACCCCGATCAGCGCACCGAATTAGCTCCCCAATAGGTCATCGGAATGCTAATGTCGTTAGATCGGACAAGAAGGCTTGGATGGCGCTCTGCTGAAAGCTTGTTGATTCGGTTGATTCGTCCGTCCTTGATTCAGAGGTCCAAGGGTGGGTGGTATTTGCGAATCCCATGTGTTGTCCGTCCTTCCTCTTTCCGACGGAAGGTCTCCCAAAAGCGTGTAAAATCGGTATATCCATACCAATGAATGCTAGTGCGATCAATCCCTTGCAGGGAAAAAGTGTTCGGGGAACTCCAAAAATAGGGCCGTCGGAGCTGTCAGCTGAACTGTCAGTTTCGGAACCGGGCCCGAAGAAGAAAGTTCAAGTCCTTTTTTTTTTCCAGTTCGAAAAATTTAGAAATGATCTAGAGCTTTGAGGTAAGGGACCTAGAAAAAAGTCCCCAATGCGAAGTGCTTGAACCTAAAGAAAGAGGTTGGTTATATCATGTTGGATCACGGAGATGATGTTGTATTCGTGCAACGTTGCCTTTCTGCCTGGGCTGAGGACTTGACATGATCTTTAGGCCGGTAAGATGACGAGCAGCGAGTTCCACGAAGGAACCAACGTTCATGCGTTGGACCGCTGTAAATCCTTCTGAATTGAAGAATCGAAGTTACGGGCATCGTCATAAGGATTTTAACTAGCAATATCTAGTCCCATCCGAGGCCAGATTGCGAAGGCTCCATCCGCATGCGAATTAATATTCCCCTCTCGCTCAATTCGCCGTTTGAGTTGGGATCAGCGACTATGAGGTCGAGTTCTTCTTCTTCTGGAAATGTTGCACAGTCAACGCACACGTGGGCCCGATCGACCGAGAATCCCAACGGATCAGGCAATTCTAGTGATCGATCCCGAGGGCGGTAACGTTATACGCAACAGTGCAACAGGCAACACGGCACACACTCATATATAGGCGTCTAGACGTCGACCATAGATATTCTACAACTGCCTAGGCTTGGACCATGATCTCTTCGTCTAAAGCAAGATCAGGCGATGTTCAGTTACTAAGTTGTGAGGTTACATACAATGTTGGTTTGCACTTTGACTCCATGGCCTGATCCTGCCAGGTGTGCGTAAGCCACAGCGCCACCAACGAACCTTGGACTTTAAACCCGAACTAACTTGAATATTCTTCGTCCCTCGACTTCTACCTAGTCAATGAAACAGCTAACAGTTCAGCTGGCAAGTATGTTACAAACCTAAACAAGGTCAAGGAATAGACGGGGATTGTGTAGGGTTATTCGGTTAAACTTATTGCGTTCCTGGTGCTTTCGACGGGGCATTCAGTCTTTATTTTTAGTTCAGGATTAATTACTGCATCCCAGTTTTCGTACAACGTACAGCTTCAATTCGCTGGGAATAATATGCACGCAAACCGCCTTGGAGAGCTCTCTATCTCTCTTCCATCTCCTGTTCGCCCTTGCCCATGAAGGATAATGTGTAACATATAATGCTTCATAACATGGTTATAAAGGGCAGAATCCAGTGCTCCCATTCAATCCAGCCGCATATGGGCCCATATACCCATATCCAGCTCCCTGCAGGCGGTATTCCCGCTTTTGATCAAGAGGAGAGAGAAAACAATGGCTCCAGAGTTGGTGGGTCAGCTACGTGGATCCTGGATGAGTGGACTGCGTTATCGTCGGACTCGGGACGGGTGAAGAGGATGAATTCGTGTCGGGGCGGCTGTGGCAGCATTGCAAGAAGGCTTGAACATGTTATACGCATTGAGTGGGGTCACAAAGCTCTTGAAACAATGTATGTACATATGTCTCGGATTTCCAGAATTTAGATATACTTCAGTATATACTTTTAGCAAGTAAGTACTTACCATACTTATCCTATATCACTATTGCTATATAACGCCGGCCAAGAACCTCTCTGCCTATTGTCGTATAAAATATAATATCATTGGGTTAGCGACTATAGTCCCCGGCAGGAAGCAGTGCAGCCTAAAGCACATCCTAAATCAATTACATGGAAAAGCTGTCTTCCCTGGCTCGATATTGGAGCTGAACGCGGGGAAGAGAGGTTACACCACGACCATGCAAGCAGTTTTTTTTTTTATTTTTTTGGTGCCTCAACTCCATAGGACCGTGTATCACGGTGTCGTGCAGACACGGCTCTTGTTTTTCAGTATCCGAAAATTTTGTGGTATTAATATTTCGATTTGCGCGGGATATCAGGATCGATTGCACCCCGTCGGTAGATCTTCCCGGAGTATACCGAAATTTAAAGTCGAGCCTCCCAAAGAATGTAAAACAGGGCCCACGGAAATGCACCATCTCGCTTAGAGCGAAGCCTTCAGCCTCGGATTTTGTGAGTGGCACCGAATCAAGAACCTGAGAGACATGCAGATATCCATGTACGTCGACGGGCGTGGGAGGTGATCCGTGTGTGTCGAGAACGCCGGTATTGAATTGTAGCCTCCTCGTCTCCTTCGACGTGGCAGGAGGCCATTAGTTACTCAATTGGACGACCGGATACGATATCGCTTAGAATCGATACATTCCTATGGTTCTCCCACGCGGGTGATTTTTTTTTTCTTTCCTCAAAGTGGCTAGCGCCAACGTGTGGATGGTACTGCTGCAGTGTCCAAGGAGTCCCCTGTATTTAGAATGTGCGTGCAGATATATATGATATCGCACATGAGAAGATATTCTGGGGAGCAGGACCCGATCACAACGCCGGCGATAACTTAAGATAGATCCCTTACATCGACTTTGAGGAATGTTGGATCGGCCGAGTCATGGAGTAAAGGGCGAGGGACGAACATGCATACAAAGGGCTGGTGACGGAAAGAGGCCGTCATCTTGCAGTTTGCTTTGGAGTTGGGACGCGGACCATGTCGACCAGACCTCTAGATCAAGATTAAAATTGATTGAGATGGTAGCAATCGGACTGAATCTTCCTTGAACCCTGAACTATCCCCTCCGGTCGCTTCACCGTCCATTAGAAAAATCCCCTCATGACCGAATGAGGTTCGTGGAGAGGGGAGATGATCTCCTGATGATGGCGTCCGTCTGCAGTCTGGCGGCTTTCTCGCCAAGGAATTTGAGGTCTGGAATACATATGACCACATGCGAGATCTTGGCCATCACATTGTATCCTGCTGGTTTCTTTTTACGTTGAACTGCTGGGAAAATTAAAATCCTCTTTCCTTTTCCAGCGCGCGAGAACATTCTTTTTTATGAAGGCCGGCGGTAGGATCTCGTTGGCTTGAGCGTGTTGCCGGCTACAAAGGCTGAAGCAAGGGAGGCACTGCTAGAGTGGTATGACGATGCGGAGGCTCCCAACCGACCCATTCAGTTTCAGCCATCTTCATGCAAAAGACCCGTGTCTGTTGGGCCTCAATCGCACTCGGTGCTCGCGCCTCACATTCGAATACAGAAGACTTGGATTCCTGTTGGAAGGACCGCTCGGATGCTTCGGCAGTAACCTCGAATATCATATCATGGCCTGGAGAGTTCAGTTACACTTGTGCTCCGTACGACGAACGGCTTACATTGGAATTGATACATAACGGATGCAATGGCACTTACCACCAATATACCGCATCGGGGCACGACAAGGCGAGGGACACAACCAGACGATGTTTTTTTAGCCCGAGACGCTCCACAAATTCGCTGAGGGAGACCCTGTCCTACAAAACTGCAGCTTAGCGAAAGCCGGGCAGGCTGTTGGAGCGGGGAAGCCAGGGCCAATTGTGCCGTCAGCTGCAGGGTGCAGCAATCGTACATGCACCTTACAGGTGCCGTCCCGATCTTGACACCCAAGCCAACCATCAGCCAAACCCACATGGCTGGATATCCCTCGAGGAACGGTGCTGGAACAGACGCTTCTACGAAAATATCGATCGCGCGGATTCACATATGGCATTGGGCCGTCAGCTAGGAGTCAAGGTCGGACGGATCGGTCCACGGAATAACCTGGAGGACTGAAGGGCTTGCCATGCGAAACCGCCGGCGCAGAAACCAAGCGGTCGGTTGAATCTCGATCCTCGACTCTATGCCGGCCTGTCTTCCTCTAGCGAGAGATAACAGACGAGCTCTGCATCCCAATGGATTTTATCGGACCATAGCCCAAGCCGGTTAGTTGAGCCCATGGCGCCCAAAACCTGAACATTCCAGGCCGACCAACGAATACCCAAAATTAAAAACCTTTCAGCAAACAGTCTGAGCGAGGAATATTTCCGTTGATTTGCTCCACATGCACATGATTCTGAGGAATAGGCGGTCTGTTTCAAGCTATGAAATCGTCAGCCGCAGCGGCAAATTATCACCCACGGACTTCGTTGAAAGCCGTGAAACCCCTTCCAAATCGATTGAGGAAGAGGATCGAGATCGCGGAATTGTTGATGTCATTATTGTTCTTCACTAGTGGGAGTTATTCTCCGTTCGCCAGAGGGCACATGCTGTTGAGCCATTATCTTGGCCTCAACCATGGGATTTCAGCTTCGAATTCTCGTTCTAAAAAGTGGAACCGTCCCATGGTGCCGCCTTGCGCTAGTATTCCCGTCGTTCGGTTTCTGGCGATATCAGATCCACCTTCCTGAAGAATCCAGCGTCACAGGATTCCTGTCGGAACCAAAATTATCAACGGCAGACGCTGAAACGTCGGTCATGCTGCCGTGCTCAATATAATATTATGCTGAGGCGGGCGCTCGTACTTCGGTGAGGTTGCGGCGAGGCCTAACATAGGATCTCAAGCCGCATCCCCCAGCGCCGACTACTGAGCTATCACCACGAAATTACCATTATCAATTTTTTATTAATGGAAACACTGGGATGGTTGAAACACAAACTCGTTGGACCTTGCAAGCTGGAGTTTTATTATCGTACCCGCCAACAATCATGCGTCAAAGCTAGAACTCCTTCTCGAGCGCTCTCGGTTTTCGGTGGGAAAAAAAAATCCCTGCTCGCTGCAGATGCGAATTTGAAGCCGTCATCTATTCACCGGTCCGGAAAGCTTATGCGAAGGACTCTTTCCCCCAAGACAAGGTGACCTTGCAAGCACAGTGCTGCGCCTGCATAAATGCACGTCCATATGCGCGGTCACCAAAGGTGCAAAAGGGGTCTCGACTCCATGTCGGTTGTGTTTTCTTTGCCGACGACTCGAAGATTCTACATACCACAATGGATATCTCTCGCCCTACGCCGATTCTCCGGGGCAAGTTGTACCGGAAATTTTATAACCAAATGGGCCTAATGCCACGGACGCCGCAGAGGGGTTCTGGGGCAAGATGGTACCCCTGAGCAGTCCAACCAACCCAACCAAACTCAGCTAGTCCAGACGTCAGTGGACAGGGATAGGATGACTTGCGCAAGATTACAGGTTGAACTCCTGCAGCACAGCGCCCAAAATCAACAACAGCCCCAGCATATGTTCTTGCCCCGAGGGACCCTCAAGGCTTTCTTCCGTATCTTCGCAAGTACAGAGTCTACCCACAGACCCGGACCCAACTTGGTATGGCCGGCCCAATCAACTTTCAATTTAAAAAAGAAATTTCGCTTATCGGGTAATAATAGCCCGTTCTTAGAGTCGACAGCCTCTGCTGGACGTCCATTGTGACAATGTTGATAGGAGACACCCTTTGGTCCCTTTGGACCAACATCTGCGCTGTAAGCTGCACTATGCGGAGGGCTAATTACAGAATCACACGAAGCTTTGCTGGGATGCTCCTTCCTTCTTTTTTTTCCCTTTCTATTCTTTCTTTCCTTTTTTCCTTTTCTCTTGTCGGTTCTCGGTAGCCGTGCGCTATCAGAGCTGCGTGGTCCAGGCCTATAGGATTGAAAATTATAGAAGCCATTCCGCCTCTATAATGGATTCACGAGAAGTCTATATAAACCTCAATAACCCTCCCCCAAGTCCCATATTTTATCCGGCAGGGCTCGATCTCTCCTTCGCACAGTCTCTATCGTCTATCGCTTACGATCTAGTAATATTCGGCAATCTCATCTTCCTACGTTCGTTCAACTAAGCAGCCTATAGTATACGCCCGTCAGGATGGTGGTGTATTCCAAAGTTGCGCTGGCATTGGCCGCGCTCCTTCCCTCCGCTCTGGCTTCAGAGGGGATGGGTTATAATCTTATTAGCAAGAGATCTTACAAACCCCATTACCCGGTCTGCCCTTACTCGTTCGAACCCTTCGAGTACGTTGGATGCTTCAACGATCCAAGCGGTAGAACTCTTCGATTCAGACCAGGCATCAATGGCCCTGGTATGACCCATGAGAAGTGCTGGTCTGCTTGCAAGAACAATGGTTTCCGCTACGCCGGTCTTGAATACTACGGACAGTGCTCTTGCGGTGCCACTATCGCCGGTACTCCATTCGTCGACAACGGTGATGCCAGGGCGGGATGCACATATGCCTGCAACGGTAACCCAGACCAGATCTGTGGTGGTAGCAAGGCTATCACGGTCTTCCGCGATCCTACCTATGCACCAAAGACTGAGGAGGAACTCGCAACTGCTGGTGCCGACTATACCGCCATAGGATGCTTCGCTGAGGTTGACGGCAGACTCCTTACCGACGACCAGCCTGATATCAACGGTAACACTATGACCGTTGAGCTCTGCCTCAACCAGTGCGGTACTCAAGGTTATGCATATGCCGGTGTCGAATACGGGCAGGAATGTTGGTGCGCCGGAAAGCTCGCCCCGGGTGTCGCTCCTACCGACGATGCCAAGTGCAATCTCAAATGCAAGGGCAATCCCGACCAGTAAGTTATATCGTGAAGACAGCAGTGTATGCATCTATACGGAAGCTAACTATGCAATAGAACATGCGGTGGAAGCAAGCACATCTACGTCTACTACAATGAGGATCTCGATACCTCTGAGCCCTGCGGTGAAAACCCAGTGACTACTACCACTACCACCACTGCTGCACCAACTACTACCTCCTCTGAGGAACCTCCAACCACTACGCCATCTACGACCACCGAGGAGCCTCCTACTACGACTGCTTCTACTACCACCGAGGAACCTCCTACTACTACTGCTTCCACTACTACTGAGGAACCCCCTACTACTACTCCTTCTACCACCAGTGAAGAACCAACCCCAAGTATGCAATATAATTACATTCCCTATCGTTTGAAAACTTATATGCTAACCCGTATAAACCCCCTAGCCACCACTGCATCCACTACCCCATCTACTACTCCATCCACCACCCCATCCACTACTCCATCCACCACTAAGTCGACCACTAAGACAACCACCAAGACAACCACCACCACATGCCGAACCCGCTGCGGTGGCTACTGCGTCCCACCTCTCCCAACCTTCACTGACAAGCCATCCTGCAAAGACGTCGCCGCCAAATGCTGGCAACAAGTGAACGATTGCATGCAACTGGCCGGCCCGTACGCCGAAACCGAGTGCATCAAGCTCGCCTCCGGCTGTGCAATCTACCACAAATACTGCAAGGACAAGTGCAACGGTTGGAAGTGCAACAAGAAGGACTGCGACGACTGGGACGGCTGGTACCCACCAACCAAGCCAACCCCTCCTCCAAAGCCAACCAAGACCCCCAAGCCACCAAAGCACACCCCAACCCCAACCGAGAACGCCTGCGTCACCCCAACTGCCTACAAGAACCCAGTCGGCGGCGTCAAGGCCCCAGTCGTCTCCTGCAACGACGACAAGAACGACTACGGCCGCGGTAACTGCTGGAAGGTCTACTCCTCCCACAAGAGCTCCGAATGCGCTTCCTTCCCACGTGGATCCATCGGCGAAGCTTGCATTGAAGCCTGCAATATCCAATACGAGAACTGCCGTGTTCAATATGGCGGTGGCACCAACAAGCCAAAGATGAACAAGAACAAGAAGAAGTTCCACAAGAGATCCTCCGTCGATATCGAGGAAGATCAGGCTCTCCAGAAGAGGACCGGTGGTGGCTGGATCTGGGATTGGGTCCGCGGTAACAACTACAACAGCTACAATAACGCCTGCAATGAGTGCAAGAAGCAGCGTGATGCTTGCATTCAGGCTAACAAGGCCAATCCTAATGCTAATAAGTACTGCAAGAGGTACGGATACTTCAACTAGAAAAAAGTTTTTCGCGCCAAAAGCTTTTTCTTTGATACGTAATACGTTTTTGAATTATTTCTCGGTGGGACCTCATTGTTTTTTTTTTTTTTTTTTTTTTTTTTTTTTTTTGTTCGCTCATTGATACCTAAACGTTGATGCTCTTCTTTGATTTCATTTTATTCACTCATTGGGACTGGAGTCTAATAATCTTGCTTTCGAAAAAAAAAAAATTTAAACCGAAATCGCACTGGTATGTATACATGTAATGGGCATATGGATCCATGTTGTCATGTACGATAACAAAGACCTTCATCAACTTTTTTAATCGTTAATGTTTATAACATTCACGAAAATACCATTCAATTCAATTATTCACATTATAATAGCCTTATATTATAATAGCCTTATATAATGCAATTTAACTCAGCCCGCTTGACACATGCACTTCTACTTCTGCTTGCCCCGTGGGCTTGTAACCGACGGTATGAACATGGAGAACTCCGAGGCAGTGAAAATATTAATAGCAGTAAAATCAAATTTATACGTTATCGCGGTAATAACATTTAATATAACCCGTCGGAACAAAACAACGGTAGCAAACATCAAACAGAACTCGCTAACTACCCCTTTTCTACACCTCGAAAAAGTGCCTCCAACCCCTGCCGGCTGGGATGAGGGATAAGTCGAATCGTAGGCGCAATTTCCATCCGAACTTTGATCCCTTGTAACCGCTGTGGGAGCTCATTGCGGAGCATCATGGCTAGTACTACGGCGACATGTCTGATCGTTCTCCCCATATCAATGTCGTCGAGATGCCGGATCGCGGGGTAGATCTGGAATACCTTCACCCCTTTCTCGCGCGGGGCGACGTGAGGGTTTTTCTTCCTACGCCGACGGCCCAGACGTCTTGGGTGGTGGGTTATGGCTACGCAGGGATAGATGGCGTCCCTTGCTTCTTGGGTCTCCCAGACTCGGACGTCGAGGATTGGGTCGTTGGTTATATCCAACTCGACGCCCGTGTCATATTGTAGGAATACTCTGTGGATTACACCGTTTCGGATGGTACACATGAAATCTGCGTTCGCACCGTAGAAGATTTGGTGGACACCTGGGATGTCGTAGCCTGGTATTGGGGTGTATTGGGTGGAATCTTGAAAACGGGTGGTGAAGAGGGTTTGCCAGAGTGGGTATGCCTTACTGGCGAGGAAGAGGGTGTCGAAGGGGAGGTATGAGAGTATGTGCTCGTGCAGCTCGACGGGCAGCGACGACAGCGAGGGACCATTTCTGCCATTGCTTCTATTCGGCTCCATTCCCGTTATGATACTAGAAAATATACCATCGAGTTCTTTATGAGGAGGAATAATTGAAGGTCAGGAATTCGAATCTCGAATGCGACTCTTGGCGGGATTTATATATGTGGGTAGGCGAGGCTGTTATGGCGCACTCCGCGACGAGGCGGAAATCATCAAATGTCTAATCGATAGGCTTGCAGCAGCCTTGTAGGGCATGCAGACCATCCTCCAGAAACCGACGGAGGCCGCAGGCTCAATCGTGCGGGATATCCATATTCCACATCGCCATACTGCGCTAAATTATAAACTTCTTCTGGGACACGCACACAAGACTCAAGGTTTGTTTCCTTATAACTTACTAGACTTTCATTATATTAAAGAGCGTGAAGGCCCCATTCATACAACCGTGATACAAAACGATAAGGAGAGAAGCCTTCCGTGCTCCCTCATAACTCCCGCAGGATGCCGCATAACCGCAGATAAAAGAGTGGGTCCACCAAGGACGATGATTTTCTAACGATCGTACCAACTGAACGCTCGATAAAAAGACATATCCGACCTCAAGACATATAAAGCACCAAGCAATTGCGTTTGACGTTATTGCGTGCTTCCAGGCGCCTCGGGCAGTTTAGCCTCCGCAGCCTCCACCACAGCCTACAATTGGAAGTCAGAAGGAATTGTACCAGAGAAAGGTATAAAGTGGAATCGACTTACCTCCGCCGCACCCACCACCATCTGCAATCCGACCAAAAATCATGTCAGCTGACCGCCATTTATATAAGAGGGTCTATTCGCCAGTGGGAACTTACCTCCACCGCCTCCACCATCTCCTCCACTACCACACCCTCCTCCAGCGTGGCCACCGCACGCACCGTTAGATCCTCCACAAGCAGCTTTACCTCCCCCGCAGCCGCCACAACCACCCCCTCCGCAGCCTCCGCTCGAAACTTGAGCTCCGCAGGCCCCTCCGACACAATTGCCATGCGCACCAGCAGCCGTAGCGATACATCCGGGGTTACAACCATAGACGCCGCTCCCGATGCAGGGATCCATACCGAACGGGGGGATGTAAGGCACCCCGTAAGGATAGTAGACGTACGGATAATAAGGTCCATAGTAATATGTCCAGTAATCAGGTCGAGCTGGCGGTTTCTTCCCTTTCTTCTTTTTCTCCTCGCATAGCTTCTTGTAGGCCTTGTCAAGACTCGCCTTCAACATCTGTCGCTGTATTTCCATCACCTTATCTTCAACTCTGACGACACCATGGGTGGAGAGGTGGTTACGAGGCTCGTCGGTTCCGCAGTCAAAATCGATCGGTTTCTTTGAGAAAAAACGGCTCACTGTTCCGACAGACTGCTGGCGAACAACCTGGCAGTACCAGCACCCACACTCGGAATACGGCTCCTTGTAGATCTTCTGGTACTCTCTGGTCGTGTACTCGAACGCGTCAGAAAGTTTTGCTTCGTCGATTTTGTCATCGTGGTCGACGAATCTCGCGGTCGTGCCGACGGTGAAGGTGTAGTAGTTGCGAGGCATCGTCTGATGGGTGTGCCAGGCTAAATCGATATCGAGAGTCGGGACTAACACCTTCTTTGAGCGCGCTCTCATCATAGAGATAAAGCGGGTGTACCGCACGCAAGCTCGCGTTAGGGTGTTCCCAACCGCTGGAGAATGATACCAATTCAGATCATTCGCCATCTTGGCTACAAAGGTACCCTGTCGGAGGACGGCACCGATCAGGTTTAGGCTCTGAGGCCAGGGATTGTCCCAATAAGCTGCCATCATACGACGGACGGATAGTTTGTGAACGTTGAGTAGCTTGCCCTGTGTGACCCTCTCCGTAGTCGACGCCTTCGAGACCGTAGTGCTACTACTAAGAGCCGTCTCCAGCACCTTCTTGACCGCATCCACACCGCTATTTTGAGGTAGCGATCGAATATTGTAAATAACCTCTTTTAGCAACCTATTGGGCATCGTAAAGTTATCCCACGCCTTTTCGTGCTCCGTTACCGACTTGGGTAGCCCGTGTAGATCCAGGAGAGTTCCAGGCATTGGATAGTTCGAATTGAAAAGTTCATTCGCCTCCCTTACGAACTTATCCTTGGATAAAGTATCCATGGTGTGCACCTTGCCGCAGCTTACTTGCGGGCAAATGAGCTTAAAGTTCTTATCGGCGAATCCGGTATCGTCAGGCGAATTCCAGGAAGCTTCAAAAGAGACTCCGCATGATGCGCACGATGCTGTATAGTTCGGGGTGTCAAGGTTGTTGAAAGGAAGTCGTGTTTTAGCTTCCCATTTGTAAACCGCCGAATCATCCAGCTTGTAATCAAAGGTATATGGGTCTATGCAGTCGTTCTAAATGGGGGGTTAGACGATATCGGTATGCGAACTATGTCAGAGGGAGCTTACAATGGCGGCCCATGGTAAACCGGTGTACCAGAAATCCATCTTTCCATGCCGAAGGCAGTCCTGGAAAAAGTTTCTTGGATTAAGAGTATAGGCATGCCACACCATGAGAACATCCAGCGGTGGCAGACTGGTTGAGTCGAACGGCATGTATCGTCCAGATAGAGTAGAATTCTCCATATCGTTATTAAACGCGTACCCGAACGCTAGACGATGCCAGGCATGGCCTCCTTTCTGCACCGGTATCGTATCCCACCAAGCGTTGAAGCGATAGACCGCCCTTGAGACGAAAATACTCCATCTTTTGTCCTTAAGCCTGAGCTCATCCGAGATAGGCTCGCCGACGGCGGGGACCGTGGCGAAGAAGATGCCATCTGTGGTTTCGATCGCATCTCGCATGGCGCTAAAGGCGTGTATGAGCTTCAAATGGGCCATGCAGTGGTCTATTGTCGGCGCAACGTTTGGCTGGAGATCGCGGATTAAAGGGGCGACGAAAGGAGGAGGTGCCGGCTCAGACGCCGGTGCCGTCTCTGAATATGCGGGGATTCTATTCCATGCGACAGTGAGTTTTCAAACTGATGACCGTTATGGGTATCTCTTATAACGTACGATTCATCCATCCCCGACAGCGCAGTATCGTTCGTGCCCTTGGAGTGACTGCTGGCCAAGCTGCCATCGGTCGACGGCTTTCGTTCGGACCCGGCTGCGCTGGACTCGGAGTCGCCGTCGCCCTTCTTCTCCTTCTCCTTCTTCTTCTTCTTCAGCTTCTCCTCGTCAAGTGCTCTGAAGATGAGATTCTGCATTTCGAATTCAATACGGAGGGACCTGAGTCGCTCTCAGTGCTATAGCTTGTGTCAATGGGTAAACGAGCGCGGTTGGGATATATGAGCACCGCTGTGCTACTTGAAAGCCAGCCGTGACGTTGTAATTTGTACCCGAACAATAGCGGGGAAATTCGAATATAGCTAATATCAGGCCTCAGCCAGGCTGTCCGTTCCTCCGCAGCCGTCGATGGACCGGGAAACAAGGAAGCTTAGGAAACCCCGCTGATAGAATATTAAGCAAGGTGTCGATTCGCGCGCGATAAGTCGCAGCGGTGGACTCGAGCGACGGGGCAGCTTCTATAAATATATCCTATCGCAGCCGTCTACAATTGATCTTACCTCCAAATTTCGGACGGGCGGGAAAGCTTTAAAGGTTGGATTGAGATCAAGATCAAAAGATCGAAACGGCGGTCCAAGCTTTCGGTTTTATAGCGGCGGCTGAGGACCAACAGCGTAGAAAGCAGCGGTGCATGCCAAAATGCAACTGGGAGCCGCAGCTAAGAAGTCGGCCAAGGCAACAATCTCCCGCCGTTCGAGCAGAAAACAGCCCCCGCAAGCACAGCCGTCGAGGGTGGTCGCATGCTTGTTTTTCGAGAGCCTGCACGAGCCTGCACGTCGGAAGAGCAGAGTTTGTACCGCATTTAACCTTGTTCGCAATCGAAACTTGGCTTTTCTGGCCCGATCGTCGACAAGAGTCTGGTGCGTCGACAAGGCTGACGATATCGATTGACTGGGTTAGCCTGGATTCGATTGAAGGGCTCTCGTTCCCACGATTCGGAGCTACTGCTGGCCGACCGGATCGACTGACCTTCTATGACTTCATTCTTTGCCCGTGGCCTCCGTAGACGTAGCCCGCAATGGCAGACGTGCGCACATGGTCTGCACGACGGCGACGAGCCTAAATTTGGCTAAATTTAGCAGCGACCGGTTGCATTGGAAGCAAGTGCAAGTTCGAGCTTGGGAAGCGCAGCAGCAGCCTTGAAGCCCTTTCCGAAGCAGTGACTTTCAACTGCCTAGCTCTCGCTCTTCGAATAAGCCGCTGGGGGTGTCGGGACAGGGCGAGCTAACACCAACAGATTGCGGCGCCCTCATCGGGCTGGCTCGACAGAGGTACCGGTGCGGAATTCAATTGATTGAAGTAAGTATCAGTTGATACGGCCGGAAACCTGGCAGCCTTGTGCTCTCTCCTGGTCTTCTGATTCGTCCCTCCTCGAAACCCCAGCCTGAACTGGGCAACACAAGCTTTGGCCCCACCGCTCGGTAATAACGTTATTACGATATCGGTAGCTATAGCTTCGGCATGGTAGATTCACTGCCTGGGATGTGGCTGCGCCGATGGGGCCTCAAAGGTGGGTTTGTCCGGCCGGGTTGGAGGGTCGGGCTAATAATATGACCACTTGATTTCATTGTATTTTCTCGGACAGACGGCTAAGAATTAATTCAAGTACGCAGCTGGTTTACGAGATAATTATCGATAAGGCTACTTGGGAGATATAGCTTCAAGGTTCGAATTCAGTGATATATGCAGGGTATCTCGGTTGCTAGAAAGCGAAAAGAACAACAGGACGTCGAAGGCGCCTAAATTCGAGTCCAACTTTCGGCATATCGCGCATGAATTTCGATGGTAGGCTGTGCTGAGAACGATGTCGCGATCGATGCAGACTGCAGGTGTCGTGTGCCTACCAGACGCTTGGCCGTCAATACATACAGTTAAATTCGAGGCGCGAGGCTAGGTAACGTCGACATCTACGCATGCTTTTCATATTGTATCGGAGTTCAGAAGGCCTATGTGGATCGGATCGAACGATGAACCAGAGATATAGAGGTATATGTCCTGAGATCGGAATTTCGCTAAATTCATGTATACATGATAGAATCATCTTCTTCATTTTGACTAGTACTACATTATAATTAAGCTTTGAAAACGACAGAAATTTAAGTGAACTGCGCTCCCAGGAAAAACCGTGTGCATTACGCCCCGCCAATAAAGGAACGTACGAAAAGCAATTGTTCCAACGTGCGCCCATTTGTATCCTCGTATACCGAATATGAACCATTCTCCTTTTTTTTTGTTAACTTTTCGACTTGTGATAACCAATCACGCCTCAATTCTTTGGAAACCGAGCCTTCCGATGCACCCGATCTGCTTGCTCACGGGTGTGGAATTTCAAATATCATGATGTCAATGCTATTGGCCTCGATATCAAAGTTTCAAGCCCTCGGCAAGTCCCGCTAGCTCCGAGACGTCATGGAACGCCTTCCAGACCTCCTTAGGAACTCCTTCAAAAGCCTTCTCGAACCTCTCCGGTGCATTCTTTTTCTTTTCCTCAGCCGCATCGACACCCGTCACAACCCTAATCCAGATAGCCTTGATCGCTCCCGGGAAGGCTTTATACATTTCCGCATAGGTTTCCGGATCCGTTTGAGTGCTGTCCCCGATACAGATATACTTGCGTTTGGGTAACCACTGGCCTATGAGTTTCTTGATTTCCATGGTTTTGTACTCCTGGGTACCCGTCGATACCGACGCCATTAGACCGGCGACGGACATCCATGACATATCTCGCAGGATGGGTTGGCCGAAGGGGTAATTGGCCTTTATGAACTGTAAGAGGAACGGGTAGAGGTTGTAGGGCGAGGCTGAGATGTAGAACCAGGCTGGTTTGCTTAGTACTTGGTCCAGATGTTTGTAGAAGTCTGGGAAGCCGGGTGTGGGGGTCGGTTCTTCGGCGAATGTGTGCACTAGAAGGCTCTTCATTGAGAGTGTATCCGTGACTTTTATCGTGTCGTCAATGTCTAAGAAACAGTAATCCGTGTCAGTTGGGTCTGAAGCCGGGGTATGTGATCTTGAGTCAGAATGAACCTACCAGATATCACAGCCCAGCCCTCGGGGTCTGCCACCATCATTTCGGTTTCTGCCGGTCCATATTTGGAGCCTTTGGGGAGTACTCCGCTGAGTTTTACGATATCACCGCCCTTGGGAGCTGTAGTGAACGGGATGGGGAGCTCTTTCGCACTGATGCCGCTCGAGCCGCTACCGGGTAAAGCCACGAGCCCGCCGTTCTGGATCTGGACGTTAAGTTTCCGCCCGACGATGGTTTTCCTGAGGAATAATTTCGCCCGCTGAGCAACTATCTCACGGGTTTCCTTATCGTCCTCCGTGATGCCTATCATCCTCGCTATCTCTGCGACGAGGGCGGAGGGGTCTACGGGAGGACTGTTAGTCTGGATAATGTGTTGTTCCGCCAAAATGCAACAGGACGTCGTGTGTTGTGGCCTCCAACTTGCACTTACGCTTGCCGGAGTTGCCATGAAAGAACGAAGCGTTAAACTCCGTCCACCAAACTCCGTCTCGCTGGAACGCCGTGGTCGTGTGCAGCCAGACCAGATCGTTTACGCCGACGTTCGACGGCCAGTTCAGAAGCCCGAGTCCGACGTTCGCCGTGATACGGTTCCAGACATCTTGCCAGCTGTCGTCGTGGCCGGGGACGTCGGTAGGCATGTCGAGAAGCTCCTGCTGGTTACGGATCTAGCTCAGTTACAGAAGCCGAAGCTGTATATCGGGCAAAAGAAGGTGAGTTTCGGGTCTTTCAAGGGTTATGGAACGGTATCAAAGGTGAGCAAGTTTTAGTCCTGAATAATGCAACTGATCGATAATTTCTGAACAGTTCAATCTGGCAGTTTGATAATTTATAACAACGGTGCTTTGAGCTCAATAGAGCAGACCCGGCCAGTGGAGACGCCGTGTGAACTGCGCCCTGGCACGCGACATCATCGTCACTGCATCCTTCATCATCATCGATCATATTACGCAGGAAGCTAAGGCTTTTTTTCTACCTCTCGCGTAGATATTCAAGCGCAGTTTCCCTTCGATTCGTGAAGTTGGGTCGTGACTGTCGCCCGTGAACCAACCAGAGCCGCGAGGGCGACACAGAATGTCGTCATATGGTCTGGTTTGCCAATGCTTTTTCCATGTCAAGCGGTTTGGTTGGAGGCTGGGCCATGGGTCAGGCCTGCTTGGCTTTTCTGCTCACTTTCAAGCGACAAAGGCTTCTTTCCCACACTCAAGGAGAAAACTGGCTTGCGAAAAAACCCCAGGATTGCGTCTTCAGAGGCTATTTATATGGGCGAAGGTGCTGAATTGCTCGAACCCGTGGATCCGGCCTTGAACAAGATCTATAGGTGAGCTGCTGGGATTTCCTATGCCAAGGATACCTGGTACAGCATCGATGGGCCATGTTCGAAGGTTTTTGCCGTCCGGCAACCAGATCTCAGCACCAATGCCGCGATTCTGCTCCCGAGGTTATTATAATAAACTTCTCGTCCGAAGCCTATATCCAGCGGAGCAATAGTATAGACACGGACGCAAGTCTGCGGATAAACCGGAGAAACACGAAGTCGGTGATCGAAACTTGCAGGTTTCGATATGCCTGCTAGTATGTTCAAGTGTGCGCTGGAGCTACAGAGAGCACGGATGCCCCCACTTTTGTTGCGGCCAGCAGATAGAGTGTGATCTTGGACGCAGATGCAGATAACAATCACATCTGTGGAGAAGCCAATACGTATCTGCCGGATGTCCATCATCGCCTGGCAGGATGTTATTGACTCTTCGAAAGTCTCCCGGATTGAAAAACCTGGGTTACAGAACAGATACCCCTGAGAATACAATTACTTCGGGGTCGCTGGTCCCTAAGGACTTCATTCCCGTCGAGGACAAAAAGATAATATTGTGCTTTGTTATGAAGATAATCTTTTGAACAAATTACCATGTCCGGATTATCTCGAACCAACCATCCTGTCTCAAGGCCAGGGTTTATCGGGACTTTGTCCCCCTTTCCGGCTAGTGCGATACATTTAACTTCAGCCATTTCTGCCATCACAAATCTCACCTTTTCCCTTCGGCGGCTTCTGGAAGGAATGATGCACCATCCTCTGTGCTCTGATTGGAAGAGTAGTCAAACCGAACGAGAGACGCGCTCTTTTGAAAAAGACATCTACTACTTCATATTTCGAGCTATCTCCAAATATAGAAGACTAAGATTCATGTTTCTCTGCTTGCCCCTTTATAAAGAGGTATAGGTACTTCCGTCCGGACACTGATAGATGCCAGGCGGTTACGGAGACCCTCGATTACGGACGGACTTTGAGTAATCCGTAATCCGAACCCAGAATACGGGAACAAAGGGAGCAGATAAATAAGAAAACGAATTTAAACAAACTAGGTGGACCCGAAGAATTGTTCTGTCAAAAAAATGTTCCCAGCGGAAAAGAAAGAGGTGTTCAGGCTTTTTTGGATACTTCGTGGCCTGGTTGTCGCATGGACATGCACGGATGCTTGAGCGTCACAAGGTTCCCTCTGACGGAACTTGCAGCGGTCATGATGAGAAGGTGGGCTTGTTCTTCCCTGCGCGCGGGCCCTGCACACCCCCTCCACTTCGTATTGTCGCAAAAGCAGCGGTATCCATGTCCCCTCGCATGGGGAAGGATGCTCCAGATCCAACGATCCCAGGCAAGCGGTCCAGCCGGAACGATGAGAAAGGACTTGAAAAAGTGGTTCTGCTAAGGACACACTTTTTTAGCCGGCCCTTTCTTTCTTTTCTCAAAATGAGGAGAGGTCTTGGGGGCGGGTTTTGGGCTCCACACACACCGTCACGTTCTCAGTCCTGATCCGCCAATGACATTTCATGATCAAAACGGGTTTCCCTTATTCATTGTTCCTTCCGTCGTGAAAAGAAATGAAGTCCCCAGTTCATTGCCTCAAGCCCATGCACGAGGGGCTTGCTTTTTCCGATTCAAAGATGCTAAAACCAAACTGTGGGCCCAATCATGAGGGATGGATGGGCGGGAAAGGAAAAAGAACGGAAACCCAGATTTCGGAATTCCTTCTCGAAGGTTTTTAGAGAATTCCTTTAAAACCACCAGGTTTCCCTTATCCCTTCGATTCCGGAGGCCTGTCTATTCACTTTTGAAAGGTTTTAGCAGTTTTCCGACAAGAGATCATAAGAAGGGAATAAAAACGTGGGAGAGAGCAAGGACTTCGCAACAAGCCTTTCTGGGGGAAATTCTCGGCTTCTTGGACATCCTTTTTCCATCTTTCGAGGAAATAACGTATTGGAGGATCGAGTGGCTTCAGCGTTCGGTTTGATTGGAGGACAGTGCATTTCTTTGGGTGGGAAGGCCGAATATCCAACAAAACATCACCGTATCTTTGGTCTTTCGAATTTCGGGATGAAGAGCAACGGATCCATATCGAGCCTGTCGAGACGATAATATTTGCGGCGAGATGGCCCTCACAGGGCAAGGCACCATCGTACGTATCCCGTAAAAAACTGATCTTTTTGATATGGTAGTCTAATTGTTTGCACAGTCGATAGAATGGTGCTTGGTCGTCCTGACGTTGAACTTGGTCGTTCTGCGACTCGTCGCCAGACTGATAGTTCAGCGCGACCGGGTGAACTTTGGCGATATCCTGCTGGTGCTCGCATGGCTGGCGTTCTCGTCAATGGCCGCCTGCGACACCTGGCTATTGAAGTTGGGACTCATGGCCCCTCACCGGACTTATAGTCACGACCTCGCCCATATCACCGACGACGCCGGGAAGAATGTGCTGATTCTGAAGTTAATATACGGATCGGTTCTTCCTTATTATACCAGTCTATGGCTGGTCAAGTGCGCTTTGTTATCATTCTTTTACACCATTATTCCGACTTCGCTGTCCGCGCATAGGAAGGCATTGCATTTTGTCACCGCGGCGGTTCTTATGTCCATGTTCGGGGTCCTGTGCATCAATATCTTCTGGTGCATGCCCGTTAACCGGAACTGGTACGGTCTTATAATCCTTCTACTATCACCCTTCGTGATCCGTCCGTTAACTTGGTATTTTATTCTATATAGGTCGCTGGACCCGAAGGACATATGCTTCAGCTTTGCCACCATCCCCGTATTCATAATATCCACAGCATGCAACATCCTCACCGACATCGCCATCTTCATCCTCCCTTTCCCACTGCTTCGCAACATCAAATTTCAACGACGGTCCCAGCTCGTTGGTGTGATCACAATCTTCACCCTGGGGTGCTTCAGCATGCTCGCCAGCGTGGTCCGCGTCGCAGTATTGGCCGATACAGCCACCCAGACTCACGTCGCCGTATGGTCTGCTGTTGAAGTCGCCGTAGGTATAATAATAGCCTCGCTTCCGTCCCTTCGGTTTCTCATCTGGAAGAACGGGGGGTTAGTCAGCGTATCCAGTTCATCAGGAAGATCCAGGGATCAGGGTGACAGCGGTGTCACATGCACCGACAGCAGTCGTCCTGGAGCTTTCGACTGGATATCACTGGAGGAAAAAGGGGAATTCGATACTTTGAGAAGCAAGAACAGAGATACTATTAAATCTCAAACCACGGTCATAACCGTCCCCACCGTTGAGGAACTGGAGGAAATCGTCTCGGAGAACGATGCGACGCCGACCATCCGCTCCATCCACGACCTGCAGAGGTACCACGACACAATCCTCGGCAAGGTCACCAACGATGGCACCGCTCCAATTCGGTCCGGCCACGAGTGGACGTTCGACAAGGTTCAGTGGCGGTACAGCGAACCGGAACCTGCCACCCCGGTTATAGACGTTCACGGGCTTGGAGTAATACCGGACGTGCCACCGCTCCCGCCTATCCCGCCTATTCCACCGCTTCCGATACGAACTGTACATACTAGTCGTAGATCGAGATGATTACAGTCTCTCTACACTCTTTTTTGGCACGAAATCATTGGCGTTTAACTGTCGTATACTTTTACTTTCCGATTCGCTTCGCTGTATGTATTACTCATACCGATATCTTGTATTTATTTTTCTCCTTTCGGTGTCATGCTTCCTTTTTCTTAGCTGTTTTGGGAGGGTATTATTTGGGCACAAAACCACGGCATTTAATGAGGCGTTCTTATGTTATTATCTTTCCTTCCTGCTATTATACATCATCATCTTACTGAGAAAGATTTTCCCTCCCTTTCCTTTGATTCGAATCTCTTTCCTTCTGTTTCGACTTCTGGGGGACACACATCTAAACTGCGATATATAAATCAACTTGCGACATATTCGGCGTTCTGCACATTTTACAGGTGAAGGGCCGTTGTTCCTGCAAACTGATCTCAACTGATCAATCACACACGCTCGCTTTGTATCATAGCCCAATTTCTTTCCTTATTTGTCTTCGTTCTATATCTTTTTTGCTTGAAGTGTTTTACACTACTGTATACATTATTGCATATAACTATAGTTGGCTGTCCTGTCCCCTGTCTCGGAAAGGTGCCGACGAGGGAGGGATTCGACTTCCCGACTTGTACATATCTACTGACATACTTCGACATGCATTTCTGGTGATCCACTTAAACCAAGTGTATATGGATAAGAGCTGAACCTCGCCCCGTGGTTGAAAATTTTGCGCCTTTAAAAAAAAGAGTGAATTCACGAGAGGCTGGGATCTGGTCCAATTGATGCCGTAGATGTCACATCGAAGCACTTTGTTGAGTTGGCGTGCAATCGATACTATGTCCAGCTGGGGAAGAAAAACGTGAGGACGACGTTATCGTTTACGCCATCGTGGTGAGATAGCCAGACCCAGCGGGCAGGTCGGGCGTGAGGCTGCAACCGTTGTGACAAGGGGCCGTGTGTATGTAATATGCCCCGCTATTGATACTAATCTTGCGGCGAGAGAGCCTTGGATTCAACCTCACCTGGGCGGGTTACTTAATAATCTCGGGACATCGAGACCCACCAGCAGCTGTGCTACCCGTTTTGGCACCCAGCCCGTGTTTTCGGCATGCACCTTGCAATCACGAAACGTCAAGAAGTCTGTGATCCTGTGACACGTCGAGAGATGTCTCCCACCGCACGGTAACCCCCAATGCTGGAGATATCCTGCTAACTTGGATCGGTAAGGGACCGCATAGACGTGCATACGGTAGCCCTCGAGGCCGCGCAAGCCGTCACGCAGATTTATAAGGAGCTAAGCTTTGCCCAGACTTTTGGTTAGGGTCGGAGTCCAGATTCCGAGAGGGGGTGGAAGGTGGGACCTATCGGAATGCTACCTTTGCAGCATACGTGCTCTCGATGTTGGATCAGTCCACTCGATGCGAGGTAGAGTGAGTGACTAAGTCCTTTTTCTTCTTTCTCGGATCTCGGAATCGAGAGAAAGTGAGGGAGAGGAAGAGGAAGGCCCAAGCCGAGAGCGGTGGGGTTCTCGTCAGAATCAGATTCACGGGAATCGAAGCCAGCGGAGAAACAGCAGGTTTCATGAGCCACCAGCTTTAGCAGCGGCTGGACTTGGAATCGCATTTGATGCTTGCGAGCCGGTGGAGTTCTTCGAAGTCGAATGCCTGTGCGAAGGTGAAGTCGAGTTAGCGCTGAGGGACTGCGCCGTTGGCGGTATATATTTAACAGCCAGCGCCCCCCTCCAAGCCGGCGTGGCACCGACTGTGGCCCCATCGCCCCGATCCATCGCTGAAGCACTACTTATATATACACCCGGGTGTATGCATCTGTCTGAGTAAGTATAGTATCGAAGTATCTCTTAAGCATCTCGTCGACCTGTGAACGAGGATGTGTGAGGATGGTGTAAGTTAGAGCGCAAACTCGACCGAGACCCAACGTCATTGTCTCTGCCTTCGCACGAACTCTCAACCTCCCCCCGACTGCTATCTCGACCTCGGATTATATCAAGGCTTCATCCTCCCATTCCCATCGACCCTTCGCCACCCTCTCTCTTCCCGGCAGCGGGCGAATAAGCCGATTAGTCAGAAATACACCAACACAGCTGCGCAGCCTAATCAAAGGAGCGCTTGCTTGGCAGCGAGATTTAAAGGAATCCGCGATGGCCGCCAAATCCTACGACATCGTCGTCCGCTTCCATTCCGTCTCCAACCTCCCCGTCGCCGACCTCGGAAAGTTCTCCTCCGACCCTTATCTCAAGATCAAACTCGGCGTCTCTCCCAAGAAGCCCACCGAGAGCGGCTGGCATACCGTCAAGGAGAATGCCGGCCCGGATCCGGACGACCCTCTCATCGTCTTTCGCACCCCGACCCATCACCAGACCCTGCACCCCATATTCCCGCCCCAGACCTTCTGGGTAGTCAGCAATGTCCCCGAATCCGGGTTCAACATGACCATCATCTGTCGCGATGAAGACCCTTCGAATAAGGATGACGGTCTGGGCAAGACAAAGATCGAGATCGAGGCCATAACGGGCATCGGCTGGAAGAAGGAGCACATGAGGATCGAACTGAGACGACGGAACGGCGGTGGCAGTTGGAGGGCATTCGCCTTTTCGCCCGTCATAAACGCCATAAACGGACAGAAGATTAGCAGCGGCAGGCCCATTGTCGATATGAGCATCGAGGTCATCGGTGAAACCAAGGATAACGCTGGGCGGCCGTTCCCGTACACTTCGGGACCGGCTTACTTTTCCAAGCACTTCTCGCCCTTCGCCGGCCGGATGGCCGGTATCGTCGAGAAAACCGATGACAGTGCATCGATTGTATCGGCGGGAGAGAAGTCCCTATTCGGAGGCAAGAAGTACAAGTATGTTCTCGTCCTGACCGCTCTTATTTTATCTCTCATCAAGTGCTGGAAGCTAACATTCGATGACTTCTTTCTTGACAGCTTCCAGGCAAACGTACTACAGCTCCAGGGACCCGTCCCGCCTGAACTGAACCACCCCTTCGTCCCTTCCAAGTTCTTCATAAAGAAACTATTCACCGGGAAGGTACTCCCTCACGCCTTACACGCCCACCACCGGAACATCTTCTCTCACGACCTCAAGACCGTCTACGGGGTCATCATACAAGACGATCTGGAAGATAAGCTCATGCAACAGTCCGCAGCTATGTCCGAAATCCCCCTGGAAAAGACAAACACGAACTCGTCGCATAACCACCAGAATCTGCCTCACTTGGAGGAACAAATCCAATCTAAATTCCGTCGGCTTTTTACAGGGGGGAAAGTCGAAGGCGATCCGGAATTCAAGGCCATGGAGTTGGAGAACCCTCGGCCTACCGAATATCAACCCTGTGGGAACTCACAACTCGATAAATCGGAACGGTTCCTGGAGATGTGTGGCGAGCTTCTGGAATCTGGCAAGGTTAAGAAGCAGCCCAGCATAGGCGAGGACGGGGAGGAGGAGGAGCAAACTGGCGGTGCGCTCTTCACTTACGTTGTCACAATAGACGGGCAGATGAGATGGTCCGAGGTCGGTACGGGGTGGGCTAGAGAGGTCGGTTCGAAACACGTCATTCTCTCCAATGGTGCCAAACATGTGGCTTTCGCTGGGGAATTCTTCATTAGAAGGAAACCGAGGCGGCATCACCGACGACCCTCATTCGCGACATCTTCCCGGACGGGTTCTTCGAGCAGCGGCATTCTCACCTATCGAAACTCAAAGAACCGGGACGACAGGAAGACGAAGCGACCGAAGAGCGGGTACCGAGAGACGTTTTCTCGGGGAGAGACGATGCTGGGTGATACCCTCCCATCTGCTGATCGAAACCCCGAAGTTTGGAACCCGCCGGCTCAGCTTCCTAATTACAATTGGACACCACCAGCTCAGTTACCGAACTGGGCTCCACCGCCGCAAATACCCTATCAACCGTATCGGACAGACTCCGCGAGCACGGTGGATAGGGATAAAGACCTGGGCCTCATGTTCCCGCAATTCCACTCCCGGAGACCCTCGGAAATGTCGCTGAATACCTCGGACAGAGTCAGATTCCAACTCTACATCGACAACGATTCCGGAACCTATCGGCCTTTAGAAAAACACATTCCGGCGTTTCGAGAGTTTATGAAGGGGCAGTTCCCGGGCCTGGACGTTATAGTAACCCACTGTGCCGGCGAGGAAGGAAAGAAGATCGAGAAGATGAAACAGGCGCATGTTAGGAAAGGGAGGGAGCGTGGCGAGGTTGCAGGTGACCCCGGGGATGCGGTGGAAGGCGGTGACTTGGTATTTAGTGATAGCAGTAGTAGTTCTAGCAGTGATGAGGAGGACGATGGAGAGGAGTATGCAGAGCGCAGTGGTATGGGGAAGGGAGGGAAGCTACCCAGCGGGGTGCAGGAGTTTGCGGAGAGGTATGGGATATGGATGTATAAGGGTGCACAATAAACCCTCGTTGAAGGTAATATCACGAAGCTATGAAATTTCCTTTTTTTTTTTGTCCCCCTAGTGGGTACTATTTCCCGTTGTTCTATCATGGGGATTTATGGGCTATAACTTTTGATATCCCTTTCTTGTCTATTTCGGTTTGGTTTTTACAAATTTAATGGAGTATGATGTTGATAGCATTTAGCCTCGTATACCTATTTTCTCTCGATATATTCTGATTTTAAATATTTTCTCGACGATTGCTTCATTACAAGTCAAGCGGATTAGCTCGTTAATTATTGGCCTAACTTGCCTGTAGCTATCTACCCGCCTATAGCTACTTAAGTACTTACTTACGTAATTACTTCACTTACCTACCATTATATGGATGTTTCGCAAGCTGACTAGTTGATTAGTAGACTTAGGTAGCTACGGAAGGAATCAAAGAGGAACTGGGGGTACCGAATAACATTGTCCATATTATAGTACAGGTATGGGTACACTCGAACGGTGCCGATGCACTCAGTTAAACTACTACAAGAGAACTATGTTACACGGTAATAGTATTTGCGGGGATATGCAAGGGGAATGTGGGGGACGGGCTTGGAAAACCGTTTGAGTGCATATCCGAAGTGCTCCTAAAATTATCTAGTCAGCTCCAACTGTGGTATTCAAAGTTAGGCAGAAGGATTCTATACTCATGCAAAATTATTGTTTGGCATATCGTGGGCGAGAAGAATGGGGAAATAATTTTGGGGCAGAGTGATTTCATGGTAAAAAGTCGGATTAAGGTCCGGTGTGAACTCAGAAGCGGATTCGGGCCTTCCTCCTGCGGCCTCTTTTCGGTGTGGGGGACTCAGAATCAGAAAGTGATACCTCTTTACGGGGACGTCCGCGCTTCCTTGAAAGGAGGTCATGGAGGTGTTCCTCGATGTTTTGAGAAGAAAGTCCGGCGTCTGTGAGAGACGGTGGCGTGTGTGCCGTGTCCTTTGTGGGCAGTTGCTGGAAAAGGAGGGGTTCCTCGATGCTTTGAGAAGAAAGTCCGGCGTCTGTGGACGACGGTAGCACGCATGCCGTGTCCTTTGTGCGCGATGATTGGGAAGGGAGTAATTCTTGGATGTTATAAGAAGACAGTTCGGCCTCTGCGCGCGATGGTAGCAAATATGTCATGCCCTTTGTGTGTGACGTTTGGAAAAGGAGTGGTTCTTCGATGCTATGGGAAAATGGTCCGTCCTCTGCGGGCGAAGGTAGCATAGATGCTGTGCGCTTCCCGTGCAATAGTTGGGAAGGGAGTGGTTCTTGGATGTTGTGAGAAGATGGTCCGGTCAGCATATATGCCATGCCGTTTGTGTGCAATGGTTGAAAGAGGAGTGGTTCTTGGATATTATAAGATGATCCGGCCTCTACAAGCGACGGTAGCATGCGTGCCGTGTCATTTGTGTGCAATGGTTGGAAAGGAAGTGGTTCTTGGATGTCGTGAGAAGACGGACCGGCCTTCGTGGGAAATGGTACCGTAGATTGCTCGCCCTCCGCGTTAAATGACTGGAAAAGGAGTGTCTCTTCGAGGGGCTGGAAGAGGTCAACGGGGTCGAGTTCTTCCTGGTTCTCGAGGAGTAGCATTTCCTTCTCTGTCATGGAGAACAGCTTGCATCTGTGGGCGAAATCCTTTGGATCATTGAATCCCAGAATGGTGAGAGCGATTTCGTCCAAGACGCGGATGATACGGTCGAAGTTTGGAAGTCGTTTGTTCAGCAGTTCGATGATGAGGTCTGGGACCGGTCTGAACGGGTATGTGATATGTGACCCGAAGAAGCTGAAGATATATTCGTCAGAAGATACACACTTTCTCCTTCAGGCGAGTACTTACTCGGTGTACATAGCCGTGCAGTCGGATACATGACGAGTCCTTCCGATGTCGAACATTATGAACACACACATTCCGAGCGCTCCAGCGGCATCGAATGCCTCCGCGAAGGCATCAACGAAGGTCCTGATCCGCTGGCTGCGACAAGTCAAAACCGATATCTCCCTCTCTACTTTATCCGACATACCAGGCTCCTCGGAACCAATGCTCTTTGCCATGCGTTCGCGATAATCGGGGAGGAAACTGACTCTGCTCCGTAAATTCGCATTCTTTGTCCTGTTCTGTAGGTAATAGCGGAAACAAAATGCAACCATGAGGTTTTCGGGGATTTCTGAGTAGACCCTCAACTTTCTGAGCGCGGCGAACTCCCGGCAAGACTTGAACATGAGTAGGTCTAATTGTTCCATCAGCTTCTTGTCCTTGATGATTGGTTGTCCCTGAAGGTCGTATTTTTTTCCGAGAGTGCATATCCCCTTCAGGATTTTTGAAAGCTCTGGGTCGATAGTCTGGGCATAACCGAGTTCACCCTTTTCGCGAGCCTTCCACGTCTGGTAGATGAACTTGATGACTCTGAAACTCAGCACGCTAGCGGCGCAGGCAACGGCGCTCCGAGCTCGCGCTTCGCCGTACCTTACCTGACCTCCCTTGTAATTGGGGATAATATGGTTGGCGAAAAGCTGGATTTCGTCCTTCTTTCCGTTTACCGCGGTGCGGCCATCAAAGTATGACTTGAGATACTCCTCTCTGGCAGCCTTATCCTCCGCAGCCTCCGGGCCTGGGGATTCTTCGGTCTCGAGGGCGCGGATGATTCGATGGAGTCGAGGGAGCTGTTCTGGTATATCGAAGGCATCTATCGTAATCAAGATTACCTTACGTTAGCCACAGGAGGTGTATTCCGGGTGAGCTGGCCAACAGGGACTCGGTCGAGAAATGTCTTGCTCACCTTTTCCCTCTTCTTTGAGAAGGGTCTCAAGTTCACGGATGCACCTTGCGCTAGGTGCTATTTGAGGCTCCATGCTGGTCTTGGTCTTGTCGTCTGGCAGGTTGGATTTACGGCCTGGATTGCCTGATAAAGTTTGTTCACCGGGTTTGAAGTCAAGCCGGCGGCACGGGTTTCTGGCTGGAAACGCTAGAGGTGGACTGTCTGATAAGGCTGGTTCACCCGGTTTGAAGTCGGGTCGGCGGAATGGGTTTCTGGCTAGAGGCTCCGGAGGTGGACTGTCTGATAAGGTTTGTTCATCGGGTTTGGGGTCGGGCCGGCGGAATGGGTTTCTGGCTGGGATCACTGGAGGTGGGTTTCGGCCAGTCAGGTGGTGGTTTTCGGAGAAGGGATTTGAGTCTCCTTCTGCAGCTGGAAGATCTCGAGGTTGAAGGGTATCCATATCAGGCATTTCGTCGATGAAACCCGCTGGATTTCCGTGCGGTAGATGCGTGTAATTGCTAGGGCCACCCTGTATTGGATTGTTGGAGATGGTGGGACAATTGCTGGAGATAGATATGTTTTGCATCCGGTGGTGCACGAGTGGTTTGTTTGGTTGGAGAAACCAACTTGGAATGTGTGCCCAAGGGCGGGCTCTCTGCCATTCTGAGATGTCCCCCAGGGCTGGATCAATTTGGCTTTCTGGGGAATCTTGGCTAGTGGGTTCGATGGAATAGCCGTTGTTTGGATCCATTTGGGTGGTGCCGATGGGGAACGAGACTGGTACTGGAGGCCGAGGAGTTGAGGCTGTTCGCAAGTTGAACGTAGATGCGATGCGATGATGCGAGACGTGATGGAGGTAAAGACGAAGATTCCAGGAGCTCTAGGACGAATATGTTGTCCTCAAGAGCGCTGGAACTATCTTCAATGAGCTGTATACAAGGGTGTTTAGAGATGGAGTCGACGGTTTGAAAGATGTAGCGATGCGTGGTAATATACAGGAGTTGAAGACGTGTCGGCGGAGAGGTTCAGCGTGTAGATTTGGTGTTGATTTTTTTTTTTTTAATTTACAGCAGCTCTCTGTTTATTCGAATTGATGACGTAGGTATTAATAAATGAAACATAGGGCATGATTCTATAGCGGGCTCTTTGCATTGATCAGGGTGGCTGCCGCCGAGCAGACTGACGATATTTCATTCCTAGGTACTGTTCTCTCTAAGCGTTCTTCTAACACCCGACGATGCGGGGTCGCAAACATCATATTCGACGTTTGAATTCATCGTAGTCGCCGTGCCCCACTTGTCGAAGCGGGGGTCAGGGTCGACGAACATAATATATATACCAAGGTGTCGTATCATATCAAGCCGTATCATATCAACATCTTCGAACGTCAGAGTGCGTTGTTGATGTTGCATTTTGAACAGCCAATCACATGCCTATTCGGGCGCAGTCTCGGCACTAGACTTCGAGACTGATTCGGGCGGTTCGGCTAACAAATTCCCTTTTCAGGGCTTCCGCGGCCCAGCCGAAATTGAACCGGGCCATCCGCCTTAAAGGAACCCGTCCTCGCTGTTCGAGGTTGTCCCCAATGCTTCATCCGATTCCCTCTGCGAGCCTCAAACCATGGACCAGGTACCGACATTCCTTGAGGCTTCGGCCGTCAAGCAGCTGACGTCGCATACGTACGCCGGGAATCTGTCGAAGGCGTACTGCATCGGGTCCGTATTAATCTTGCACTATACCATGCCTTAGTCGGCCGGCTGTGCGCGATTCTCATGGGATATGTCTTTCTAACGTTGATGCTATATTTTTTGCGTAGTGCGGTTCCGAATGGTGGATATGTTGCTGCGGTTATCTTGCGGGCCGCCGCTACCCACATGACCACCACCCATGCAAAGGTGCAGCCGCCGCAGCATCACACCGTTTCCTTCCATGGAATGTTCATGATCAAAACAAATGCCGGACCGGTCGAGCTGAAAGTCGCAGACACCAAGATTGGAAGGGGTTACAGCGTTCTTCACATCGAGTTGCTGCAGGAAGGCATGAAGTGTGTGAACGCCTACGTGACGATGACAAACATGGACAACGAGAGCGGGCCAACCCTGAATACTTACTGGGAGAAGCCTCACACTGGTTTGGTTGGAAGGAAGAATCTGGATAAACTTTTGACTCCGGAGGGTGTCAAGGGGTGGTACGAACGGCCCAAACCCTTCGCCGACTTCAGAGAGGTTTCCAAGCGGACGCGGTTTTTCTCAACCGATGAGGCTACCCCTGGTGTCGTCAACAACTGGGGGACCTTTTCCAACCCGGCCGAAAGTATCACCAACGACGCCATCGCCCTTATTGCCGACCTGTTCGTCGGTGTGGTTGAACAGATGGATCCCGAGGGCTGGAAGGACGATGGGAGCCAGAAATTCCCGTCGGCGAAATACTGGTATCCCACACTATCACTGTCCTTGGACGTGAAGAAGGCCCTGCCGAAGGAAGGGGTCAAGTGGGTTTTTAGCAAAGTCCACAGCCAACAGGTTAAGAACGGTAGATGGGATCTGCAGGTTGTTATGCTCGACGAGGAAGGCGAGCTGCTGGCTACCAGCACCCAGGTTGCCTTGATGGTGGATGCCTCCAGAAATACCAAACCGAGGGGGAAGAGGGAAGTTCCGTCCACGAAGCTATAGATCTCGCTTCTCTTCTGTTCTATTACTATCTTTCTTTGTACCCCTAAATGTACTAGAATAGCGCTGCTAGACAGGTATAGATTATGTCCGCCCACGTTTTGTATTACAAGCCATGCAAGTTCTTCCGACCCGCTCTCACCCGATATAGTTGGCTACACAAATGCATCTAAGATCCCAGCCGTTAGTCCTGAAGAGTTGATGTCGTGAACCGCCAACAATTAGGTCTGGTCGTGCTACCTGAAGTCTTCAGAGGACCCGGAATTAATCACCGATGGGATAGCTGCTATAGTGTGGTATTTTGGCATCTTGAAATCAGCCTCGGAACAACGTGGCAGTTTCGTGGATTTCAGGAAGTAATATCCGGCAGACTGGAGACCATCTGATCTGAGCATGGTTTGGGAAAGAGATCTAGGTACGGGGCTCCGTTCGTTCTGCGGTCCATTGGGCTGAGGTCATACACGGCCGCTCAGTGCGAACTAGGTGCCTAGAGGATTGCAAAGAAAGTAGCATCGAGCTATTGGTATATTTCAATTCTTCGCCGTGGTATCACTTCGGTTATTCAGCCGTTGTAAGATCTAGTATAGGTGCCGAGGAAGAGCATTTGATCAATTGATGAGTGTATTTGGCATGCATCTCGCGATCTGAAAATAATGGATTTATCCAGTCTCAGTATACCCGTTAACGTGGCTTCGCTAGCTTCTGAACAAGCCGTCGCACGACGTCACTAGGCAGTCGCGTTATGCATCGGCAAGACTGACGGCGCCTCGAGCTGCTGTGTAATTCAATATCACGGCGATCCTGAAAATGGCTCGATAGGATAAGAATATATTAATAAAAATAATTTTAAATGAGATAACATGTTATGTTTGCTTAAGCATTGCGATATACGGACCCATACCACACTATACGACGAATTATAGCTCCTTAGTTTCATGTGCAACGATAAATGAGGTTAAGCTTTCAAATCCGTGATGATTAATAGGTGTGTTAAGCTGATCAAGGTCGTGTCATGGATTTTCTGAACTGCTGGCGTATGTTGGACCTTGAGAAAGGGTTATCTCCGTTTGCGATTCATCATCTGTTCTGTACGTAGGACTAGGCCTGGTACGAAACGAGCCGCGTACGCTTACGCGAGGTATAGTATATTAAGTATACATATAGACGCCACAAAGAGGCTTATAAACTGGATCCATGGGTACTTGGGATATCGCAGCCAAGTGCTCCACACGCTGGCCCCTCCATGATTGCACTGTCGCAATCGGATTCTAGAACCGAGTCGGGTAGGCTGGGCCTCATGACCAACAAACAATCTAGTGGCGAGTCTGGTCGCCCGCAGCTAGCTAAAGACCATACCACGGCTCCAAGGGGCACTAAGCTCAGAAGGCTATTGACCGCAAGCATATATTCGGTGCGGACCCGGGTCCCGAACAGCCTCGTAACCAAGTCACGAAGCCTTTGAGGTAGCACAGCAGACGGAAGGGGGTCCTCAGCCAATAGAAGAAAGCGCCGGTTACGTTCCAAGACCGAACGGCGAAGCAGGAAATCTGCTGGGTCGACCTGGCGGGCGGAAGGACAAGGACTGGGAATTCCGGAGCCACGTTTAGGATCGGTCCCCCCTACCTTGGGATATATCTGGTACTACATGCTGCATCGGTGCGCATACTTCTAGGCCGTCCGGCTTTTTGGTCTCATTCCAGCAGCGTGTGTAATGAGGGTATGCGGATACCATCGGCCTCAACATCGCGGCCATAATTACTCTGCAAAATCGACAACGCGAAAACACTCGTCGGTTTGTTGGGAAATTTCTGAGCGTCGGGCACCTTTTTCTCGAATATTCTTTAATCCTTCCACGGCTTCGAAAACTCTTACGATTCCACCGAATCGGTAGGGAATTTGGAGAAATAGAGAACGATGGCCTGCAACCGCGGACAGGGGCTGTAGAACAATGCTAGAAAAAACTTTGAATCTAAGAATAGGTGGGCAAAAGTCCGGGTCTTCAAAAAACAGTCGACGGCTGGAGAAAGGGAGAAAACTTTCCTGAAGATTGCAACACAGGGGGGCTTTGCAATTTTAGGTTTTAAACCGGTTAGAGCTCTCTGGGCATGGATTTAAGTGGCCCGGGGAGACCACCCTGGAACAAGCTTAGGCTAGACAAGGGCGGTGGATGTCATGATGGTGCTTTGATGTCATCGTCGCGTCGGCATTTAATGTAGCGGTGACATTGGGCTCGAGCTCTGTTAAGTGTCTGAAACATGACGCGCGAGGCGGGGATCTTTACGGTATGAGATCGAAAATGCAAATATCTTGAGTACTCGAGTTCGTTTCGAGTCGATATACAGTGCTAAATGGTCTCTAGTACTAGTTAGTATGCGAGTGGGAATGAAAAGGACCAGAGCTCCGATGGGTCTATCGGTTGAATCCGTGAAAGGATTATCTCTAAATAAGGAACAGATTCGTTGGGTCCAAGATCGCAGGGGTTCTCTGGTTTAGATCAACCCTATGATATCGATCCGTGCCTCTAGTTGAAGGATCACTAGCAGCACATCTTGGTACATGTATATCAGTGCATATACGTATATATATACATAGGCATACAATCATTGGTATAGATTTAAAGGATCCGAAGCTCTCGTGGTGGTGCCCTTGGAAGGTCTGTTGTATTGCGGGGGGGTTGCTCACGTCCCCACGGCCGATAACAGTGCTATCCTGACATCTGTCGACGTGACAGCTCTGTGAAACTACCCACGAAGTAGGTGCATCCGTTCGATTCTGTACCAGAGTTTCTGAGGGTGTAGTCCGCTTGTCGCACACCCCTCTGGTTGATCCGTGTGGATTTAGGCACCGCTGCTTACACGGATTGTGAAGATATCGATGTGTAAATGGTGCATGCTATAGTTTGATTCGGGGTTAACCATGTGAACCTCCCCTTCATTAAATCCTCTTCGTGTCATGGTCCTAGTAGTGAGGACAGGGCTATACCGTCTATAAAGGCTGGTGATCCTGCCGTTCGGGTTGCTCTGTGGTTATTGGGTTAGCATAGGCAGTCAGCTCGAGTCTGCTTTGACAAAAGGAGGATACGATCTTATTTAGTCATCTCACCTGGAGGGGTATAGAGTCTACTTTTAGAATTCTAAAACCACCAGTCACTTAGCAATGCCTCGACAGTTTCTTCTTCTGATTTGCATTGCGATTTTCCCTTTGTCGCTGGGCTATCCGACGTTATATCCAGAGCTTAACGAGAAACTCAAGTCCCAAGCGACCCAGCTTGACAGGCTTGCGATTCTTAACACTGATCAGGCATGGGGTAAGTGATCCATGGAGTTCTTTGTTGAGATTATGGTGGGATGTCCTTTCATGCATTACTAATATATATGTTGTATATGTGGCTGTTGAACAGCGTTTAATTTCGTCGCGCAGTCTTCTTATAGAAGAGACCCTGGTTCAGTTGTTACTGCCAGCGCGGCAAACTTCCCAGCGGTCATAGGCAATGGTTTGGTACGTTACTTACCTACTTATCTATACATGGGAGGTCTTATCGTATATCGCGACTAAGCTGGGCCTACCGAAACCGTTTTTAGTCCCTGGCTCTTATTACTCTGGCGCCATGTGGCATGCTTCCTGCGCATATCCACCCGAGGGCGGTTAACTACGTGGTCGCAACGAAGGGCTCGACCAAGACGTTTTTCTTTGAGGAGAACGGCGCCAGGCTCGTAAGCAATACACTCACGCCAAACATTATGACTATCTTCCCTCAGGCTGCGCTCCATACGATGTACAACGAAGGGTGTACGGAGGCCACTTTGATATCGGCGCTCTCCAGTGAGGATCCTGGGACGTTGACGTTTGCTAATTCGCTCTTCGAACTGCCGGTGGACTCCGTTAGCAATGCCTTTGGTGGGGATATCTCTGGTTTCAAGACCAAAGTTCCAAACCTTGCTAGCAATGCGATTGCAGGAACGAGGGAGTGTCTTGCGAGATGTCGCAAGTGACGTAGCCTGCCGGAATCATAGTTACATCTATGTTAACATACCAAGTAGGTATGTTTGGAACAGCGGAAAGCGACGGTTAGGTTCCATGAGGGGGAGAGCTGTTTTCGTTTCGATTGTAAATTAGCAGTTTCAAAATTGGTCACTTCAGCAAATTGATCGTGTAGCATTGGTTAGTCCCGTGAGCAATAAAGAGTTTGAAGTTGGAGAGCCTGACATCATGCATCATAACATGTGCACCCCCGTCGATATTATCGGCGTCATCGTCACTGTTCATTAAGCTGGGCAGCCGCGGCGAGAGCTAAGTTGTGTTGCGGGCGCCAGATGCAACACCAATCCATGTCCCTGCCCTTCGACCAAGACATCACGGACGCTAGAAGATATCGAAGCTTCCTTTTCTGCCATCCTGGCCGCCACGGCTCGACCAAACAAGGGGAAAGATTGGAGGAGGGAGGGATAACACTAACTACCCGTCTCGAACTCTGTCGCAGCCGCACGCCTGACCGGTATCGCGCGATATTCAAAATGCTAGCTCGAACGTCTAAAGTCCGAGGAAAACGCCTAGGCGAAGGGAAGTTCTGCGAAGGGAAGTTACATGCGCCATCGATGCAGAGTATTGTCGGGGTGAGCTGAAAATTATGCCAGATCCGAGGCTAATTGCGAATGCGATGCTCTGTCGTTCCATTTCTGCTTGACCCTGGCGTCGAATACGACTCCTCTGGCCTCTCCATTGGCAGTACAGAACTGCAGTGCTCCGAACTGGGTTCGTGGAGACCATCTTTGAGGTCCTGCAAAGCTGAGGAGGGAGTGGATATCTCAAGAATGCCTTTAGTCAATGCAATGCGGGACGGCTCCGAACCGCATTCCAGCCACCTCGTTCCTGAGCAATCAATAACGAGGGATCCGCCCGTGCCGAACTTGATGGATTATACCTCGCGGGGTTAGTTTTTCGACCATCACCACCGAAGCATTATTCTCGCATGCACGGCGCACAATTGGCTAAGAAGCTCTGCAAAACCAAGACCTTCCAATGCAGGTGCGGAGCGGGAGCCCAACTCTGTGCGACCAAACCTACATGGGAAATTTCGATCAAGCAAGATTCTGAGGGGTCATCCAATCAGGTTCTCCGCTACCGGCTGCGTGCAGCATGGAGAATTCCAACATCGGCCAGAATCATAGAAAATGCTTGGGGGTTATACCCCCACCTGTGAAGCTTGAGATGGATGAAAAGTAGCCTATGCAAGAGCGGCCTGGTCGTGCATAGCCTCGACAAAGGAGAAAGAAAAGGTCAGAATGGGCTGATCTTTCGGACTTTGTGCCAAGGAGGGGCCCCGAACGCGACTATTGCTCATGGGCCACCGACCATTTAGGACGATTTCATGAAGTTTCCGTGAGATTTTATAGATCTGGTGGATATATAGCCAGATAATTTCCGTGATCACCGCGACTAACCGTGGATATCTTCAGCTATCCCCACCTCGCAAGCTAAGTATAGGCTCCGAATAGTTCATCTTCTGCGTCTTCTGCAGAGCTAATGCGACTGACTTCCTTCGGTTACAAGGAAAAAATGAATACCAAGTTTTCGCATTCGCAAATGCGAGAACAACACGCCAAACAAGAACATCCTCTCCGCAAGGGGGACGAACAGGGCCTCGAAACCTAGTTCTCCAATGCAACTTCCCAAAAGCTTGCAGGAGATGCCTTTTCCCAAGCCGCTGGGCTGCAACATTTGATAGGGTTTTCGCAAGCGAGATATATCAAGTCTGGATTAGATTTGCAGCGCGAGAGATCTCTTGGTGAGGTACCCCTGCACCTCAGCTCGCAGATTTTCACACAGCTTGCAGATTCGATGCCGTCACACCGGGGAATTCGGGTTACAGTCATGAGGGTCTAACGCGAAAGCTAAATGGCGAAAAGTACGAAAATTTCCCCTTGAAGAAATTATAGTTTCCGTATCCGGTTCAATTGGGTAAAAACGACCGTATCGCTTGGTGCGTCGCGCCTTTATCTGATCGGATCATTTGGTTACTATCACCAGCTTCGACACCACATGCAGCGGCCCCTGCCGCATGCTACGTATGTACGTACCATCATGGTTACTTTTGTGACCGAGATTCTGAATTAATGGGACCGATGGCACATACGTATGCGCATTCCCTTCTAGTCTGGCCCCCGACAGCGATTGGTCGAATGGCTAGCTTCACATTACTCACAGGTCCAGTCGCGCATGGAAGGATGCCCTGTGAAAAGCTGGACTATAAAATGGCACATCCGTCCCACCAACGTCGATTCCGTGAATTGCCCCTCCTCACTTGGGTTTTAACACTACAGTCATCTTTCATACACATATACTCATCCATATTTTTATTTACTAATCTCCAATATTCATATATCCCACCATGGAGCATATATACCAGATTATCGACTGCAATACGACGACTCCAGCGCTTGAGTGTGATGAGTCAATCTTGGTCTCAAAACAAAGGGAGCTAAAGGGGGCTTCCTTCCCTGAGTCTGAGTCTGGCGAGAACCTCGCGGGCTTGATAGATAAGGCGGCTGTTAACCCGATCTACGTTAGCCCCCAGTATCTCCAATACATCCAGACAGTCAGCAAGAGCCTCTACACCGCCATAACAGATATAGTATCCAGATGGTGGGACGACCCGAACCTTTCGAGTGTTATACCACTGGATCCCAAATTTGAAAGGCTCCTCAGGCGGTTGGACCGTGATGGGATTACATGGCGAACTGGGAGCTGGCGTCCGGACTTCCTCGTTGAAGAAAATATGGAAGCGGCATACCCTAGAATTAGGATCTGTGAAATCAACGCGAGGTTCGGGTTCAATGGTTTCTTTTGTGTCCTTGGCGTCGTCAATGGGTTTTTTTCGGACGACACCTCCCGCTTTCAGCCAGCTTTCTCACAGGTAAGAAGCAATGAATTAAAATTTTTTTACGGATTACAAAGTGCTAAGTGGTCTCTGAACAGTTTAACGATGTCTTTGGCCATGTATTCGATACTACCAAACCACTGCATATTCTGAAAGGAAGGGAAGTCGGATATGACATTCACCAACTGCCTAAGGAGCTCCAGACCGAGGTGATTTTCACTGAGGTTGGTCAGCTACGGATAATACCCACAAACGCCGGAAATCGACTCGTCCAGGTTATCGGTGGGCATGAGGTTGAAGTTTCTCAACTTGTCCTCGAGCTCCACCAGGATGAGCTTGTTTCGTTGCCCGAACCCCTGCTGTGGGAGATCTCGATCCGGTCCCGCATTAATGATTTGCGGACTATTATGCTGGTACACGATAAGCGAATGTTGGGTTTGGTTCGTCGTGAGCTCGTGAACCTGGTCTCTCGAAATATTCTTTCCATACAAGCTGCCGCCCTTCTCGAAAACTCGATCGCGGAAACATGCCTTCCGGGTTCTTTGGGGTACCAAGCGGCCGTTCACAGCAATAGAAGCCAGGAATGGCTATTCAAGCCGGCGGGGAGTGGAAAGGGTGCTGGGATAATATTTCGTCACGATGTTTCCGAGGAAGAATGGCAGAATCTTCTGTCGACCACGAAGCGTCAGCACGTTCTCCAACGTGCAGTCAACCACAAATCCCTGAACCTTGTGATGCCCGTCGGGGAATCGATGAAACAGGTTCCATGGAGCGTCGTCGGGACCTTCTTCATGGTGGACGGCTACTTTAACGGGCTAGGCCCATGGAGGTCATCCGCAGAGAAGATTTGTGCGTTGTCCAGAGGAGGAAGCTGGGTGATGGGAGTTTGTGAACGAGCCTGCCTTCCGTTTCCGTGTCATCCGAAAACCAATGAAGCTCGCCGCCCGTCGAGAACTGTTTCGGAACACAGCGCCGAATTGCTAGCGTTCCCGCCGAAGATCATTGATGCGTATTCGCCTTCCTGTGGGGCTGCTGCGGGACATGTTATAGAAGTGCACAGGTCACTGGAGGAGCACGGGGTCGCACTCGTCCGTCTCAACTTCTCGGATCCGGCCTCAGACTACCTTGTGTCGTTGGTGAAGGACGGTCTGCATCCAATGCACAATCACGGCCTCCCAGTGGACCACTCACAGAAGAAAGGTTGGCTGTGGGATGTCAAGCCAATCCACGGCAAGGTTCACAGCACAAACGACCCTTTGGCAAGGAGCGAGACAATGCACGTCTTCCCCTGGCACACCGACTGCTCATTCGAAGCAAACCCCCCGCGTCACTTCGCTCTACACGTCCTGCATGCGGATAGATATGGAGGCGGATCGCTGTCTCTCGTCAGAACTACCGATATCGTGCAAGAGCTGTGCGAGGAGACCATCAGCCGGCTTAGTATGCCAGAGTTCGTCTTCGCTGTTCCAGATGAGTTTGATAAGGGTACCTCTCACACCCTGGTCGGTTCTTTACTCGATATGAGCTACGGGGAACCAAAACTTCGGTATCGCCGCGACATCATTACTCCTCTCACAGAACGGGCGGATTTGGCCTTGCAAGAGCTGGACAAAGCTCTCGACGAGTGCCAATCATCGTCGGGGAGGTCGTTGAGGAAAACGATGAAGGCGGAAGATCTGCCGGACGGGATGGTCATCGTCGTGGATAACGCTAAGTGGCTGCACGCCCGCAGCCAGGTCAACGACCCTGAAAGGCATCTCAGGCGTGTTAGATGGAATGCGCAACCATTCCCAGCGACCGCCTAAAAGCTTCGAGATGGTCCTGCACTGGGCCCGTTTCCCGTTTTTTTGCTTACGATTTGTTGTGGGTACGAGTTATGGCTTTGACGATACTTACTTAATTAATGATGACAATGGGTTCGTGTAGAGTAATATTGCTAGTGCTATGGAAATGTATTTATTTCGCGGGCAGTTTGTTTCTATTTGAAAAGGCATTTTTCAGACATTTTTGTATTTTTACTCAAGAAGTATCCGAATTCGCACATACGAATTTCCCGATCTTGGTTTGGTCTCGTATGCGGTTGCAGGCCTGCTGAATAGAGATACTTCAATAAGGTGGTTGGATCTGACGTCATTCGGAACCACAAAAAACCTCTGCCGGGAAAAGAAGCGCCTTCGCCCTGCATATCCAATAGCCTCTGCCGGCAGTTGATGAGTTACGTATACGTAAGCAAAGGTCGCGCGCAGTCGGATATTGAAATCAGCCGGGAGATATAGCTGCATCGATAGCTGGGTTCATGAGCATTCACTAAGAGGTTCTGGCCGAATTTGATTAGTTGCAATTTTTGGTTCTGAGGGACATGGCCTTGAGAAGGGAACGAGAAGAAGTGCTTAAATATGCGATCGAGTGACGTCTTGGACCTGCCTGTAACCTTGCAATTGCTCTTGATTCGTATATATACACTTACAAGTTGTCAACCCCAATTTCATACTTCGGAATACTTGAAGGAGGTCTCGTCCAACTACCCAACACAGGGGTTTGGAGGTGTGTAACACGAAATTAATCGATCTAGAAGCGACAGGTTACTGTTACTGTTTCTTTTAGTCAACCGCCCCGTTAACGCGTTCCTACTTTTGTAGAGAGTCATCGGTTTCTCGCACAGTCGGAGATATCCTCAGGATGGACTCCCTTGAACCCTCGACTACCACAGAATGGCCCCAGGAGTACACACTGAAGACCAACGAGCCTCTGGCCCAGGATTGTATAACGTTCGTCTGCTTATCTATATCTGGAAGGCTTGACCCGAGCTTCCTTGAGGAGAAACATCGAGAGCTGGTTGCACACTGGCCAGTGTTAGGAGGAGAACTAATAACCAAGGTACGAATGCGTTAAGAGGGAGTAATAATGTACATGTGTATAAATCCCCGTTGTTTAATCAAGCTATCTATGAGTGCGCCTGCTTTTGATACCAGGGCTTCAAGGCTTACAAGAACGCCTCTTAGAAATCCCCGTTGTTTAATCAAGCTATCTATGAGTGCGCCTGCTTTTGATACCAGGGCTTCAAGGCTTACAAGAACGCCTCTTAGAAATCCCCTTACCACATGAGCACCGGCTCCCTAGTGGATTTCAAGCATAGAACAGTCGATGCTAAAATCCAAGACGTCTCACCCCTGGACTTTGAGCTGGCGCAAACAGAACGGGAGGGCAACAAACCCGTAATCCGTCCGTATAGGAGTGGTAAAGGGGTCTTGGATATCACGGACTTATTCTTCGATACTATGTCAACGTTGAACCTCGTCGTAGGCTCATTGTTCGCAATCCGGGTTACACTGCTCCAGGACGCTACCATTATCGCCTTTAAATTCTCACACTTCTTCGTGGACGGTGAAGGGTGCTATGATATTATTCGTCAGTATAACGGTCTGATATGGGGTCGGACGCTCCCGAGGGCGGTCCCGCCGCCTGGAATCCAGAAGAAACTGTCCGAGATGATAACGGGCCGGGATACGCAACAAGTGGACCCACCTGGGAAGGGGGGTTGGGAATATATTCGGAATTGGTGTCAGGTCGGCCTCACCGGATTCGTTACAATAATTTCTCGCGCGATATACCAGGACTATTCTGCGAAGATTGGATTGACCGACCCTGGGATAGAGAAACATATATATTTGCCGCCTGCGATGATACGAGAGCTCCAGCAGTCCTGTCAGGAGGAAGTGGATGAGATGTCGAAGATGACTGGGGGTGAGGCATTGAGGCTCTCAAAAATGGACGTGGTGAATGCTTGGTGGCTCCAGGTGAGCTAGCTATCTGTTCTCGGATAGAGCGCGACAACGGTGGCTAATTCCCGAGATAGAGGTTATACAAGGGGTTTAGGGACAACCTTTTCTTGTCGCTGGGATATGCATTCAGCTTTAGCGACAGAATCCAGACGGAACATAGTGAAAAGTACTTTCAGGGCCACTACTTCGGCCTTTACGTTCCAATGGGTACCGTCGGAGAAGTCAGAGATCAATCCCTGGCACAGTTAGCTCTCAAAATCCGCAAACACGTCGCAGTGGCTAAGCAGCCTAGCGTCATCAAGGATAACTTGGAGTACTTGGAATCGATTCAAGGTCAAAATATAATACCGTTACCCAAAGGGGGGGATCATGAAGGGGCACCTTTGTTCTCCAGCTGGAACCGGTTTCCGTTTGAGAAGCTTGATTTCAGCCCCGCGCTACGAGCAGGATCAGGCACCGGCCGCGTTCTCTTCAATAACTCGCGTATCATCCTTCCGTTGAACATTTATTGGAAGCCGAAGCTGTTGTTTTTTAACGATGCGGATGGTGGGATTTGGTGCCAGTCTATGCAGTTTCCAAGCCACTGGAAGGGGTTCGAGGATATCAACGAGTATGAACGGCCAACTGCATAGTGTAGGTTTTGGTGGCCCAGGGTCAGCGGAATGAAGGGTTCTAGACCAATTAATGGTAGGGTGCTATATAAGTATATTATGGAGACTGTTTGTGGAGGGTGTTATATTAAGGAGGTCCCTGGTTGATTAATAGTGAAAATTCCGGATTAGATACAGGATTTATTAATGAGTGCCTTCGGTTTAACATCTTTCCGCGTTGAATGCTTTTATAAGATTGCTCGTGTATCGGAGTCATAGATACATAGCAACAGCTTCAACTGTGATTATACACCCACACATAGGTAAGTCTCAGCCCACATGCCCTGGCAATTGGCGCCAATTGCAGGGTTCCATTGGTGTAGCTGCGCTAGCGTGACCCCATACTGGGTCTGAATCGGCTGGCACGTCTGACCCTTCTGAACGAAATGGAATTTCTTGCAATTATTTACCATTCCCGATTGAGTCGGTGTGGGTGTTACGATGCCACCGGCGGTAGTTGTTCTTGTAGTCGTTCTGGTGGTTGTAGGGGTAGGGGTGGATCCTATCAGACCCACACAAACGTAAACATCCGGCCACAGGCCGCTGCAGTCATTCTTCACGGCTGGGTTCCAAGCGTAGAAGTTCGATAGGGTTATGCCGAACTGACGAGCGATGGGGTCACATCCGTCACCGGATTTTACGAAATAAAACTTGTTACAGTTGGGTGTCATTCCGTTTTGGATCGGTAAAGGAGTCGATACTCCGTTGTTCCTGGTGGTTGAGCGGGTGGTAGTGGTCGTAGTTGGGGGCCTTGTTGTAGTCGTGAGAGTTGGTGTATAGGTCGTAGTGCCAATGCAGATGTAGACGTCGGACCAAAGGCCGGTGCAATCGCCATTCAAGGCAGGGTTCCACTCATACAGCTTGGCCAGCGGAATGCCGGCTTGCGAGGCGATTGCTGCACATCCATCGTCACGCTTGACGAAGTAAAACTTGTTGCAGTTCCCGATCATTCCAGCCTGGGTTGGGGTGGGTGTGGTTATGCCATTTCCCGCAGTTGTAGTGCTAGTCCGCCTGGTGGTGGTGGCCGTGGTTGAAGGTGGTACCCAACCTTTCACCGCGACGCACACCTAGATGTCGGAGGGTCAGTTAAACTACATTTTCAGGCCTAAGATGTGGCTAGGGGCAGAGCATACATAGGTCTCGGCCCAAAGGCCCCGGCAATCGCTCTCGATTGCTGGATTCCATTTGTAAAGATCTGCTATAGTCACGCCTGGATGCTTTGCTATGACCGTTCTGCAGTCTTCACCCGGTGCGACATACTCCCAGCTGATGCAGTTCGGATCCTGTCCATCTTGAGTTGGACCCGGAGCAACTGGGCCAGAGGATGTGGTAGTGGCCCGAGTGGTGGTAGTGGTTGTCGAAGTTGTCGTCGGCTCGCCGTAGTTGTCTTCAATACAGTAAGCATTGCCGACTATTATACCAGAGCAATCTTCTCCAACAGACGGATTCTATTAAGGTTTGTGGTCGTGTTAGGGTTCCAAAGAACTTATAAGGGTATTGATATAAGAAATTTTGCGGAGTAACTTGCCCACGATGAGAAGTGTTCCCATGAGAGCCCTAGGTCAGATGCAAAGGTATGACACTCCGTCGCGCTTTCGTCTGCGATGATCCAGAAAGTGCACGTCTTCACAGTACTCGGGTCTGCTGGACCTGGCGGAGGTTCAGTCCATTGAGATACGACGAGCCATGGGAGGACTGACAAGAGGGGCAGGAGCTTGTGAAGACGGGTCATCTTGGGAGTCGTTCGACGTGCGCAGGAATCAGGAGCGCTGAGAGGAGGAATGTTAGTTTCAAACCTACGGGAAATAACAGGAGCTCATGGTGATCGCTGAAGCCTTATGAGCAGGATAATTGACGTGCATCCTGTAGGACCGGACTAGCATTGTGGAACATAGGCAACTGCCAAGATTACACCGGTAGTTACGAGTGGCAATGCTGATGAAATTTTGCAGACGGTTTATAAATTTAAGCCGATGTAAAAGTTTGATCGATTTGACAGATGCATGGGGATACATGCTGGACACACATGGCAATAGTCAGCCTGTGGTATGCGTATGCATACCCAGCAGGGACAGTTTAGCCAGGCCGTAGGGGTTGAATTAAGGTAGTATCCGTCGATCCTCGTCCCCCTATACGAGGGGGCAATGAATATAGTCCTGAAGAACGGGGCAGGGGCTCAGGATTTGCTATATTCCGAGGCGGCGAGAAGATAGTTGGTTCCTTCCTGCTGATGGCGTTGTGGTGTCGTGGTTATTAACTGAGCTCAAGCAACATGTGCCGTACCCTTGTAAGCTTATTTGAAAGAAGGTTTCTTCGCGGTGGAGAATTTTCCCGATGCTGAGAAGTTAATAACGATCAAGGATCCTGGTGGCAGGCATCCCTTGTCGATAGCCGTCCACAATGCCTACCCTTGCAAGGAGGCTGCATGGACCTTTCAATTGCTTGCGGGTGTATGCAGGACCCACATCGGGAGGGTGCAACAGGGCGTTTCTTGAGGGTGAGCTTAACTTTGGATTTACCGATGTGACTATAAGATGCGCTCCACTTAATGCTCATCTTAAGGCACCGACGTCAACCTTCACGGAACCGCTATATATCGACTGGTTGTCCTGGCCGACATCTTGGCGTCATCATTGGCGATGGTAAGTATGCAGTTTATCCGCTGTCTGATCAAAGAACATGCATCTTATTCCCGTGACCTGAGCTCGTACGAGCTCCTCAGAATCATTTGATATCTGCAGAAAGTGGGCAGAGCTTCGGCGTTCAACAAAGCCCAATTGGTTTCTTGGTAAACGTGGGAAGGATCGGATGGGACAAAACTGTACGTCGTTACCTAAGCGCTAATGCTGTCTCACTAAGGCTTCTTGTTCCTCGACGAAACAGGAGCAGCATGTGTATATCTGATTGGCTGTGCGTCTTTGATGAACTTCCGCCCCACCGTCCGTATATTCGGCTGTCTTTTTTTTGGGGTCAAGATAGCTGTTTGCATATGTTTAGGGTCTCGCGTGGTTTTTCGGTTGCAGCGCTAATATTATCATGAGCTGGAGCTCGTACTGTACCTTGGAGATTCATGATGCGTGGTTGGATTCGAAGCATCTGCGTACGATCGGGTCTGCTCATCCCGAACATCGGCATAATACTCCCTGAGGGTTATCCGGATCATGTTTCATGCAGAAGCCTTCTGGCCTCAGAGAGTTAGCCGGAACTTAACCTTGGCCGGCTCCGTAAACCCGGCACAGAGAGCTGCCGCTGCCGTTGGGTGTTACAGACCCAGGTTCCGTAATTTGTAGTCGGATACAACATTAATTTGTAGTCGGATACAATATGAAGGTAAAGTATAGTCCGTTTTTGCAGCCGCCTGTTCTCTGTGATTTGGTCGCGTAATCCTGGCATCATAGTCATGCAGGATCGCTATAGAATCCGAAGCAGTCGAAGTTCTCATGATACATGGAATGTTGTATTTCTGATACCTCGACTATTAAATTTGCGGCTATTGGTGATTGAGCAGTTAATCCCATGTGTCTCTCCAAGGTAAAGAATGGTTGGCAGTATTTGGGCCCTTATACCGAATCCGATTGCAATTGATGTTGCATCGGAACTTTGGACTTGATGCTCGGCCCATAGTTGAAGTAGCTGGATTACTGCAACGAGACACACTGTAATTTCTCGGATTATGATGGTCTTGTTGAACCGGGCAACACAGACTATTCCAACAATATTCACACAACACAACAACACTGTCTACGAGACTGGAGTTCACGAGGAAATATGGCGTTGACAACATGGTGATACACCGGGCTCATGCGATTCACTTCCAAGGCTCTTTAGTTATGAGGGAACTGGACGCAGATTGGAATAGATAGTATAGAAAGGATTCATCCTTGAATGTAGAAAATAAAGCAAGTTTAGCTGGTATCTGCATATCTGGAATCAAGCACCTGCAACACAATATGCCGTCCCGACTTTCAAGTTGTTGCAGGAACTGTTGACTGAGAGGTTCAGGGCCTGGAACGCTAGTAGTTTTATATTTTCGGCCACAAGCATTCTCGTACAGGTTTCTCCCGTTTGGAAGACATGCCATCGGGTGCATGCCGTGGATGTACCGGACTCAGTGGGTCCTGGAGGGGCTACCGTTGCGGCTGGAGTCCCTGATGTTGTCGAGGACGTTGGCCTGGAACTTGTGCCAGTCGTGGTCGTAGGTGGCTTGGTAGTAGTTGAACTTGTCCGGCTGGTGGTTGTTGCGCTAGTAGATGGTGGTTTCGTGATTGGAGGCTCGTGTCTTGCGATAGTATCGACACAGTAGGCGTTCTTTGCCCAGAGATTGCGGCAGTCCGCGTCTATCCATGGGTTCATCTTCTTAAACTCCTCAACGGTGATGTTGTTCGCTGCGGCTATTCCGGGGCATGTGTTCATCCCAGGTCCGACGATTACCCACTTCAAGCAATCCTTCGGAGCACCGCTGTTCGTAGGTCCTGGCGGTGGTACGGCCGTAAGGGGTACGTCGAGTTCCGGCCATGTTGGTGTGGCTGTAGGTATGGTCCCGTTCCCGCCAATGACACAGTACTCATCGTATACGCTCATCCAAGCCTCATTTTCCAGAGCGTACCAAGGGACTTGCCCGTCCTCGAAGTCTGGATTTGTCGCGCCGAAATCCGGGCAGAGTGTATAGCTTTCCCACCGGCTTGTTATGGCAGGTGGGGGGAAATTTTGAGTTACGGTTACTACTGTCGGGACAGTAGAGTTTGGCCAAAGATATGTGTGGGGGCGGTTGTTTGCAGGCCTCTCCGGGTCTATCGAAGCCGTTAAAATGTCCGACGGGAACTGAACGGGTTTCCAATCGGGATACAATCTGATGCTTCCAACTGGCTTCACGCAATAAGCTTTTCCAGCCTCCAGGTTCGTACAATCCGATCTTAGACCGGGATTCAAGAATACAATATCGCTTTGTTTCGTCTGATAAGTGAATGTAAGGTTGCCGCATGTTTCGTTCACTTCGATGGTGTGCCACGCAGCGCATTTTTTATTCGACTGAGGGTGTCCATTACTTGGCTTCGGGCTATCGAGCAATCAGTACTCTTTCGTATCGAGTTATTACAGTCCTATCGGAGCTTCAAACTTACACTTCCGTCTTTTTGTTATCCTTCTGCCAGTCCGGCGGGGCGGTAGTCCCTGGGGGCGAGACGCAGATTCCCTCCCCAACCATGTCGCCTATATTCTCGCAATGAGGATCGATCTCAAAGTTCCACGCGAGGAATTGCGGTTGCGAAAAGAGCCCGGTTGTGTTCGCATGCTGCCGGATGATATCAAGACAAGTTTCATCGGCCTTGACGATATGGAGAGCGCATGTCTCGGGGAGACAGAGCGTTGTGTCTGCCTCCAAGTACTTGCATTTTGCATCCAGAGAGTTGAGCGTTATTAACCCGCCTGTACTCACGGAGTTTGCTTTCGCAATTGAGAGGCATGTATCTCCAGATTTAGTGGTATACGATTTCTTGCAGGTCCTAGGAGTTGCAGTGGGCGCTGCGGGAGCGGTGTACGTCAACGGATACAGATTCGAAGCGACGCTGCAGGTCTTCTTGAGGTCTGCAAATGTATCTGGATTTCCCAGTCTCGGTTGGCCGAAGGGTGAATTTAACTCCAATTGGACTCTCTGCAAGCTGCAGGTGCTGCAGTCCTGCTTATTTAGCTGGCAGTATTCGCCTGTAGAACCCTTCAAACAAGTAACATTGTATTTCCACCAATTTTCGTCTCCATAGTCCGTGACTGGGATCTGTTGAAAGGTGCTGTTGACGTAGATAGACGTGCCGCACTGAGTACGGACGCCGGTTGCGTATAATTTTATAGATGTTCCGCAGGCCGCCGTGCAAATTGAATCGAGTCTTCCCGTTGTTAGATTCATAGACATGCCCGTGACCATTGACTGCAGCAACGGATCACAGACAATGTTCGTGGTCAATGCGACTCGACATCTTGAGCTGGCGGCGGAGGGGATTAGGGGCGAACCCAGCTGGAATATCTTAAAATCGGCCTTCGATCCATCTGCTAAGAGTAAAATGATAGCAATAAGGAAATAGCTTGCTAGCTCTGAAGCTCGCCGTGGCCAGTACATTGTGATAGGTTTAGAAAATTCAACTGATCGATACCAAAAGAAATCGATTAGTTAGCTCTAAAACTCGTGGGCATGAAGTCGGAACCGCATATGGGTATGTGACCGTTAATATCGAAAGGAAGGTTCGAAACTGTTGATGCCTAGTTCTAATTGATGCTTTCTGAAGGATGTTAAGGCACGATCGCCGCATGCGTGTGTCGTCAGAATCGAACTTCGGTATCGGTAGCCGTCGCTTCGCGAATCCTGACTTAGCCAGCACTTGAATTCGATGATATGGATCTTATCACGCCCGACGCGGTGTCTGAGGCGGCAGTTGGCAGACGCAGGCTCCTTTGCCAGAGCATTCAAAAAAAAATTTCACCGATCGAGCGATCCGGATGGCCATATGCTCTCATGAATCCGAGCTTATTTCATCTACGGGCCTCTCCCTTGCATCGATATCGACATCATCTTATTATGGTTCCGATAGAATTAATAGCTCAAATCTGCACGGGTGGCCGCAGGGTACCAGGGACACAGGCGAGACATCGGCATGGTGATGCATCAGCCTTGGAAAGTCACAGGGATATGGCTGCGCGGGTAAATTAGAAGCTTCCAAGATCACCGGTTCCGGCGAGCTCCGGCTCAATTATACGTGTAAGCATTTAGCTCCCAGTCTTGGCTATGCGAACTACTTTCCTTATCGATGCTGTTCCTGATGAGCCTCAAGCTTATTTTCTAGAATGCTGACGCTAAGGACGGCGTTTTCAAGGTACCCGAAACATGACTCGGTTGGTTACTGCTTGGGCTCGGCTGTTCACGCCGTCAATGCTCTCGTTTGAATGGCCGCCTAGTCCGTCGCAACTGCCGGACCCCATGGTTGCACAGAGTTTTTAGAAGTTTCAATTTCACGAGATTGGAAGAACCTTGATCTCCATTTTCCCGTTAGCCGTCGGACATTGATATGCCAATCATGGCGTCAGAATATGCCCGCCCAATCCTTGAGATCACCGTGGGTAACCCCACAAAGGAGCTCAAGGGTATGCCAGGGATTTTTTAAGCTCGTCGCTTGGCGTCTGCGCAGCGGTTTTGCAGAATAAGCTTATAGGTTTTGTTTTTCTTTATAAGAACCATCTAGTGAGTGGTTTCCTTGAGCAAACGCAGGCGGTATATCTGAATCCTTTAAACTTTGGTACTCGCACGGATATGAAATCCTGGGTATATGTCCGAAACTCGTCAGGTCATGATCCGGGGCCGCACAGGGGTAACGAAGATGACCGAGCCACGATGCTGTCATGTATTATACTCTGTCGGTTTTGGTAGATCGTTACTGCCAGTTGCTTTGTCACAGAATGATCGGAGGCTGCAAATTATAAACTGTGCCCAGCTTTCACAATTGCAGGGTGCTCGCATCCAGCGGGTTGATGTCAATGCTTGTCCATAAACTTTTTTTCATGGTGTGCTTTAAATTGTTTATCGCTCCGGAAGCCGCTCAGTAAATTCTAACCTCGTGGCATTCCAGCTCGAGCGTTTTACCCACGATGTGTTCTCGAACGCGGGTCTCCCGCCGCGGTATATGTGTCGTCTTTTTTTTCGCTATTTCGTATTTTATCGCACTGGCTTCGGCGCAGGACGTTCTCTGCAGCAAAGACAAACCGTGCCCAAACAAAGCTTGCTGTTATATTGCAGACAAAGAGGTGGATGATGGAATCTGCGGTTACGGGTAGGGAGCGTAATCAACTCAAGACTGGTATAAGTTGAAAAACTGACAAGAGGTCCTCAAAAGAGCTGAGTTCTGTTCCGAGGGATGTGCAAGCAATTGCGATGCGCACGCTGGTAAGATGGCCAAACCAGTTCATATCGGATAGTGTGTTCAAATGCTGAATACTGCACCTCAGAATGTGGGAAGGATGCCAAGGATCCTGGCCAAAAGTGCCCGTTAAACGTTTGCTGCAGCAAGTGGGGATTTTGTGGTAGGTGATTTTGACTCCCCGCAATGATAAATATGTATAATTGATACGAGTCGCTTTCATAGGAACTTCGGAGGACTTCTGCTCGGTAAAAATATGCCTCTTCGCCTGCGCCTACCACCTCATATAGTCTGACGCTATGGCTGCTTAGAATGATAAAGGTTGCCAAAATAACTGCTTTACTCCCTCCAAACCTTCTTGCGGCAATAAAGACATCTTCGGTATCAGAATTGGTTATTATGAATCGTGGTCGACATTGCGAAACTGTGGCGGGATGCCACCTGAGAGCCTGCCTGCAGAGCAGTTCACACATCTTTACTACTCCTTCGCAACATTTGCGGAACAGGATGGCAGATACTACATCACCCTTGACTCGAAGATCGGTGGAGACTATGACTTGCTTGTTCGATTTACCAACCTGAAGAGGGACTATCCCGGGTTGAGGTGCTACATTGGTAAGCGATATATCAAAATTATTTCGTTGGGTGATATTGGACACCTGTGCTAACATGATTTACTAGCTGTTGGTGGATGGACTTTTAATGTTTGTATTTGATAAGACCTTGGGGTTGCATGAAATTTTAATCTAACTGCTGTGCTAAGGACGCCCCAACCCATAAAGCCTTCACTGATATGGCATCGACTGACGGGGGCCGCCGGAAATTTGCGGAGGCCCTAAGGGGATTTATTGAGGAGTATGCCTTTGATGTGAGTTTGAGTATCACGTTTAATCAGAAACTCTTTAATTTGCCTACGGACTTGGCTCACAATGAAAATTTGATATAGGGTGCTGATCTTGATTGGGAGTACCCGGGCGCCGAGGATCGCGGTGGCGTCCCCGAAGATACCGAAAATTATGTTAAGCTCATTAAAGCAATCAGAGATGAGTTTGACGAGAGGGGTGGGGGGTATGGCCTCACGTTTACCATTCCAGCGTCGTTCTGGTACCTTCGATGGTTCAATGTCGGTGGAATGCTTGATGCTGGCGCTGACTGGGCAAATATCGTAAGCAACGCCCGTTTCCTTGGGATTGGGTCAGCCTGGTGTTTTTTTACTAAAGATATCAGATGTCGTATGATATGCACGGAACATGGGACTCCGATGAGAACTTCGTGGGGAAGGTCTTGGGCGCACATACAGACTCTGTGGAGATCCAGGGAGCTCTGAATCTTCTCTGGAGAGACGAAAAGCTAGATCCCAAGAAGATAATCATGGGCTTTGGATTCTACGGCAGAAGTTTCAAAATGGCAAACCCTTCTTGCAGCATTCCTGGATGCCGCCATGCAGACGGGGGTGCTTCCGGAGCTTGCACTGATACGTCGGGTGTTCTCTCTTGGGCTGGTACTTAGATTCAGCTCCCGGGTTTAGTTCCTTCAGGCAGCTAACTTGTTATTTAGAAATCAGCCAGCTCTTAAAGTCAGGATCAGCCACAACTGAGGTGTACGATGAGAGGAGGGCCGTCAAGTACATGACGTACGACGAAGATTCATGGGTTTCGTGAGTTCTGTATTCGTTTCTGGTGTATATCACAGAATCCGGCTAACATCAGTGCTTAGTTATGATGATGATCAAACCTTCAAACAAAAGCTTCAGCAGGCAAAAGATAACTGCTTAGGCGGTATAATGATTTGGGCTGTTGGTTCGTATATATAACTTCACCCCTAAGATCTCACAACTTTCGAAGCTTTCTAACTGTTAACTGATCATGGCGAAATTCAGATTTGGACACCCCTGATTTCACTGCACTTTCCAACTTGCTTGGAACGGATGTCGCTGGCCACTTCGGAGACGGTTCGTCTTCAGGATCTACTCTGCAAGCCGGGTGCCGTTAGCTAATTCGATGCCGATGCGGTATTTTAGATGATGACCTTACCATCGATGAACTTAAGTCTGCGACGGGGGAAGACTGTTATGTAACTGAGCAATGTGGAAACCAGAAGAACCCCCCGAAATGCAAGTCTGGGTATCGGGTTTTGGAGTATATCCATGAGCCCCTCAACGGCCAAATACCGCTCATGAGACCTTGCTCAACGAAAACATATCGATCTATCTGCTGTCCGATGAGAACAATGCCCAGAAATTGTGACTGTATGAAAACCCTATTACCGTGCACTGGTGAGAAGGATGGCTGACTGGGAACCGGGTGGGTAGGGACTGGATGCGACGATAATCAAGACACAGCCTGCCCACGAGGAAAGTTCCTGATGGCGACTGAGGGCTACAAGAACCGGGAAGGCACAGAAGTCTGCAAGCCGATGACCGGTCGGCGGAGGGTATGGTTAACTGATACCCTTTTTACTTATATTGCAATGTTGCGTATCGCTAACGCATCCTAGCTATGCTGTGATTCAAGACCTGCATTTGACGTATGCAGCTGGGGCTCTTGTACAGACGCCGACAGGTGCACAGGTCCCGGTCCCGAAAAGGAGATCGTTCTCAGCTCGGTCCTAGCGTACGATGACTCTATGTGCCCACAAGGCGAAAAAAGTCACTACTGCTGCGAGAAGGATAAAAAACCGAAGAATTGCAAATGGATCGGTCCCGATAATGGTTGCACGAACTTCAAGTGCCCAGAGGGTAAGGTCCAGTGGACCAAGAAAGAGTTTGTTGACGGAGACAAAGGTGGTACTATATCGTGTACCAGTGGCAGACAGATGTCGTATTGCTGTGATCCACCGAAAGATGAGGATAGCAGGCTTAGCGTTGACCCCGCCGATATCTTCCCGAAGCCGCTTGGAGACAATGAAGAGGAATACACTATGACGCCGGATAGCAACACACAATCCGAGGGATCAACAAGAGACTCGATTCTTGTCGGAAGCGGTGGAGGAGTAAGTAGAACTGATAGATGTTTTGGTGGATTTTGATAATCTGACTATATGTCTAGGCGGATGAAGCGTTCTCTTTTGTGCTCGTTGACGGAACAGAGGGGGCTGTGGACAATAACTTTTCCGAGGCTTGGGATATTCTAGATCAAGAAACACCATCCTTCCAGCTGAAAAAGCGAGAATGGACTGAGTATCGAAAGCCTGGTCTTCGAAACGACACCTTTCAAAACGTTATCGAGACCTACAGGGTGGCGTGCGCCGCAGGAATGTCCGCCTCTGAGTGTAAGCACATCTTTATAATGAATGCGGAAGATACCATTATCAAATTACCTCACGGCATCGGCTCTGGCCCCTACGCCCGAATCGTGAGCTTTACTCATCTCCCGGATGCATCAATCAACTATGGAGACCGAAAAAGGCTCAACAAACGGCGAAATCAGCTACGAAAGAGAAATCTAGCAATCCGTGATCTCCAGGAAGAACACCAAGTCTTCGAGCTCGTCACCGACTTCGATTTTGCAGCTATAAACGCAGCGGCAAAGCCTGGTGCCGAAGTCCAGTATCGTACCGACTGGTCGAACCTCTTAGATTATTGGGATGATGTTACTGACGAGGATCCGGATGGTTCAGGTCAAGGTACGACCAAGAAGCGTGGCATAGCAAAACGCGGTCTGGAGAAGCGCTGGTTTGGCAGTTTCAAAAACTGGCTGAAAAAGGTTACAACGATTCGAAAGGAAGATAAAGGGACTTTGGAGATGGAATACGAGAAGAGGTTTACCATCTTCCATTTCGAAGATCGATGCCAGAAAGGCAACACCCTCTATCAAGCACAGATTGATGCGAGCGCCTACCTTCATATGGCCATGAGTGCTACATACAGCTATCTATTCCAAGGACAGATCTTGCCTGTTCCGAAGACCGAATCGGCTTATGCTTACTTCGGTGCCGAGCCGTTTGTACATGTCCTTCTGACCTTAGAAGGCTCCGGGAGCATACAATCGACATCTGGAGACTATAAGATTGTTAACGGCGTTACATGGCCAGGGCTAAGTATCAAGGGTCTGATCCGTATCGGACCCGAATTGAACGTCAATGCGAGAATCGACACATCTGTCAGCATTTCCGGGAAGGCAGTTGCAGGATTTGCAGTCGGCTTCAATGCCTTTGAGATAGCTTTCCCTCAGAACGGAGACGGAAAGGGTGCAAGCAGGAACCCTTCCAAGTTAAATAAGGATAACCACCAGATTTTCTCCGTGGACCAAACTCTCAAAGCCGAAGTGAGAGCGGAAGGCCACATTTCTCTGACGGTCACACCAAGTCTTTCCTTCGGTATTGAAGCGCTCGGCGGCAAGTTAATGAAAGGAGATGTTATTCTTGGGGTAGATAATACCATTGATCTAGGGGTTTCTGCGGCTGGGTCAGCCGACGCAATTGAGGGGGGTGCTGGGGCGGCCTTCTGCATCTGGGCTGACTACATTTACCGTGTCTTTGTCGAAGCCGAAGTTTCGTAAGTACCCTTATTCTAAAGGCTCTAGTCAGGTGATCGTTGAATCTCTAACGCGTTACAACGCTGATTCTAATAGCGTGCTATCGGGTACATTCGATTGGGGCGGGAGCTTAGATTTGGCAACCCCATCGGCTCCGATTGGTCTTCTTCCGAAGAAATGCCTAACATACGGGAGCCAAAAGGATAAACGTGACTTGGAAATTCCAAGGGCTCTTCTTCCCAGAAACGACAGAACAGGAACCGGTGGGGCGACAAGACCTGTATTTGGGGGGTTATTCCAGTGTCCAAATGGCGAGAATGATGATGAACCGTCTAACATATGCGACGATGGGCTGAAACGACGTGATCTCGATTTCGCTATCGGGCACGTCGACGGCTTCAGTGTATCCGAGAGTTCTTTGGCTGAGCGGAGTTTGTATGCCCGCCAAAGTGATATACTCTGCTATAACCGCCCGACCCAGTTTTACAACTGCAACATGTTCGGATCTTACAACTTTAATCCGAGTAACAAGTTTACGAAAGCTGGAGGTTATACAGTAATCGGAATTTGCGAAAACATTAGAAATGGTATCCGCGCAAAGTCTGCCAGCAACCCGACGAGATTCCGTTCCGGACCAGGCACCGCAGTATTAACGTACGGCGGCAATACGGGGAACCGGAACGATGCGTGTGGAAGTAGTGCTCCTGCTCCAAACCGTGATACGTGCTCGGAGTTCAACTCGGCGAAGTGGGAAGGCGCTAAGTTTGACAAGAACAAAAATGTAGGCCTCGGACTCTAGAAAGTTTGGGCTAATCGGCTAACTTATAAAATAGGAAGCGACGTGGACCTCGTGTGACGAGTTCCCTTATAACAGCGCCCGAGAAGGGGGCGTAGGAGCGGTCAGTGTCCTTACAAATCGGCCGTGGAGTGCTTCTAACGATTGTATAGACTACCGCCTGCGTGAGTGTCGGCCAACAAAATATGCAAGGTACACTCAACACTATCGTTTCGAATATGAAGTATCGGAATGAGAGATGGCAGAACTTGGCGCGTAACAGCAGATACGATAATATCCAGTTCAATGTTGTGCTATCTAACCCGCCAAATAGCCTGGGATGGATCGGTCAGATAGAAAGCTGGAGGATGAGGGACCAAGTAGTCGTCACCAACGGCGCAGACTGGAACCGCATCGTCGGCGGGATGAACAACTGGGGAAATCCGAATCAGACGTACGGAGGAACAAATGGCGTCTGTTTAGACTACCCGAACGTCCCTGGCAGCCCGACAAAAGCCCGTGCCAACCAGAACGTTTACCAAATTCCGTTCCACGGTTGTTATATAAACTTTAACAACGACCCCCCGTCGAATGTTCCAGATGTTGATAAAAGATCCGTCCGCCAGCCCTTTAAGAGAGATGATCCGACAACCTGGGGCGCCGAGAGTGAGTTCTTTCGCGCGGATTAATCTGGTTTTCTTGCGGGCAGGCTGCTAATACCAGTGCATTATGATAGGAGTTATCCACTATTATGACAGCAAATGGACGAAGGAAATGCTGTTTGAGAGTTTCGGACCGCATCCGCATTATGATATGCGCCCGGCTAATCTGAGTAAACGGGCGTTGGAAGAGCATGATGACTTTAAAGAGAGGCTGATCAAGAGGCTGATGAACCTCAAACTGCCGACTGGGTTCGGCACGAACCCTTGAAATTGTATATAATTGATAACGAGTGGATATTGCACAACTGCATTCTATCCTGCGATTGTGCTATTATGCAATGAAACAGAAATATAAATGTGGAAGTTTCTTCGGAGTGACTCGTTGCGAAATTTTATGCCGCGGTCGGTGGGTATATTTTGGAATTTCCGTGTATCCGTTTGAATATATCCATAGGGAGTTCGGACTGCATCCCGATGGTCAACAACAGCTGGACTGCAGACGGGATGGATCCAGTTTCAGGGAGACTTAAATTTCTCATGATGATACGAGTTAAAACGTTTGCGTTGCGTCAGCCTTGGATGGACTTTGATCGGCGCAACGCGGGGAAACAACTTGCAATTGAGCTTGGCTTCGCCACCGGACTAGTGATTATATCGAACCGTGGGTGAGACGAGATGAGGAGCCGAACGGGTCGTCTGGTTGAACCGAAGTTTAAACGAATATTCGCGCTTATAAAGATATTCCATCCTCGCCCAGATATTAATCCGGCACGACGAGACCTGCAAGGGGCAGCCAGATCTGCAGACTAGAACCGGGAAATGGGTACACAGAGACTCTTCTGCCGGGACTCTTACAGCGAAAGCCGGCAGTCGACAGGGAAATATTCCGAGCTACTGTCGGTTCTGGTGTGCCCGGTGCCGGCGGATTCAGCCAGAAATCCCAAGTTGGGAAGAAACCCCGAACGGCCTAGCAGATTAGGAAACCATGGTTTTTACGCACTCAAACTTTGGATGAATTGCCCTAGCTCGTGGAAAGCCAAAAGAACCGATGATCTCAGATTAAAGATGCGACCTTTTGTAGGACCGCCATCCCGACGTGTAGTCCGATTCATGACATTCCTTATCGATATCGTGCCATATGGGAGGACGCTTGAAATTTGCAAAACTGTTCATGGCTGTTGCATTATAAAAGGCGACGAAAGTCGCAATGGGTAACGTGTCGGCCGGATCAAACTGCTCGAATTTCCACGACTCTCAACAATGTTGTACCGCCTTACCACGGTTGCGCTGCTCGCAGCGTCGGTGAACGCACAAGCCCAGACATTATGGGGCCAGTGTACGAAACCACCTTCACAAAAATCCATGCATTGGTAAATCGTGAAGACTTGGCTAACAAACTGCGTAGGCGGTGGTATCGGATGGACTGGGCCGACAACTTGCGTCTCAGGAACGCACTGCTACGTCTGGAATCCATGTAAGCGATTTCAATGAATTGATTACAATTCGTAGCAGGGCCGGTCATGAAACCGTAACTAATGAGTATACCATTAAGACTATTCCCAGTGCTTGGAGGGTGCTGGCTCAAGTAGCACAACTACTACGAGGTCTACGACTGCCATTACCACTACGGCCACGAGGACATCCACCACAAGGACGTCTACCACGGGGACTTCTACCATAAGGTCTCTGACAACCTCGAGTCGTACCCCAACGACGACTCCTTCATCTTCTTCCCGGACCTTGACGACGACGACGCCGCGCTCGAGTACTACGACCCCTCGAAGCTCTAGTACCACTACAACTCGCCCCGCCACTACTACCGGAGTATGCGGTACCGCCACCTTCACACCCATTTCCGCCTCTGCTGCTATCGCTGCTCTTCATCCTGGTTGGAATATCGGTAACACTCTCGACGCTGTTCCAAATGAAGGTTCCTGGAACAACCCTCCTATCACCGGAACCGTCATCGACGCTATCAAAGCCAGTGGCTATAAGTCAATTCGTATTCCAGTTACCTGGACTCATCACTTTTCGGGAAGTAGTCCGACCTGGACCGTCGATCAGGTTTGGATGAACCGCGTTGAGGAGGTTGTGGATATGGTCCTCAGCAAGGGCTTGTACGCCATCCTAAATGTTCACCACGACTCTTGGGATTGGTTTGATTTCACCAAAAATGGAAATGCCGCCGTTGAGGAGAAGTTCGGTGCACTATGGGCCCAAATTAGTGAAAGGTTCAAGTGCAAGAGCGAGAGACTCCTTTTTGAGCCTATCAACGAACCTCCAGGTTCCACCGCTGAGCACGGCGCTGAACTCAACAAGATCAACGATATTTTCTTGACCAAGATCAATCAAGCCGGTGGCTTCAACCCCCAGCGAGTCGTAACACTCTCCGGCCTCAATCAGGATAGCTACAAGACCATCAGCTACTTCCAACGCGGAACTCTCTACCCGAACCAACCGTGGGGTCTCCAGTTCCACTACTACTCCCCTTATGACTTTGTCTTCCGTGCTTGGGGCAAAACCACCTGGGGGTCCGCTGATGAGAAGGCAGCGTTGGAAAACGACTTCAAATACTTCCGTGGCAACTTCTCTAACGTTCCAGTCGTTATCGGAGAGTTTGGTGGGAGTCCTGCTACTCTCGAGCCCGCAGCTGGTTGGAGATACCTCGATTTCCTTGTTCAAACTGCTAATAAGTATCAATTCTCGATCGTAACATGGGACAATGGAGAGGATCTCTTCAATCGAACCAGTTTAACATGGTACGACCCCGCCGGGCAAAGCATCCTGATCAACGCTGCAAACGGGGCCTCCAACGCACTGGCAGTCAGCACTCTTGACGGCGCCGTACCTCAGCTATCCTCTGCCTTTATCTTCCACAAGGTCGGAACACCGGTCGTTGCTCAGACGGCAACCTACGAGAATCTCGGGTCAAAGACGTTGGTATCCGTCAAGAACAAGGCTGGAACCACCCTCACCAGCTCTCAGTATTCATTCTCGGGCGGTGTCCTTACTCTGCCAGTGACCTATCTATCGACCCTCTATAGCGCCAACAGCGCTCCTGGTATCAAGGAGGTTCTAACTGTCACTTTCTCAAGCGGTGCATTCCTTACTCTGACGATTGTGCACTGGGACGTGCCTGTTATCGCCGAGACTACCCTTACACCGCCAACTTACGACTATAGAATCCCAATTACATGGAACGGATACAACAGGGTTGCGGCTGTCAGAGCCGTCTGGGATAATGGTGTTTACGTTAGCGACGACTGGACCGTCTGGCTTCCACCACTTCAACAAGCCCGCTGGACATTTGGAAACTGGGGGTATGAAGCCAACAATATCGCTCTCTGGTTGTCAGGAACCGATTATTTGAGAAACAACAAGCCTGCCGGTGTCAACAGCGCGATTCTGACCTGGGAGTTCTTCCCTCGAGATGGCCACACAGCTGGATCAAATGCTGTCAACATGACGCTCAATCTATAGGCTCGCGAGGTTGCGTATACGCTGCCCTGAACTGACTGCCCGAATGAACATATTCGAATTTGTATATACATGTACCATAAGTACTGAATTAAACCGTTAGATAATGTAACAAGTATTTGGTTCCGAAGGGTCAAAATTAAGAGGCTGGACGAGAGCTCGTTTATTGGGAAATCCAAAACCGCTCGTATTTAGGCGTATAGCAGTGGTTGGTCTCGAGACTAGACGGTGTGTTTCCATCAAATGGTATTGCGTTGGGCAACGACACAACACTTTCGGCAGGACTCTTCAAATGAACGGGTTGTTGTAGATGTTATTTATCGGAGAATCTCCAGTGCAGGAGCGAGTCTGTACAAGACCTTAATCCCATCGGGTACCCTGACACCAAAGCCCCCAAACTGGGAACTGCGATTACACACCAATATTAGCTTAACTTGCCACCCTCAACCGGGGAAGCGATTAAGAAAACTCGCCAATATGGAGACCTGACAGCAAACCTCCACCTGGCCGGAATCGCATGGCTTTGAGCGTTTATTACCTATCATGTCGATTAGTGGGATTATTTCCAAATTCCAAGCGGCACCTGATTCGATTCTTACAGAGATAACCATTCAGAGTATTCGATGGCAGTTGGTAACCTACAAGTCCGGTTGCGGTTCGGACTAACGGGAAGCCACCACTAACAGCCGCCGTGCAACATAAGTAGGTGCCATTATTTATGCCGGCGCACTGAGGACTGATGTCCTTTGTTCTGAGAGACTGCGGTGCCTCTGCCGTACCAAGTCCGAGGAAAGGAAGTGTCCAGCCCCCCGAAGCCGACGCTCGGGCTAGCAGCACGAAGTAGACGAAAAGATTAAAAATTGGGAAAAGCATTGCGAGGCGTTATAATTGCCAGGAATACAATACAAAGCAATCTGCAAAGCGTGGAAAATTCGGCGACCTGAAGAGTTCGAAACCTGAGCTGGGAATTGATGGTCAAACTAGAGATATTTATAATCCTGCCTTCAGAAATGGGATCGATAAATCGGAACGGGAGAATCCAGCCTCATTTCTATTCTCGCGAAATCCTCTCGATTAGCGAAATTCAGGGATAGAGACTTGCTCGATTATTGGCCAAACCGAAGCTCTAGCGGGTCCTTGAATTGGTTCCAAGATTTGATAGTGGATCCCGAGATTGGCTGAGCGGTCCGTGCGCTATCCAGCACCCCAAATCTGCATCTGCGATTCGATGATCCGGTTCAACCTGCTTCGCACGTCACAAACGGTAACAACGGTGATCGGCAGAAACCGTTTTCAAGTTGTCCTGCTTTCATTTCCCGCCGGGATAACCGTTCCGGAGTGTCCTCGTTCACCAACGGTCGACAGTTAGTTCCGCCATGCATGGCGCCGCCATCGCAAAGCTCTTTCGTGCCACCAAAAAGCCTGAACACCATTGCTCTTACATTCACGTGTTTATACTCGTAGAACAGACGTTCTACACCGGACTTTAACCAATATTAAAGTGCATTGCTCAATCCGCGATCGTAGAGAATAGACGAACTGACAAATACGACCACACTAGGTTTAACACCCGCCTGCGTGTCAGGGCTACCGCAACTACCGCAAAGGCTCCAATTCGGCTGAAAGCCAAATGAGTTATACGGTTGTCTTGGCCCCCGGTCTCAGGTATGAAAGATGCTTACTTGGTCTGGGTTTTCCAAAAGCTAAGAAAGGCGAAAAGGTGCTGAGATCATCTATGTTGCTACAGCCCAGTTCAGAGGATTAGGTCCCAACAGTGACGCGGTGGGTAATCTAACCTCAGAGATTTATCCTTATATATGAAGTCGCTATTCAACGATATCAGAGTAGATTATCGTGTTTCCAGGCCTGAGCTTCTGCGCGGTCCCCATCCAATACCGCTGCTAGCTATTGACCGGTTTTATTTTGATCACAGTAGAGATACAGTCTTTTTGTTCTAGATAATTCATAACGTTACTTTTCAGGAACTGCTCTAACCGGCGTTGGCGTGTTTGGCATTTTGACAACACCGCAACCTTTTATACTACAATAGCCTCGAATGCAAAACTACTCGGTCTTATCTTAGTTTAGGATCACATCCGAAATGCTATGGACTCAGACTAGATTCATTCATGAGCGATAATTGTGTATCGGTCGTTGTGAAGTTCGGTGGTGACCGCGCGCCCAGAAGGGCAGCCTCGCGGACAAAGGCTCGACACGGTCGATATGAACACGCCACCTATACCGATCGGCGGATATAGAGGTCGAGCCAGTTAGCATGACTTGACCATCAATTCCTGCGCTAGAACCCTAAATAACGGGGTGAAAGTACGCTACGCTTTCTGTAAACTCTCGGTCTCCCCAATCCTTGCAGGCTCAATACATGCCATTAAAACAAATAACTATCATCGTCACGAAGGGCGTCAGGTGCGCGGCCGATTTAGCCACCATCAAGGTGCAAGCTACTGTAAGTATGCACCAGCAGTCTAGTATCGAGCCAGCTTGTAAACCGCACAGTCAGTGTCGTGGGCACCCTACCCCGGGTCCCGCTATAGTCAAAAGTTACAGTGGGGTTTCATTATGCAACAACCTAGGGCCCCATATTATACTATGCCCCACACTCTCCTCCACGAAACTCTGAAAGAATATTCGAGTCTACAAATACACAATAAAAATAGTGCAACATGGATAATAAAGCGCAATCCGCATTATCAATAACCCGTAAATGGTTTGTAAGTTGAAGAAGGACCTTCTCAAGAACTCGCGTTGCTTATACACGGTAAGCGATTCTTGAGAGTCTTCCTTGTCATGTTGATATAAGCCTTATGATTGGTGATGTAGATCTTAGTGTCTTTGTTCAGCCCCGTTTTTTCATCGAATTGCTTCATATCTTTACGTTCACTGAGGGTGAGATTTTTTATGACGTCTTTCGAATCCGGGCATGACAGACGTAGGAGATACCCAACGAAGAGTTTGATGGCTTCTCGCATCACATCCACGTGTTCCCGTTCTGCAGTCCCAATATCAGCCGTACACATCCAGAAGCGTCAACAGGTTCAAGATTACACAAAACTTACCAGCTTCTATCATATTCCTCTCGATAGTATCATATTTAGAGCCCTTGTAACTTATAAAGGCACCAACTAAGCTTCCAACCAAAGCAGCGACAGCGACCATGATAGCATAAGGCTCAATATTGGCGCTACCGTTATAGACAATTCCACCAACAACGGTCGTAGTGATAGCAGTGCCAACAGCTACGATCATGTTCGACTGATGACGAGCGACCTCTTGTTGCCATGCATCGAAGATCTCTTTCTGAGATGTGAGCGCATCAAAGCCGAGCTCTAGGGCATGTAAGAGCGTATTGAATAAACGTATGTCATTATCACTCGCTATCTGGCCCTCTTCATTTTGGCATTGATAGTCGCATTGTGCTGCGGGGTTAACGTAATCATCAATAAAACGAGGCATACGGAACCGGGTGTAGATCTAAATCCTTACCGGAGATCTGTGCAAGTTGTTCATCCAGATTTCTCGCTTCTCGGATGAATTCTCGGGTTAACTTTTCGCTCTTTCCCAGTAGCTCTTGCGAAGGTGCCTTGCTATTGAAATCCTATGATAAGGTTGGTCGGACAAGGGTCGAATATTTGAGTTATCAGGAGAGTTCTTACAACGGCATCGCGGAGACTTTCCCAGGCGGCAGTGGCTATTCGGATGCATCTATCGCCAAATTCCTCCTTGCCCTTGGACGGATCGCCTCGAGCGTTTTTCAGAATGGCTAAGACCAGAGTAACGCCTCTGAACCTACATGTGAGAGGAGCGTTAATCAGCTTCGCCAAGAGATCAACCGAACTTGTAAACCGGGGGAGTAGGGGGATTAGGCGTACCAGGGAGCGCGGAAGTCTTCGTGTCCGATATCTTTCAGGACCGGAACAGGATCCTCGCGAACGATAACGCTGAGGAAGATTTTGATCCAGTGATATTTGAATAGATTGCTAAGGGGCATCAAACCCATGAGAGAGTGCGTTGTTATTAATGCAAGCTTGGAAGGTACGGCGCTATTGGCGTACAGATCGAAGACGCGTTTGCAAAAGTACGCAACTGAGTTTTTGAACGAGTGGTCATCGGTTGGCGTGAACCTGATCTAGTTCGATTCGGGGTAAGACGCTTCCGCAGGTAATGAAGGAAACGGTTAGTCTCTTACCTTAGCGACCGGTAGTTCCTGGCCGCGTACCATGGTACTGGAAGACTCCACTCTCTCAGGCACGAGCACCGGTGGCGCCCTTGGATCACGTCCCCATACTCGCCGGATGAAGCAATTTATTTCGAGGAGGTAATCTTCTATTTCGTTCGCATTTAGGGATGGATGGATGCATTGAATATGCCAGTAGTCGGGCGCTGAACCTTCAATCATCATCTTAGCCGTATATATCTAGCAATGCATGTACTCGACGATGCGAATGGGAACCAGACCGAATTCGAAAGGCCCCTTTTACCCTCTTCGCCATCTTCATCAGACTTCTTTGATTACCCCATACCACTCCGTCTCTACAACCTTTAAAATTCTAACATGAACGGCTTGGCACAGCTGAAGCCGTTCCGGTTACAGAGTATTTCATGAATGGCACGCCTACTCAAATTTGGGCTGTAGCATACAAAAAGGTTGGTATCTGAAACAGCCAAATAAAGAGATCGAGGCAGCATAAAGCAAATACTTTGGCATGAAACAATAAAAATTTTGTGATCGTATAAAACAGTTTTAGGACAAGGAAGCAACATTAGTCGAAGTGGGATCTAACTTCACGCTTTGCACCTTGCAGGTAGGTGTACGTGGCATTCATGGAATATTGGTCTGAGTTGGTATCTGGATCCTGCCAGTAATCACCACCATCAACCACCATCATCACCTTCACGATATTGACCACCGTATTCATCTCCATCTTCACTTTCACCACTGTGCATCTCAACCCCAATCTTAGCTTTCTCCCGATGGCGACAGACCGCTTCAGGTCCCCCTTCGAATCCGCCAAAGCCATCAAAATACTCGCTGCATCCTATCTTCATCAATACTGGCAGCATCAATGGCTTGCTGCTTCCCGAGGCCTGCTGCCGGGCATTTCCCCTAATAGTAAGGAGACACACTAGTCCACTACTAGTCCACCCGCTCCGCAAGAAACCAACTGCTAACAGCCATCGCAGGCTTCGATGCCCCACCAACCGACACTTTCCCACCAGAAGAGCTGGACGACAGTAACAAGATGCTGCTAGCCCGGATCGGTGCCACACAAGATGCCATCGAACAGTGCTGTTCTAAGTTAGACGCGTATCTCCGACGGCTGGAAAAGTCCCTGCTCGCTACAAGAGGGAAAGTTTGGGTCGGCTCACTGTTCAGGTATGTAGCTCTGGTAGTAATCGTACAGTCACCATCTCAGTTACGACTAATGTACGGTGGGCGAACGGACGAATCAAATAGTACGATACTCGTTGGTCTCGTGCCCTCTATAGCATTCCTGTCCAGATCCAGCCACGGCAGTAGTGGTATCCTCGAATATATCTCGGTGCTCTTCTCGCCTATCGGGCTGTGCTTGGTCGCGTCGCGTGAACGGAGCATCCACTACACTAGATCGTCCCTCGCGCGATTGAACCATATTCGAGAATCCGTTAGGCGTAGAGCCTCCGTATCGCCTAAGGATATAAGTTGGCTGCAGCAAGATAGATGGGATGGAGTAGACTGGGACCGTGTCGGTTTCTAAGACAATCTGATGCTCAATATACTACGGCATAATAACTATAGTAGTAATGAATATTAGGTACAATAAATAACATATTGATATAGTTAGATGATCCAATATAATCTCTGCTTTTTAAAATTTTGCTAGGCAGTACACCATGTGACAAGCTGGCCTCGAGCATATCGTGGTGTTGGAAAATATGCGTTGTCCAACCATTCCCACATCAGAACCCGACACCAGATCAGGGAACTGCCAGGATATTCAGGTCCCTGTAATAGGATTTATTAAGGTACCGCGGTAGTTAAGCGTGTCCACATGGCTATGAGCTACCGAGTTTAATAGGGTTATATTGGGATGAAGTCGTAGTATTAACAACTCGAAGACTGCAATACGCTGTCTTTAACCTTCCTATCCTACTGAAACTGAACGCTTATTGGCCGCCGGCGGTTATTCTGACGTTCCGGAACTGAGGCGGAGCAATGATATCACTGACCTTGGCAAAATCTCTTTGGTCCGTGGTAATCCTTGGCGCGTCGGGAGGTTATCGAGGCCAACACGGGACCACTTGGCGCGCTGTCGCCAAGTCCTGGTTGGGTGCGGTATAAAACCTTGAGTTCCCTCTTCGCTTTTTCTGTTAGCCATCGTCTCCGCGACAAATTCTATTGCAACGCTTAGCGTTATTCTCCTACCTTTTTCTCACTTCTTGTTAGACTACTAAAGGCTAGAAAATGGATTTAAAAAGGTGGAAACCCAAGCTTAATTTTATCAACTTGCATTGTAAGATAGCATTGTGTCTGTGAATTCTCTTCCGAGGAAAGGTTCCGATTGTAACAACAATTGATAACAGATGCGTACATTATCTTCATGAGCATGCTCGGCTTCGTCACGATTTATTCGTATGGCAATATACCCGCTGTCGATGCCTTTTTCTTTGGCGCCAGTGGCTCTACTGAGTCCGGCTTGAACACGTTCGTGCCCAAACACTCAATGAGAACCCTAGTATAGTGATGATTCTGACAAACCCGAGCCTGTAGCATTGACGTCAAAGACCTCAAGCTGTACCAACAACTTGTCATCTACTTTATACCAATGTTCACCAATCTTGGTTTCATCAACATTATCGTCGTCGTGGTTCGATTGTACTGGTTTGAGAAACGCCTCAAGCAGGATATCACTTTTTCTAGATCCACTGGCCCACCTCCGCGGCTCGATCCTAGATTAGCTGGTGTTCGAAACGGCCCTGAAGTGCAACCGGCTGTGTCCGAGGGGAAATTAGACGAGCCGGGAGGCAAGACAACAGCAGATGAATCCATTTCTGCTACCCTCTCCCCGCCTCGAATTACCTTTGCCCCGGATGCAACCCTCCCGAACAATGATCCCAACAAAGCACTCTATGTGCCACCACCGAGGGAACGTGAACAAGGTTAATGTCACCATTTAATGTTTATTTTCCAAAATTTAACCGTTGGACACCGGGAAAATGCTGATCCGTTGTGGGATTTTAGGTCACCCGATAGAAGAGGTCGAAGATATTATTTCCGATGATGGTTCGTGCCCGCACCGTCCCAATCCGAATCAAAGCCGTGACGATTTCCACTAAATATTGTTTTGCAACGCCCAGATATCGAAATGCAAAAGGTCACCTCTACAGACGCGAGCGGTTCCAATATTCGGCATCGCGTACCGCGTCGCCGTCTCAGCCGGTCCGGATCCATGTCTATCGAACGAGTTGCTCCTTCTATTTTCGTCCTAGGTGCCATTCACCGCCAGGAATCAACAAGTCGAAGCAGGCGCAAGTCCGACGTTTCTCTCAACATGAATTTGAACATGCCGGCCCTCTCGTCGCAGGCCACCCTCGGGCGAAACTCTAATTTCAAAAACCTCACAGCTGCCGACCGAGAGCAGTTGGGTGGAATGGAATATCGGGCGCTCAAATTGCTTCTCAAAATAGTCATTGGTATGTCGTTTGTCTCGGATACGGGTCACGACCTATTTCGGATATACTAAGCCTTGGCACCATAGGTTACTTCTTTGGTCTGCATCTTTTTGGTGCAATTGGCCTTCTCCCATGGATTTTCCATGCGCCCGCTAAGTACCAACAGTATCTTGAAAGTATTGGTCAGGGCAAAGTCTGGTGGGCATTCTATTCTGCGCAGACCATGGTGGACAATCTCGGCTTCACCCTTACTCCAGACTCAATGATCTCTTTCCGGGATGCGGTATGGCCGATGATGCTCATGACGTTTCTGGCGTATGCCGGTAACACTTGCTACCCAGTCGTGCTACGCCTTGTCATCTGGATGATGTATAAGCTTTCACCGAGAAAATCTTCAATCAGGGAACCACTCCAATTCCTTCTTCAACACCCACGCCGCTGTTACACCTTACTTTTTGGAAGCCGGCCGACCTGGATCCTTTTCATTATTCTCTTCGCACTCAACTTTATTGACGTGCTGTTGATCATTGTTTTGGATCTCGAAAACCCTGAGGTCAACGTTCTACCACCCGGAAAGCGGATCCTAGCAGCTCTATTCCAGGCAGCCTCATCCAGACACACGGGGACAGCGACATTTAATCTAGCGGCGGTGAACCCAGCTGTTCAGATCAGTCTCTTGGTGATGATGTATATTGCGATATACCCTATTGCCATTAGCATCCGCGCTTCAAATACATACGAGGAAACGTCGCTGGGGATTTACCCCGTTGACGGTGACCTGGATGAGGAAAACGGGCGATCATATCTCCTGGTGCACATGCAGAACCAGCTCAGCTTTGATTTGTGGTACATATTCTTGGGGATATTTTGCATCTGCATAGCCGAGTCGCGTAGGATTATGGATGAAACGGATCCGGTAATTCTACTAACCTAGCCTGTCTATTATTTTGGGACTACTATACTAACAGTAGCATATTAGGCGTTTGCCGTCTTTCCCATCTTCTTCGAAGTCGTTTCCGCCTAGTAAGCACTCTTTCACCCTTCATTCTAGTTTCTCGCCCACATAGGCTAGGAACAAAGCCTCCTAACTAATTTCCTTCTCTCAGTGGCAATGTCGGTCTGAGTCTCGGCCACCCCACGGTTCTGACATCCCTCTGCGGTCAATTTACACCGTTCAGCAAACTCGCCATCTGCGCGATGATGATTCGTGGTCGCCACCGCGGACTTCCGTATGCGCTTGACCGTGCCATAATGCTGCCGAGCGATTTTAACACTATCTCCTTGGAGAAACAAGCTGAGGCGCCTAAGAAGGCCACTGATTAGGATGGAATACTGGGAGTGGATTACAGTCATTCCTAGTAGTATTCGACGGGGTCGGTGGGAAGGGGTAGTGGCAGGCGGTTGTGGGGGCGCGTGATACAGTCTGGCTTTGATGGGCATATATGTTAACATTATAATATGTGGTTGAAAGCTTTGAAACATCCATTCAACATGGATGTGCTCTGCAACTCGTCTTGAGGCCTTTGTTGGCACAGAGGATGGCCATAAATTGTGCAATTGTTCCTAGGGCGCTACCCTGGCCAAGAGTTATGTAAAGTCCTCGGACCTTTCCTCATTAGAGATAGTAGACAATTTACTGGGACGTACTCTAAAGATTTATCATTTCCGGTCGTTCTCTTCGTGTCGACCGAAGGTCCCTTTCTTTGCTCAGTTTAGGGTTTACTCAGGATCCACTTTGCGGCCACCTTTGTGTTTTCCTATATCAAGCTATCGGCTCTCTTCTTTTCACGCTTATGATAATCTTAGCGAAGTACCTCGGCTCAACCCACAATATCATTACCCACAATTTAGCACAATTCTACCCAAGAGCCAATCGTAAACCGGAACTAACTATGACCCACCATCAACGGCCTATAGGTATTACTGTTTGCCAACTTGCACACCAGAATTTCGGAGCCTAGATTCGGGGCTAGTCGATGGTAAACAGTGTGGGGAAAAGGCGAGCTGTATATCCATGGATATCCTCCACCAGAGGACGGAAACTATAGGCACAACGCCTTGTGAGATTTGATAACCAACCACGCCAAGTGGGTCTCGTGATGGAGGGTTACACGGCCCCTCGTATTAAATCAAGACGATGGAGGATGAATTCGAAAAGCACCGGATGAAAGCAGAATATACGAGATATAACATGCTTTACGGAGATGTCAAATTACATCATTCGTTGTATGCAATATGTGACGAAGCGGAAATCACGACCTCAATGGTCTCGTCGGCGCATCGATGTCATAGCAAAGCACAATCAGTATATAACGGCCACGAAAGATGATCACTGGTATGCCTTTGTCGTCTCTGCTTAAGAGTTTTTTGGTGGCAAAGTACCGTTTCATGGTGGATATAACAGGCGCTTCAGTGTATACATCCACACACTAAGCATTTTTGGGAAACGTTTCTTGTGCGACCTGCACGCCAGAAAGTCAAATTCCAAAAGGCTGTTCGAAAGGCACGCTACTCAACCCCGTCTCCTTCATGTAGCGACTCCACGAAGCAATGGATCTATAGTTTCTACACATCCAAAGCCCCGCGAAACCTCCAGAATCCGTCTTTAGGCGGGTCAGACACCCCTGACACTACGGAGTCCAATTCTGAATGCGTTTTGACGATTCGGAGCCTGCACAAACGGGAGGACCTTGGAATCGGAATGAGGACTGGCCAAGTGGAGGAATACGTATTTAAGGGACCTGGACCCGCGATTCTCGAAGAAAACGATCGATTGTTGAATACCAGCTATACTCCCAACCTCAACTGATCAATTTTTCATAAACGGATTCAAGTACAGCATACTTCTCGTACACAAAATGGCATGGTGGGATAAATCCAAGGGGCTTGCCAACGGCCTGTGGATGTCCGACAAATATGACCTACCTGCGGATACCTCCGAGATTATCACGTTTGTGCAGCAGCACAGAATCAGATACATCTTCTTCAACGCCCCTCCTCTGCACTGGGATGGAAACTTCGAATCGGACATAACTGGTTATCTGGCCCGTACGCGGGATTTTATGAAGCCGTTGGCTGCCAGAGTACACGACCTGGATTTTTTTGTGGTGGTCAAGCTCGGAACGGTAAACGAGCCGCAACACCATTTCAATTTCAGTAAAGTGCATGTTCGCAAGACTGCTACCGCCTCTCTTCAGAGGCTTGTAGGTCCAACTGCGGCCTCTCATACCCAGCATTGGGGATGCCACATCAGGGGCGTGCAGTTGATGTGGGAGCATGACGAGTCAGAGAATAGTTTTGATCACCATTACGTGTTTAAGGACACTATGACATTCGTGGATGAACTCAGAGCTGCAATTCGCCCTCGCCGTTATGAGATGGTTGCACTAGCTGCTCCAGCGTTGTATTCCTGGGATCTTAACAAGTATATTGAACTGGTTTATCACTTTGACATGCTGATTCCGTTGTCCTCCCGCTCCAATGGCACTCGAGAACAGATTGTGCAGAAATGCTCTGAGGCTCACCAGGCCATTATAGGAGCTAATAAGTCCCACGGCTATAAGGTCAACACTATTTCGCTCCTCTTTGGCTTTCGGGTATGGAAGTGGAACGCTTTCGATGGGACAGTGGCGGCTCAGGGGGTTATCGAGGCGACTCGAAAGAGCCTCAAAACTTACTATGAAACTGACTATCTGAGACTTTTCGAAGGCGTCGCTGTCTACGGTTATCCGGACCCGAGGGTGCCGGCTTATGAAAGCGAAATAGATCAGGTAGACCAATTTATGAGTTGGTGGATTTACAACAGGGCAGCCCCTAAACGACCTCCACGACCTCCTCCACCGGTGAAAGCGCCTGCCCCTCCACCGGTGAAAGCGCCTGCCCCTCCACCGGTGAAAGCGCCTGCCCCTCCACCGGTAAAGGCACCTGCCCCTCCACCGGTAAAGGCACCTGCCCCCCCACCAGTAAACCCACTGGTAAAGGCACCTGTCCATACTCCTGTTCCTACAGCGAAACCACCTATCCACGCACCAACGACCACGGGAAACCCCGCCATTATACCACAACCAAATATCTCCATCCCCTACACAAATCCATATACGCCTCCCCCACAAATATATTTCCTTATACCGGCGGCATATGCCCATTTATACACTAGTGGCGCAGATCCTTATAATGGAGGGGGATCTTATTGTCCTCAGTGCGCTTATTCCTGCCCTGGATGCCAACAATAAGCCTGTTACCGCTAGTCATATTGTTTTATTTCATATAATTTATGTTACACCTGTCTCAGGCTGCTAAGATCTAACTATTATTCCCAACTTTGTTTATGGTCATAACGGGGTTTTGCCATATAAAAATTTAAGTGATTTTTGCTAAGTTTTTGGTTAAAACCATAGAATCCAGCAAACCCAGCAAATCTAGCAAACCCATAGAACCCAGTAAACCCAGCAAATCCATAGAATCCATAGAATTTGTAGGAGCCCCAACGAACCTATAGAACCATAGGAACCTAACTATTATTCCCAACCCCATTTACAATCATAACGGGATTTTGCCATACAAAATTTTAAACAAATTTTACCAAGTTTTCAGTTAAAACAAAATTGTTTTTTGGTTAATACAGAATATTTAATTGGTTGATTTCCAGCAAACCTATGGAACTTAATAAACTTAACAAATTTATGGAATCTACGATGTATGAGTTGTTGGAACCAGGTATTGATTTTAACCTCATATATATAATTTAATATGGTCTTAACATCAAAAATCAGTATTAATTCCAGCACTCATTCCATTACACAAATAAAAAAAATAAACAAAATTTTGACTATTTTAAAACAATAATGGATTTCAACACTAATTCCATTACACAATTTAATAATACTTTTGAACTATATCAAAATCCAAATTAAATTTTTGACTTAAATTTATAATTCTGTATAATTAATCTGTCTAATTTCTCAATTCAATTCAGATTTTTAATTTATAATATAATTTAAAATTTACCCCTTAATAATTTAATTTATTATAACATCATATATTTATTCTATTCTATTAATCATTATTTTATTCATTAATTAATTTTGAATTTTACACCATTAATATTTTATATCATCATATTAATTTTTTATAATAACTACTTTAATATTTATTTTGATTATTATAAACTCTTAATTCTTATACATTCCACAATAAAATATATTAGTGAATGACATGGGTTGGTTTCCAATACCAAACCAAACTATAATAAACCACCAAGTAGGAAACCAAATCATAATAAATTACCAAGATTATGGTTTATTATGATTTAGGTTTTACTAAACAATAATTTAGTATAATTTAAATTTTACCAAAACTAATATAATTTAGTTTATGTCACGACCTTCATACACCCGGTATAAGAAATAGGCACGTAACAAACATCCCTGCTCTCCTTACTTCTTATTTCACATTCTTATTATTTTACAGAATCATTCTTTCTATAATATTCTGGATTATTATTTATTTTAAGTATTAATTTATACTTTTTAATTTATTATATTTATTTAGTATATTTATTTTTTTTGGCTAGATAATTTAATATTAAAAATTTTTAATTATTTAAATTATTTATTTATAATATATTAAACATAATTATATTTTATCAAAACTGATATAAAAAAGCATAATTTTTGTAATAT